>CM042146.1:35527743-35537743 GCA_023376005.1 Doryteuthis pealeii | reverse complement strand
GTAAAATTCCATAGAGATGCCACTGAAAGTATTGAGTCATATAAACTTATCTATTCAATATTTAGATTAGAATTCAGTCAATGAATAATGAATGATAATAAACTAGCGCAAAAAAGGGGTACAAGACTAGGCATGAGTGATGAAGGGGTGATCCACATTCCCCAAAATTCCAGAATTTGGAACCTCACCATTAGATGCAGTTTAACATCATACTTAGAACACCTGTACAAAAGGTTAAAATTTGACTATGCTAATTGATATATCCCAAGAAGGGATATATTTAGTAGAAGTAGCAGAGTGTGTGTGTGTGTGTGTGGGGGGCATGGTAACAGAGTGGTACAATCGAGTAGGTAAGTAATAGTACTGGTACGACATTGTAGTCGTAGGCATAGTACCTCTGCATTGCTCTGTATTTATGGCTGATACCAGTCAATCATATTACTGTGATTCATTACATCACTAATGAATGTTATATACATAACCAGAATATGTTATTGAGCAGTGGTTCCAACCTATTTTTTTTCCTTAACTTTTACACCCCTTTGATTCTGATTTTACTCTAATGAACCCACAATAGCCATTCGAGGTTTAAAAATCTTAATGTATTTTTATAATTAAATATTTTTCTTTAATAGCCTTGACCAAACTAGGCATTTACAAAGTGTGTGTTTTCAGTACTCTCCTCTATGGTAATGAAGCCTGGACCACATACTCAAGCCATGAAAGGAAAATAGACAATTTCCACCTCATATGCCTACGCCACATCCTATGCATTCACTTGCAGGACAAAGTGCTGGAATGAGCAAACATAAAGAGTATGTTCACCATCATCCATGAGAGATACCTGCTCTGGCTTGGGCATGTCAGGAGGATAGACTAAGGCTGCAACCCCAAAGACCTACTGTATGGTGAATTAGTAGAAGGCACCCAACCAGTAGGGAGAATATGCCTGTGCTTTAAAGACGTCTGCAAGAAGGAGATGAAGACATGCCACATTGACACTAACACATGGGAGGATGGTGCAGAAAACTGAGCAGCCTGGTGCCTCCTTGTCAAACAAGGGACGAAAAGGAGTGAAAAAGAGAGGAAAGAAACCGCCACAGAAAAGAGAGCCAGAAGGAAGGAGGGACAGCAGCAACTCCAGCAAGCATCACTGTTCGCTTGCAGTCACTGCAACAGATTGCTATTAAAAAATTGGCCTGTTCAGCCATTCGTGCAGATGCAGTTATAAAATTTTTTTAAATTGGACACTACGCCATCGTCTTTAACAGATGGAATGATACCAACAATACTTGCCTTGACCTTGTTGAGAACTATTGTTATAGAGAATGAGACCCATAAAAACAATTAGTTTTACTAACCTTTTATTTTGTCACTTGTTTCTACAATGACAACATGAAGAAAAAGTTTGATTTAAAAAAAAATTGAAGTGTAATATATTGCCTTGAATGGTTATGACCCCGGTGAATGAAGTTGGCAGATACATCCAGTCATGGATAAAATCAACAAAGTGGCTATCAGAAGACAGGAAATGCATTGCTATGATACCCAATGCATAAAAACAAGAAATTCAGGGTTTTAACCCATGACCAATAATAAACACAGGAAATGCATGGGTAATCTATGACTAATGGGAAAACAAGCATTTGTGTGGGTGTAAGCCTTGACCAAAGAAAAATAATGTGGGTAAAGAGGTGTGTGTGCAAGAAAACTATGTGAATCATGTGCATTTCTTGCACCTACCACCCATGATTCGGCTCGTGGGTGGGCCCACATAAAAATGTTCTTGTGTCACACCTGCATAAGTGGTATGCATGACAAATACCTACTTAAGAGCTATTGCTAAATAGATCAAGATGTAAAAGTATAATAATCTTGATTTTTAACTCTCTCACTTTCTTTCTTTCTTTCTTTCCTTCTTTTCATCAGGTTTGATTAAAACAGATTATAGTTATCGCCTCTACAGGCTCACCCCCTCTCACTATCTTTCCCCTACCTTCTTTATTTCTTTATTATAAGTTTTTCTGTGTAGCACGTACCTTTTCTTCCTTTTCTTTGTAATAAAATGTAATGGTCCATTATTTAATTGAAGTGACAACACTCATAAGCAATAAGAATTCAGTGGATAAGCAACAGCAGATAAGGATTTATACCTTTGCATTGAATATTGTACGATTTAGACAGTCTCATTTTTAACTAGAGGGTGTTGCAAGATGATAACGGTCATACATTTAAGGAACACTAGTATGAATATATACATAATATTTGTTGTTGTTGGCATCCTAAAGACAATGGCGTAGTGTCAATTTTTATTAAAAAATTTTTTTTTTTAATTATCTGCAACTGCGTGAGTGGCTGAACAGACCATTTTTTGAATGGCAATCTCTGGTGCAGTGACTGCAAACAAACAGTGATGCTTGCTGGAGTTGCTGTTGTCTCTCCTTCCTTTTGGCTCTTTTCTGTGGCAGTTTATTTCTTCTCTTTTTACTCCTTTTCATTCCTTTCTTCTTCATAATTCATGGTAGTATTAGTGAAAGAAGCCCCCAAAATAAAACTAATATTTACACATACATTGACAAGATACGTGTGTGTACGTGATAACTCAAGTCTAATTGAAGCTGATTTTGCTGGAAGTGTGAAGAAGTCAACAAGTTATCAGAAAAGCACACTCCAAAGAATTTTTGCAGTTAATTCTCTTGCGGACTTATCTATTGCTTGCTTACAAATTGGCAGGTGTCAGCTTTCTTACCCTCCCCCCACACCATGACTACATCAATTTCTTTGTCCCTAAAAGATGCTCAATTAAACCCGACATCTGGTCACTGTAATCAACCAAATATTCACTGTCATATTGTTGGAACCTTTCCAGCCTTAAGGCATAGACCAGCGTTATCCTTAAGAAAGGAAAAAAAAAACAACTTCATTGATTCTAAGTCACTATCAATAAAAGCTCCCTTTTTGCTATAAATGCTATTACTTTGTTTTTCTCGCAAAAATGATTGCACCCTTGGAAAGATTTTTTCATGAATAAACAATATCATGTGTTGATGCCAGAGGTCATTTGCGCCATAGTTTTTAAACTAGTGATTCTAAAATATTTTGGCAGTCATGATCGGTCCTTTTTTCCCAGTTTCTATCTGAAACCATAAATCATCAAGATTGCCTAACCCATTCCAGACAGGTTGGTCAGTTGGTTGGGTTTTACAGCATGTCAACCATTCTTGGGTTATTTTATGCCAAAGACATTTTGTTTTATTTGTTCTTGAAGGGTACACAATTTTTTAAAACTCATTTTTTTCTATTTAACCCGTATATGGGACCCTAACAGGTACTATCACTCTGGGCCAGAGTGGACCTGGGAGTAATGGCGATGAAAGGATACTCTACACTCCCTACAGCTCATTTCCAAACAGGAGGCACATATAGTGAAACAGTTATTGTCAAATAAAATGCACTAGGTGAACCCGGTTAAAATTTTGGATGAGGCTGTTTGCATTTCGCTTTATACTACTGCCTTAAAAAAAATCATAAATTCAACTTTGATTCTGTCCGTTGTAGATAAATACTGAGAAAGACTTAAGCCTTATCATGGCAACTGAACTAGGAGAAGGAAATTTTGAATTCAAACAAGTTATAATCCACTCAAAAATGCCTTGTCATCAGGGTTTAGCAAATGCTGAATATATCCCTTGAAGAGGTATCAGATACCCCCTACTCCGAAAAAAAAGAGGTTTGCTGGGTATGAAATTAAATTGCATCTGATCGTGAGACTCCAGTTCTGGAGTTCCTTTGATTGTCATTATTCCTACATGCACTCTGACCCAAGTAGTAGTACCTGTTAAGTTCTCATCAAAGGGTAGAATAGATTTGTTTAAAAATCATTCATATCAATAGGACTGTGTGCGAATAAAAAATTTCAGGCAACCTTATTGACTAAAAAATTATGTCTCATGCTAAGAAAATATTGCTGACTTTCAACATTGAGACATATTATTAAAAATATTGCAAAACTTTTGACTCCCTTCAATATCAATTCAATGTTGTTTCTATGAATTATGCTGACTTTATTTCTATTATAAATGTTAATGCACAGAATGATGTTGTATGGCAATAGAGAGCTTTAATATTTTTTTTGAATTTTAAAAACTTTCATTCATTGTTCTGATGAATTAACATTTGCATCATTAGCCAAACATTCAAATTTCATGCAAATATTTTGACTTTTTTATTTGTCTTATCAAAGAAAAAAATTAAAAATTAAAAAATCAAAATGTCTTCTTCTGGAAGAAAAAGCATTCACATTAAGGTAAAAATGAAATATAATTCCTTGGATTATGCAAACTAGTTTTTGCTGAATGAATTCTACCTTCTAAATCATCAAGTTCTGTCTTCCATAACGGTATTGAAAGCTCAATTGATCTTCCAAATTTCCAAACTCTTCTCTCGCAAAAAGAAATTTTAAATAAAAACAGTCAGTAAAACATTAGGAAAGTTTGTCATTTCTTTTAATTAATTTCTATTAGTTACATTTCTATCTGTTATTTATACTAGCAAAAGTATGCACCCCCTTAAGTATTTAAGTTTTAATGTAATAAAATATTATATTAAATTAGAAAGACTAATAAAACTAAGAACAAATATAAAAATATTACACTTTATATTTTAATTATATTTTAATAGATTTCTATATAAAATTATATTGCTTTTAATATGTTTGAGAATAACATGATATTATTAGAAATCAGTGACAGCAAATATTTATTAAACCCTGTTTTCTTAAAATCATTATGCAAATTATTCCCACCCTACACTATATAAATCTTTATTTCTTAGATGTATATGACACATATTTCAGGATTTTAAATGCATAATATGAACAGTTCTGCAGCAAATCTAACTCAGCAAGACTCAGAGACATCATTAATAAATAAGATGCTAATTAAGATTAAATAATTACTATTTCATAATCATTAAGAATATAATTTAAATAATTAAGGAAATTGTAACATCAGTGATGACATAGTTTTGGTTACAGAAAGTTACATAATCTCCTTTATAATAAAATTTCTAGGAAGTTACTAACTACAAGTTAAAACTTTAGATGTTATTGTAAACATACTAAAAATCTGTGGGGATTAAAATAAAATAATAACTATCTCTCTGGAGCCCTTAAACAGAGAGAACCCTCTGGGCATGTGCAGAGAAAAGGCCCCTTCCTGGTGCCAAAAAGAACCCTCAACTATTTCAATGCAGACCTTTGCTGAGAACACACACTATTGAGTGGCTCAGGATAATATTCCCTCTCCACAAAATAGCTATGAACCTGGAAATAAAGTCTAAAGCCTAAAAGTATATTTTGCCTTTATCTCTTCTCTTTCTTAATTTCTTTCTTTAATTTCTTTTCAGCTCAATAACCAACAGAATGAAGAACCACATATAATGGGGTTTTAAAAAAAGAAACTAGCAACACCAGCAGCAACTCCCTCCAAATGCCCCAAACCCCTAGCCCCATAAATCTACTGATTGCAGCTTTATTAGTAGACAATGTAAAAGGAGGCTTTAAATGAGAAAAGGTCCCTGAATCATTGTCATATAGTACCTAAAAGAGGAAAATGGAATTATCTGTTTTCTGACAAAACCTGAGAGAGAGAACTAGTGCAACCCCATGGAGTTGTGAATGTAACCAAGCAAATGCTGATTACTCATTTTACTTGTATCTTGTCTAATCATCATCATCATCATCATCATCATGTTGCTGCACAGGAACTAAGCAGTTCAGTAATGAGCAGCGACGACTTCATAGTCATGAACAACCAAATGTAGATGAGAATTTCCCCTGCAATGTGTGTGACCGCACCTGCAAGTCCAGAATTGGACTAATGACCCACCATAGAGTCCACAAATGAAGACATGTAGTGAAGTCATCATCATCTACGATGGACTTTGAAAAGGTCCTCTGTGTAGCATCCAGTATCAAGACATGGACACATCGGTGTAGGCCAACCAGCAAAAACTTACATCAATCAGCTTTGTATGGATTCTGGATGCCATGTGGAAGACCTGCCTGGGCGAAATGGATAGATGTCAGCACAACTTGATGATAAGTAATAAAATCCTGGTATCTTTGATCTAGAAGAAAACTACTTTTTATAAAAATTGGTAAGGGATTATTTATTCATAGATAGGAGTGTATTCATTTATAGTATAGGAAGCATTACTTTTGGAGCACCCAGTCATATACAACAATTTTATACATTTATTTGCATTTTGTTTTTATATTGTATTACATTATACATATATTTATTCAAAAGGAAGAAGAAATATCTCTTATTTATGATTGACTTTAATGGAATGTCAACCCATTTAGGGTTATTTTATGCTTAGAGGCTAGAGAATTGTGTTTATTGTACATTCATATTTACATTTTTTGTGTAATTGTCTATGAGTTTTTTTTTTTTGCACAATAACATTCAAACAGATCTAATTGATCCATAGACGGGACCCTAACATATGCTACCACTCTGGGTCAGAGTGATTGGTTGGATTTTATGGCATGTCAACTTTTGTGGGTTATCTTATGCTGAAGATTTTTTTTTATTTTATTCATTCTTGATGGGTATACAAAATACCTTTTTAAAACACAATTTTTTAAACAGATTTTTTTCTATTCAACCCATAGATGGGACACTAACAAGTACTACTACCACTCCGGGTCAGGGTGAAACCTGGGCACACTTCCCAGAGCTCCAAAATTGAAACTTCACCATTAGATGCAGTTTAACCCAGGACATTGGGTCATTGTGGACCTGGGCAATGAAGCAATAGAATACTCCACACTCCCAAGAGCTCTAGAACAGGAGCCTCACTATCAGTGTCATAGCAGGACATCTCTCTTCCTTGTTGGGGGGTGGGTGGGTGGGGGGTGGTATTTAGCCCCTCTGCAGAGGATACATTCAGTATATTCTAAGCTCTGTTGACAAGGCTATCATATCAATAATTGATGATAGATGAGGCATTACTTTTGGAGCACCTGTCATATAAAAAGGATTTTATACATTTGTTCATCCTTTTGTTTTTAGGTTACCCGTTTAGTGGAAAGGAAGAGAAAAAAAAATGTCTCAGACGCAAATCTGATTGCATAATTCCCCGTTGCTTTCATAACTGAATGGGGGTCTCGGGGTTAACCCTCTGCCTTCAGGGATGGAAAACCAACAATCAAAACAGTTTGTTTCTATGGTTATTGGTCTAAAAAACAAAATGATTGATGGGGTAAATTCAACATTTTGTGAAGCTAAATCATCAAAGTAGGTAAACAGTGAGAACACACATAAGAGCAGGCTCCATCTATGTTATCCCCCCAGAACCATTCGCCCCCTCCCCACAAAAAACACACCCCGGGGGTGGGGTAAAAGGAAAGAGATTGAACTAACAACAAATCTGTCTAATAACTAGCATTTATTTAAGATTTAGTTTAACAAATGAGAGAATATTTTTTTTAAAGGAAAATGATTTTCCTATTTTGTAGGCTGATCTGAAATTGACTTTCATGTCTGAGAGAATTTGTTGCTTTTGAAAAAAAAAAAAAAAAAAAATTAAACAAAAAGTGAAAAAAATAGACAAAAAAAAATATAATGAAAAAAGAAATAAAAAAGGAAAAAGAAATTAAAAGGAAAAATAAAAAAAGGAAAAAAAAAATAAAAAGACAAAAAACCCTAAAAAGACCAAAAAAAACAAAAAAACTGTTTTAATCCTTTAACTACCACTGCCATCCGCAATAGCCATGTCCAAAATGGTTGACCAGCTGGTTTCATATCACTGATACTTTACTGCTGTATACATTTAATTCATTTCTCTTTTTTAACTCTAAACTATTTTCTAAGACCTGACAATCTCAGACGTTTTCGGGAGTCTGGCATTTTGATAGTCGGGTGGTTTGGCGCGCGCTGGTAGATAAAGGGTTACAGAGAAAGCAAGTTAATTTGATTCTAAAGTGGTTTTGGTTTAGTTTAGTTTAGTTTAATGGCATATCAACCCTTTGGGTTATTTAATGCCAAATCTTTTTTTGTGTATATGATTTGTAAGGGTAGGTTTGTAGGTGAATAGTTTATTTTTAAACAAATTGTTAAGAGTGTGAGAGAACAATTAATTATAAATTTTTCTTTACAGGTGTACTTTTGTAGAACTCATTTTTAAAAAATCTATTTAACCCATAGATGGGACCTTAACATGGCCTTGGTGGACCTGAGAGTAATGGTGATAAAGTACTCCACACTCCACAGAATTCTAGAACTGGAACTTCACGAGATGCAGTTTAATGTCATACTCAGGATACTCCAACATGGGAGTTGGATTTAAAATGTATGCTTAGTACAAAACTACACCCTAACTTATGGGGACAAGTGTTGTCATAGGAAATGGATTCAGTGTCACAAGTTCAAATTCTGGACTAGGCTGTTTGCATTTCACATAATGCCAATACCCTAGGAAAAGGGTATGAATCAAATCATTCTCCCAGCAGCTATGTTAAATAGGTTAAAGAGTCCATTCTACCCTAATATTTACCAAGTAGGCCAGACTGGGCTTTATGGAGGTGTGTGGTCTAATGACACCACGCACCTCCATAAATCCTTTCAAAGCAAATATAAATGCTAAACTGTATCCTTAATTTGTATTCATATTCCCTCATATTTGGCTGTGAATGTGTGTTGAGAAAAATGAGAAAAAAAAGAAAATCTTAATGCGACATTATTTGGATATAATCAATATTCATTCTGAAAGTAAATGTTTTTTTTATAGCAACTAATTAAATTGGGTTATTACCAAACATGTTTCCATTTAAATATGAAATGCATAATATACAATTATCTATATATTAATAGTCATGTTCCTTAATTGTATGACCATTATCATCTTGTAACACCCTCTGGTTAAAAATGAGACCATCCAAATCATCCAAGATAAAATGCAAAAACGTAAATCCTGATTATATGGTGTCGCTTATACACCAAATTTTTATTTCCTATGAATGTCATCACCTCAGCTAAATAATAGACCCATTTATCATTAACAATTGGCATCTTAGGATATGGAGTCAGCGACCCAAGTTCAAGTCTTAGACAGGGTTGTTTGTGTTATACTTTCATGCTAATCTCTTTAAGAAAGGCATGAATCAAACTCTTCTCTCTCCGGCTATGGGTAAATAGTAGGAAAGAATGAGCTCTTTAGCCTTGATGTGTCAACCAGTCTAGGATAAAGAAAACTCTTTGGTATATGGGTTAAGTAAAAACAAACAAAGTGCTTATATGACATAAAACCAACCAACCAACCTTCTGCTTTTTTTCCCTCAGAATTTTTGAGATGAGGCTTGATAATTAGTATTATTCGGACTATTATCCTCATCTTCATTGTTATCTGTACAAATAACAATAAAGATGAGGACAATAGTTTGAATAATCCAAATAATACTGTTTTTCTTTTGTGTATTATCCTATGATAGATTAGACTCTTTGTTAAACTTTTTTAGCTGTGCTCACGACAAGAGAAATTTTTATATAATTTTTTACTTGGTATAATTCACAAAAAATTTAGCTTAAAAATCAATGATCTGCCATGACCTAAGATTTTTTTTTTATACAATTGGTCATTTAAATTTTTTTTTTTTATATGTATACTTATTTGAATACATTAGATTTTCTGAATGTTGTCTTGTAAGAAATGGGTCTGCTTGTTGTAGTTTAGTACTTTTGTCTGTTGGCACTAATACAAAATTCCATCAATGTCCCACATCCTTTTGTAGGTAAGTAGTTTGTGTGTGGGTATGCATATGTTTATATACTTAAAAGCTAATCAATCTTTCACTCATCTGTTAATACAAAAAAAAAATATTGGATTTTAGCCATTTTCTTCCTTTTTTGCCATTAACATTCATTCCTTTATTTTTTAAAAAAAGAAGGAAATAAATAAAAAAAAGCTTATTTTCCTTATTTTAATTTTTTTACAT
>CM042146.1:35477743-35525243 GCA_023376005.1 Doryteuthis pealeii | reverse complement strand
CAAGCCAACAGGACTGTCGTTTGTTAATCTTATATATTAACCGTTGTGTTTTTTTTTAATGCCAATTTTTTTTTTAAACACAAGAGTAATCCCAAAAGTAAGGTCTCAAAAATACTTAGAAATCACAAACATTCAAAGTCTAAATTTTTCTACATAATTGCCATTTCAATGCATGCATTTTTGTAGGTGCTGTGGTAGTTTTTTGTATGCCCATGTCATACCAGCTTGCTGCCATGTGATTGAGGATGTGTTGAATCTCGCCATCATTGCAAACTCCCTTCACCACTTGTGGACGTTTTTGACATTCATTCACGACTTGCCATAAACTTCAGTTAAATGGCAATGAAATTCAATTCATTCAGTACCTTTTGTATTCTAAAACTGAATAACTACGCGAACTTCACACTTGGGGGAGGAAAAATAAAATAAAAATGCAGTTTCAATACTTTTGGGACATGACTCACATATTCATTTTTCTTTCTTTTAAAATTAAAATAAGATTTCTTACCTTTTAATCAATTTGCTGCGATTTTTTCATTGAATATTTTTTGCTGAGACAAAAATTCTTTCTCAAATGATATTTTTCCTGGCACTTAGAATATTTCACTTCAGACTGAAAATGTTCAACACTAAAAGAAAAAAAGAAAAGAAAAAAAATTGGAGATAAAAATTTTCTTGAAATTCTAAATTTATGATTTTTAATGTTATTATCAGTACTAGAAAATATATGCACCCTCCAGCTGCAAATATTGAAGTTTTAATGTAATAAAATATTATATAAAATTACAAAGGCTGATGAAACTAAAGAATGCAGATAAAAACATTTGAAACAGAGGTTATAATCGAAAAATCGAACAACTGAAACTTATTCTTCCATCACTCCCATCTTTCAATGCTAAATTTTCCGAATTTAACTATTTAGTTAAAATAGGTGGTAAAGAAAAAATTACAATTATTTCTTCTTGTTAATGGATTTCTTTTAAGATGTATCCCCAAGATTTTTGCTCTTATTCATTAAGATAAAAGCAAACAATTAGAAATCAATAATATTAAGCACATATTTATTAAAATCAAATTTTTAATATCAATATGCAAATTAGCCTTCCTGTTCATACTGCAAACCGCTATTTTGTTGTATATATAAATACAATTGAATGTCATTAGTATGTTGATATGGCCAACAGTATTAATAATGTATAACAATTTAATATTACCTTGTGTTACATCCTGCTCATGCAGAGGGGTTGATGTGTGTGTGTATATATATATATATAGTTAAAAGAAAGAAATGAATCCGACGGTATGAGTATAGATAAAAGTATATGAAAACACCACAAAATGCTGTTAAAGTGAAAAGATTTTATAACATATTCATAGCTGATATTGAACAATATTTCGATTTTATAAAATCATCTTCAGAGCTTGTTTATACTCCGTGTTGTCAAGAGCGGAGACAATATGACTTTTGTCTCTGATCTTAACAACACGGAGTATAAACAAGCTCTGAAGATGAATTTTATAAAATCAAAATATTGTTCAATATCAGCTATGAATATGTTATAAAATGTTTTCACTTTAACAGCATTTTGTTGTGTCTTCATATCCTTTTATCTATACTCGTATATATATATATATATATATATATATATAGAGAGAGAGAGAGAGAGAGAGAGAAAAACAACCCTTTTTTTACCAGTATCTCATACCATTTACTCATCACTTTTGTCTTACCTTTTTATTTATCCATTCGCTGTAAATGATTGGCCATTAAGAAAAAAAAAGTTACAAAATTTCCCCAGATGGAATAAGCTGCTTTACATATAGATATTCATTTCCAAAGCAAAAGATTAAATTATGATACTCTTATCAAATAAAGGAATCCTTATAATATTGATAAGTATATATTTTGAAAATTAGATTAATAATAATAGAAACTGTTTATTATATATATTTATCAACCCCACTGCATGAGTAAGGTGTGACACATGGTCAATTTCTTAAGCAGAGTTTAACAGGTTTGAATTCAGAGAATATATTAAAAAAAGAAAAAAGAAAAAAGAAGAGACCATTAATATGTTAACATACATATAAACATAATGACCTTTGAGAGGGCATGAATCCATCTCTTCTTCCACCAGCAAGAGGTAAAGAGTAGAGTATACTGAACTCTTTTGGCATGGTAAGGGCAACCAGTCTAGGAGAAGGGAAACACTGAATTCAAACCAGCTGTACTCTATCTAAAATATGACTGTCACATCCTGCTTGTAATGAAAGGGTTGGGCAAATACAAATAAATATGATTCTGTAGAGATAGACATATGTGTAAAGTGCTTCTTGCCCTGTGTCTGAGACTATTGCCATTACTCCTAGGTCCACCCTGAAAAATTTTAAAACTTTTTAAAAACTCAATTTCTTCTATTTAATCCATAAACAGGTACTACCTCTCCGGGTCAGAGTAGACCAGAGAGTAATAGTGATGAAGGGATACCCAGGAAAATAAGACCCTCAGTCACCACCTTCTAGCACATATGATAAAAAGGGTTGAGGAGTTGTCATAAGGGAAATGAGGCTGGGACAATCATATACGTCCTAGGGCTTGTCCTGACCAGCTGATTGATTGGAGGGACCTCTCCAACCGCCCATCTAGCCTAAGTAAGGGCCAAATTGGAATGTTGCATGTCATGGACTGCTAAGCCATCAGGATTCCATCCTTAAGCATCACGAGTCACTACCAATGACCAACAGCTTGCTCCATGGGGGGGATTTTACTCCTCTGCAGAGTGCAGTCAGTATATTCTATTAGCCGCAGCTGACAGGGTGGCCAACATTTAGGCAATCCTGTTTTAGAGAAAACCTCGAGCTAAGCTAAAGGTTAGAGAATACAATGCTATTTAACAGAGTCAGCTTTCTGATTATCAAATCTCGGCTGCCTGGAACAGTTTCCTGTTTAAATCAAGTTAGAACAGAAGAGTCAATTGGAATCGTTATTGACTTTCCCATGGAGAAATCATTGGAATAGTTCCTCAGGGTAGGAACTTAGTAATCTAATAAAAACCAATGTATTTTATTTATTTATTTTTCAAAAATGCTTTCAGGTGTAGAGAAACCTGTAAACTTTATAGCAAGCCAAAATTCATTTTGAAATTTGGGGGGAGATATGGGATCACATAGAAAATGGAATTGGTGAAGTGAATTAAAATGCTGGATATTTAGACAAAATCCCTTCCATAACATGATCGTGTTAGGTCAGAAAGTAACTCAGTATTATATGGGAAGACAAACCCTGACAAATATATGTGTAACAACCTGTGAGGTTGGATGTATACACAAAATACTACCGGCCAGTCACTGTGACCACTGAGATGCTGAACTCGTCCTGGACCCTCCTTGCCAGCTCAGCACATTCTCGGTGGAGGAGAGGAGTGCACAAACAACTGGCAAACCCTTATGCATCCTAAACAAAATTTGCCTGCTTTCTACTTCAAAATATGTACAACAAAAACAAATACCTTGCAGAAAATTGCCCAGAGTAAAAAGGTCCAAAGTTACAAAGATCTGAACCTTGCGACGTGGAATATCCGGACAATGCTTGATAGACCCAACTCAAAAAGACCAGAAAGAATGAGTGCCATGAAGAATAATCAAACTAAGTTCCAATTACCGTCAAATTGGTAAGACATGGCAACAAGCGGTTGTAACTTAATACAATCCCGTCTTTCACAATTCTATTGCAGAATGACAGGGTATTTATAAAACTCCACAATATCATAGAAACCAAGCTGCCAATCAGAACTCAGGGAATGGAATCACCCAAATGCATGAATGAACTATTCTTGATTTCTATAAATACCAACTGTCTTGGACACTGCTTCTGTTGTGCTTAGCTAGTTGCTGTTATTCAAACCAACAGTAGACTAACTGATTTCAATACACCATAATAGCCGAAGAACTTTAAAAAAATACCACTCAATATTTACCAACTCTGCTACACAAGCAGGATATGACAAAAGGTCAATTTTTAAGCAGAGTTTGACAGTTTTGAATTCAGAGTTATCCTTCTCCGAGACCAGCTGCCATATCAAGGTTGAAGAGCCCAGTCTGTCCTACTATGGTAATATAATTAAGGAGCTCGGATGCAATTAGAGATCACAAAACAATTTTACTAAAAGGAAATCATTGGCGAAGGGGAGAGAAAGAAATACTTTGGAAAAATATTTTGAAAGGAAAAATCTGGTTTGAATGCATTTTGTGAATTCCAACCAGACAAAATTCTGATGTCGAAAAATGTAGGGAGATAAAAAAATATACAGAATAAGTTGGTGAATGACATAAGAAAAATAATCAGGTGATTAATGATTATCATAAAATAGAGGAACCTGAGATTTTGATTTGGAAGGTGGTTGAAAGGGATTATAAGAACTCAATGTCCACCAAACTTAGGCAAAAGTCAGCAATCTTTCTTTCTTTCTTTCTTTCTTTTTCACATTTTGACAAATTTGCCTCACCAGCCAAACGTGATGTCCTTATACTATCTAGTATGGCAATTTGGTATTATAAAAAACTACCTCTCTGTGTGTTATATATGTTGCATAGGGCCAAATTCGAGTTTTAGTAGTAGTCATTTAGTAGTAGTAGTAGTCATCGTCATTAGTTCAGAAACAACATACACAAGTTGTATAGTCACAAAGGGGTAGTTTATTCCTTTCTAGGCTTGTGGGTTCTTTTTCAGAGAGAGAGAGAGAGAGAGAGAGAGAGAGAGAGAGAGAGAGAGAGAGAGAGAGAGAGAGAGAGAGAGAGAGAGAGAGAGAGAGAGAGAGAGAGAGAGAGAGAGAGAGAGTATGGTCAAATTATTCTATCGTAAATCATGTTTGGTACTACTATGCGAAACCCTGAAAGCCCCCGTCTGTATCTTACAAAGCCTTGCCAAAAAAAAAAAAAGACTGATTTTCCTCTTCTTCTATTTGTTGTCCTGGGGGTGGGAGGCTCACTTCTGCTCCTCTGCAGAAACTAGAACTTTTCTTTTTAACTTTAGTTCTGGGGTCATTGGTTGGTCAATTGAGTTCCAAACTTTAACCTCTCTTTGTTCTCATTTCTTTTTCCTCTCTTTCTCCAGAAAATTGAATACCATTTTATTTTCAATCCCCAAATTCCATAGACCATAATAATTACGCTACAGTTTACTTAATCATCTGACATTTATCATCTTGCAACACCCTCTGGTTAAAAATGAAACTGTCCAAATCATCCAAGATAAAAATATAAATATTGATTATTTGGTGTCACTTATGAACCAAATTCTTATCTATTATGAGTCATCATTTCAACTAAATAGACCATTCTGCTTTTAATATAAAGAAAGGGAAGAAAAGGGACATGTTACATAGAAAAAATATAATAAGAAAGAGTGGGGTAAGATAGAGAGAGAGGCTGAGTGCGCAGAAGCAACAATGCTAATCTGTTTCAATCACACATAATGAAATAATGAAAAGGAGGAAAAAAAAGTGAGAGAGTTGAATTGAGATTATTATACTTTTTACATATTGAACTATATGCAATAGCTCTTAACTAAACATATCAAACGGTGTGATAATTGAATTATACTACTGTGGTATATCCACAGGTCCTGCTAGTTAATAATGAAGATTTTAAGAAATAAATCAAATATCCAAAAACAATTCTGGATTTTCTGGAATATTATGTATTTACAAAGCCAGCTGAAGCTCACACCCTCTCTATATATTTCCCCTACTCTTTCTTTCTTTTTTCTTTCTTTTTTACATTTTGGCATTTCATCTTGGATGATCTTATTTTTAACTAGTGGGTGTTGCAAGATGATAACAGTCGGAAGATTAAGCAGCAACTTTATTATTATTATTAGTTCTGTCTAGTATTTTATTTCATCTTTTGAATTTAAGATTTTTTGCTCAAGGTTTCATGGCTTCATAAGCTTAGTGAATACCATCAGGATTATACAAAATATTCTATTACAAATCATTTATTTTCACTGAAATTTTAAAGCAATTTTTCACATAACTTGTTTGGAGAGTCACCACCATGTACTGGCTAACATGGTGGGCTGCAACAGCGTATTTAGCGAGTTCAAATTCCAATCATGCTATTATATTCACTTTCGGACTAATATCCTTGGGAAAGGTATAAAACCCTCATCCCCTAGCTATGGGTTAAATAGTACCATTATTCTTCTACAAGGATGGCTTTAACATTAAATAGCCTGCAAAGGTTGATATGCCATTAAACAAAGAAACTAATTTCAACAGTTAAGTAATATTTTAATAAAGTTCAAGTAAAACAATTACCTTGTTTGTCTTTTATGGCACTCACCTTTGGAAGATAAATCAATAAGTTCATAGCCTAATACAGATGTGTCCTATGTATGTGACTAAACTATTTGGAGTTGAGACTCCATTGAAGCTTAGAGAAATGTGGAGTGACTCCTTCATAGCTATTACTCCAGAGTCCCTTTAATAGGTCAAATTGGTCTGAGAAGATGTTTAGAATGACTTTGGACTACATAAATATCTTGGCTATGAAAACATTGATATCATTGTTACATAATGAATAGTCATAGCTTATTATTTGTGTAATGTAGTGTAGCTAGGATTTCATTTTAACCATTTCTGGAGCTCGGAGAAATGTGGAGTCACCCATTCTTTGCTACTAATCCAGAGTACCTTCAATAGGTCAAATTGATATGTCTGAGAAAATGTTTATTATTTGTGTAATGTAGCGTAGCTAGGATTTCAATTTAACCATTTCATATGGTTTCATATTTTTACAGTTTGTGGTCATGTTGTCTATGATGTACTTAATAATGTTATATTTTGGTTGGAATTTATAAGTCTATCAATATTGTACAATAACCAAAATGGCTGGAGAAGCAAAGACAAACTCATAAGTGACATTCTCTTGTGGACACCTACACATGGACACAAATCTAAATCAATCATCTGTGCAGATTTTGGATGCTGTGCAGAAAACTTGCCAGGAGTTTACGAAAGAGAGTCATGGGTATCCGTGCAGCCAACGAGAGCTGATGATAACAGGATCGTTCTTTTCTTGTGAATTGTGTTGGCAACAATCACCTGTTATTTCTTTCTCCAAAATGTGGGTTCTGATTTTTTTTTGGGGGGGTGGGGCACCCTGTATCTTTATCAAATTGATATGCTAACAGAGACTGTGGAGAGAAAATTTAAAATAAAATCAAAAAACCTAAAAACCTTTTTTTTAAGTAATAAAAGAGAAATAATTATTGAAAAAGAAAATTCGGTCACTGAATCCACATTTTGTGATCTGAAAATTAATTATCTTTGAATGACACTTCAATATGATGACAAGTTTATCTTCTTTTTTTTTGTATTAAAAGATGTTTATCCAATAAATGATTAATGTTTTATACAGTTTTAATTTAGGCTTAAATAATAAGAAATTTAACATTACTCAAATGATTAAGAAAAGCATGTCTGAAATTTCAATATTACTCATGAATTTATGTTGGCGTTTGTTGAATTGAACAACAACTAAGCATAACTGATATTGTACATAAAACAGTTGGTATTTAGAGAACTAAGGCATCTGGGTGATCCTATTCTTTAAGTCCTGATTGGCTGGTGGAGAAAAATATCCACTATTCAGCATTATGCTGGTAGCAATGCAGGTTCTGTCTTGAGTTCTAGCTTGCTACTTTGTCTACCAACTTGATAGTAATTGGAATCCCACTGTGACAATGAGTATTGTATTGCTTCTACAGTGTTGAGATTTATTTCTTGGCCTTTTTACAAACATAAAAGGAATATTATTTTGATTTTTTTGGACTGTTGTTCTCATCTTTATTGTGGTATGTATAATCATAATGTTTCGACTGGATTTTTAAAATATGTTTTTTATTCTTGTGACATATGTCAGAATGATAGGCATACAAAAACAATGACATCATTAATTCAATACTTTGTTTGATCAACAGTCAAACTACTCAAAATGATTTCCATGTGTTGGGTCATTGTTATTCTTGGATAAATAGGGAACACCTGAGCAAAGCCAGAGGATAGAGCGGTACATATACTTGATATACACTAAGTCTCATCTCAAAAGATCAGAAAAATAATAAACGGAACATTAAGATCCTTCTTAAACTCATTGCAAGTAAGAAACAGAATAACATTTGTATTATTTAGAGTTTTCTGACTGTTGTCCTCATCTTTATTGTTGTATACACAATTTTCTTGACGATGTCCCCTCTGACCTTCTTGTTGAAATCAGGAGTCTTCATATTATAATTGGAAGCTTTCACATTCTAAATTGTAATGCTTAATAGAAGGAGAACAATCTACCCAATGAATTATATAAATGGTTCAGTTTGAAGATTCATGAAGAATCCAGAGTTCAACAAGAAATAGCTGTAAAAGGCCAGAATGCACATAAGCTGAAACGTTGTGTATATAACAATAACAATGAAGATAAGCCTGTATAATCTAAATAATACAAATGGACATATGACCTTTAAGCACCTCTTTTGCGTTCTCATTTCATAAGGACATTTTTTTCATTTACACCACCAAAATCCGGTTGTTTGTTAGGGGTTAGTTTTATAATTGAAAATAACTCTAAAAATCATCTGTTAACAAACAATGGGATTTTGGCAGTGTAAATGAAAAAAAAATGTCCTCATGAAATGAGAATACAAAAAGGGTGCCTAAAGGTCATATGGTCCATACAAATTATCAAGTCTCATCTCAAAAATTCAGAATAACAATTTAACAGAATTGGCTGACATATCTTATTGGCAATATATATATATATATATATATATATATATATATATATATATATATATATATATATATAAAATTATTTGAATTGTAGAATTTTAGCAAGGGTAATAAAGCCAATGTGAGTTCATATCAGTTGAAAAATGTCTTGAAGTTTAAAGGTTAATAATGAAATGGAAATAGATTCTTGTAATGAAAATGGTGAAGAATTGGAAGGAAATCAAATTGAAAGCACTTTCATTCTAGAAACAACTTTGCTTGGAAAATCTGATGCAACAAGAGAAGAAGAAAAGTTGTGTTTATTGTTTGGTAATAAGAAGAGTATTGTGCCATTCCATAAATATTCATGACAAGAGGTCGACTGTGAAACGTACATGGATCTTTTTATTGTGAGAAAAGATTTTCTTAAGAGTCAAGCTTTCTACTTGAGTTGCAAGCAAATTCATGACTGGCTGACATGACTCCATTTAATACAAAAATTTCCACCGCTACAAGTGGAATAGTCAGACATAGAAATTAGCTAAGTTCTTTTTTGGGTTATGGCTGGCAAAGGGTCACTTAAGAGGGTCGAAAAAAGATAATCTCATCTCTTTGGACTATATTCAGGTTGAAAGTTAAATATGAGGGTGGGGGATTCTGAAAAGTTTATATAATCTGCTGTTGATGGCCTTTTGACCAATGGAATCCAAGCACTGCACATTGATGGAAGAAGTGTGTAGACAACAAGGGAAACTATGTTGAAATATAAACCTCATTTGGTCACATTCCATGAGACTATCTTAGTCCGCTGATCATTGTAGATCTAAGTTACGATAGTGGAGGTACAGTGATCAAGAGATGCAAAAAACAGTCACCAAGTACCATTAACACTTTGTCTATATTATCCTATATATATATATATATATATATATATACACACATACAGTACCAGGTATGTACACCCCTAGCATTTTAAATAAATGTTAATTTTCTTCTAAAGTAAAGATAACAGGATTTGATTTTATCAATGGATTCCAAGCACTACAACACTGATGGAAGAAGTATGTGGAGCACAAAGGGGACTAAATTTACCATTTCTATTCAATTTTTGGTGTTTAGAATTTGATTGGACTTAAATTCTTTCACAGACCAGTGGATGGTGGGTCTCCAGCGAGGTCGGTTAGAAGTTAGCTTCTCCCAGTCCTCCACAACAATTTGAGGCAGTCCTTAAAACTTCAATTTGGACTTCCATGGACAACATTTTCCAGTTGAGATTTCCATATAAAATAGTTGGTTCAGCATTCAGCAATCACTCATGTGAACTAGATGACCAGGATCAAACTCTCAATACTAGGCAGGTGACACATTTGAGGTATTGTGATGTCTAGTGCAAATGAAAACCACTCTATCCTTAAAATCCTGCAAAGGCAATTTTGATAGAATCTCAAGTGTCCTGAGATGTCATCTGTGTACACCAGACGTTTTACAGGCATACAAAAGGGCAGTGAGCACAGAGGCTATATATATATATATATATATATATATATATATATATATATATATATATATATTATATTATAGTGTCATTCCTGCGATAAATGAAATAATTATTTCTATATGGACTAACTCCTATGCTAGTCTATTGGTTCAAAATGGAGGCATCAATCATGTTGGACACACATAGGAATTTGTCAACTTAAATCTTTTATATATATATATATATATATATATATATATATATATATATATTATAAAATATAAAAATTCGAAGGCAATACAATGCGTAAAAAATAAAGACAAAAAGATGTTTATATGTCTAATCGATTTCAAAGCGAAGCTTTATCGTCAGAGACGGATTTCAGAAATGACGTGCTTATGTTTTTTTTTTTTTATATTTGTGTGGTTATAATTTCTCTTCTTATTTCCTTTTCCTCTCCTTTTTTCCTCTCTTTCTTCTTCTCCTCCTTTATGAATGGGCGAATAACTGTAATTTCTTATTTCTCTCTTTCTTTTTTTTTTCTTTCTTAAAAGTTTGTTGAGAACAAGGCTGACATCCGGTAAGATGTTGCAATGTAGCAATGTGTAGCAATGTGTAGCAATGTGTAGCAACGGTGTGAGCGTGTCATAATTTCAAAAAAAAGTGAACAAATGAATAAAAACCGTTAATAGAAATTTTTTTTTTTTTTTTAACATACTTAGCTTTTGTTTCGCTTTCACCTTTCATTTCTTATTCTTTCTCCTCTCTTTCTTTTTTTTTTGTGTTATTTCTCTTCTTTTTTTTTTTTTTTTTTTTTTTTTTTTTTTCCCCTTTATCCCCTTTGTTCTCTAATTTAAATTATTTTTTTATAGTAAATAAGTAAATAAAAGATTATCTTAAATTATGTATTAGTATTGATAGAAAAAATAAATGATTCTTTTTTTATTATTATTATTTTTTTTTTTTTTAAGAAAATATCTTTTATGAGTACTTTTTTCTCTTTTTCTTTTAAACTTAAATAGATTAAATATTATATTAATTATATATTAAAATATCATATAATAATTACATATTAGGATTGATGTAAAATTCAAAACAATAAAAATAAGACAAACCATTCCCCCTTAAATTTCAGATAGATTAAATATCATAAATCAAATATTTGAATTACAAAAGGCATAATGTACTGCTTCAATTATATATTTTATTTAACTATTTTTTTTTTTTTTCATTCTTTTGTTGTTATTATTTATTCTTATTTTTTTTTTTTTTTTTTCCCCACTTTTCCTTAAATATTTATTAATAGTTCTAGACTGACCGTACTCCTAAGAGGGTATTATGGTTTAAAGAAATAGTGTCATGGTTTAAAGAAATAATGTCATGTAAAGGAGTTAATAAGTATGTCAATATTGTTAAATTAATCGTAATTAATTTTTTTTATATTTCTCTATTATCTTCTTTTCATTCTCAATCATCCCATCACTATATATATATATATATATATATATATTAATTTAATTTTAATTAAAAAAAAAAAAAAAAAAAAAAAAGGCTATATATGAAACGTGTAAATTTAGTTAATCGTGTATTCTGAGTTTAATTCTAATCTATTGATAGTTGGTAGGTTTAAAATTTATGGTAGGGAAAATTATATATATATGAGAGAACATGTGTACTAAATAAACTAAAACCTATATATGGAACGTGTAAATTTAGTTAATTATGTATTCTGTGTTTAATTCTAATCTATTGTTTATATTAGGACCTAATTTAGCTATTAATAAACTTTCTCTAATTCTGAGATTACCAATGTTGCGTATTATAGCCTCTATCTTAACTGAAAAATTGTTGTCCTTATTTTTGCATTTGATTAGGTGTTTATGGAATGAGGATGCACGTGTGTGGATGTGTTCCTTGATTCTAATGTGGAGGGGTCTAATTGTACTACCTATGTAGAAATTAAGGCATTTGGAGCAAGTTAGACGGTAAATTGTATAGGTCTTGTGGCATAAGTTAGGGTCTTTTATTGGGCAGTTGGTTAGTGAGCATGGTGTAATAACATTTTTATGTTTTATTGTTAGATGTTGGCGTAGTGAGGGTCCAGAGTGGGCTAGTTGGATATCTAGTCCCTCTCTATGAATAGCCTTGCGTATTTGTTTAGTGATTGTTTCACTGAAATGTGGTAGTTTCAGGAAACAGGTGTTAGAGTGTGTGTGTAGTGTCCGTGTTTTTCTGTTATTTAAATGGCGTATATATGAAGTTGGGTAGCCATTGTTTTTGAGGGTGTTCATAAAGTGTGCAGTGTGAGTGATTCTGTCTGTTTCTTCACTACATCTATTGTGTATTCTATTAATTTCATTTATGATGTAACTAGTCTTGGAACTGAGTGGAAGAGCTGATTTGAAGTGTACAAAGAGATCCTTAGTGGTGTTTTTTTTTGTAGAAGCAAGTGTAAATTTTGCCTGTAGGTGATATTCTTATTCTAAAATCTAGAAGTGCTAGGGAACGAGTGCTATCTGGATGTTCTATTTGGAATTGGATGTGGTTGTCTATACTATTGAATTTCTCAGCTATGTCATTGGCTTCTTCTTTAGATGATGTTAATATAAGTATATCGTCAATATACCTGGTGAAGAAAATGCATGATGGGCAGATGGTTAGTGCTCGTCGTTCCAGTGTATCCATGTATGCAATGGCCAATATTCCTGAGATACTGGATCCCATGGGTAATCCTGACATTTGTTTATATATATGTCCGTTAAATGTGAAATAGGTGTTGTCTACTATAATGGCTGTAGTTATCAGGACAACAGAGGTTAAGATAGAGGCTATAATACGCAACATTGGTAATCTCAGAATTAAGAAAGTTATTAATAGCTAAATTAGGTCCTAATATAAACAATAGATTAGAATTAAACACGGAATACATAATTAACTAAATTTACACGTTCCATATATAGGTTTTAGTTTATTTAGTACACATGTTCTCTCATATATATATAATTTTCCCTACCATAAATTTTAAACCTACCAACTATCAATAGATTAGAATTAAACTCAGAATACACGATTAACTAAATTTACACGTTTCATATATAGCCTTTTTTTTTTTTTTTTTTTTTTTAATTAAAATTAAATATATATATATATATATATATAGTGATGGGATGATTGAGAATGAAAAGAAGATAATAGAGAAATATAAAAAAATTAATTACGATTAATTTAACAATATTGACATACTTATTAACTCCTTTACATGACATTATTTCTTTAAACCATGACACTATTTCTTTAAACCATAATACCCTCTTAGGAGTACGGTCAGTCTAGAACTATTAATAAATATTTAAGGAAAAGTGGGAAAAAAAAAAAAAAAAATAAGAATAAATAATAACAACAAAAGAATGAAAAAAAAAAATAGTTAAATAAAATATATAATTGAAGCAGTACATTATGCCTTTTGTAATTCAAATATTTGATTTATGATATTTAATCTATCTGAAATTTAAGGGGGAATGGTTTGTCTTATTTTTATTGTTTTGAATTTACATCAATCCTAATATGTAATTATTATATGATATTTTAATATATAATTAATATAATATTTAATCTATTTAAGTTTAAAAGAAAAAGAGAAAAAAGTACTCATAAAAGATATTTTCTTAAAAAAAAAAAAAAAATAATAATAATAAAAAGAATCATTTATTTTTTCTATCAATACTAATACATAATTTAAGATAATCTTTTATTTACTTATTTACTATAAAAAAATAATTTAAATTAGAGAACAAAGGGGATAAAGGGGAAAAAAAAAAAAAAAAAAAAAAAAAAAAAAAAAAGAAGAGAAATAACACAAAAAAAAAAGAAAGAGAGGGAGAAAGAATAAGAAATGAAAGGTGAAAGCGAAACAAAAGCTAAGTATGTTAAAAAAAAAAAAAATTTTCTATTAACGGTTTTATTCATTTGTTCACTTTTGTTTTTGAAATTATGACACGCTCACACCGTTGCTACACATTGCTACACATTGCTACACATTGCTACATTGCAACATCTTACCGGATGTCAGCCTTGTTCTCAACAAACTTTTAAGAAAGAAAAAAAAAGAAAGAGAGAAATAAGAAATTACAGTTATTCGCCCATTCATAAAGGAGGAGAAGAAGAAAGAGAGGAAAAAAGGAGAGGAAAAGGAAATAAGAAGAGAAATTATAACCACACAAATATAAAAAAAAAAACATAAGCACGTCATTTCTGAAATCCGTCTCTGACGATAAAGCTTCGCTTTGAAATCGATTAGACATATAAACATCTTTTTGTCTTTATTTTTTACGCATTGTATTGCCTTCGAATTTTATTATTTTATAACATACTTAACAATGCTTCAAGCAAATTACCAATTACTTTTATATATATATATATATATATATATATATATATTCAAGAGAAATTGAAAAAGAGAGAAAGAATAAGTGGGAAGGAAAGAGAAATTGAAAAAGAGAGAAAGAATAAGTGGGAACGAAAGAGAAATTGAAAAGAGAGAAAGAATAAGTGGGAACAAAAGAGAAATTGAAAAAGAGAGAAGAATAAGTGGAAAGGAAAAAGAAATTGAAAAAAGAGAGAAAGAATAAGTGGGAACGAAAGAGAAATTGAAAAAGAGAGAGAATAAGTGGAAAGGAAAGAGAATGGAAAAAGAGAAAGAATAAGTGGGAAGGAAAAGAAATTGAAAAAGAAAAATATTGTCATGTGACAGAGAGAAAGCCAAACACCAAAATAGAGAAAGTTTAACATTTTTTTCAAATTGGTCAGTTTATGTGTCATATTATCATAATGTATCATTAAGTTGTATGTGTGTGTATATATATATATATATATATAGTTGGTCAGGAAGTTACAACAAAATCTTTTTACTGGGCTTTTATTAAGCATAGGATAAATGTGTGTGTGTGTGCATATATATATATATATATATATATATATATATATATATATATACACACACACACACACACATGCATGCACGCAGAACATGTGTATTTACCAAACAACACAAGCAGGATATGACACAAGGTCAATTTTTAAGCAAAGTTTCACAGATTTGAATTCAGAGTTGCCCTTCTCCTAGAACAAAGGATAAAAAAGCTTAGTCTGCACTACTATTTACCCATAGCTGGAGAGAGAATAGTTGGATTCATACCTTCCCCAATGGTATATATACACATATACACACACTTCCCCCCTCTCTCTCTATATATATATTGATTAACTACTCTTTATATATGTTAGTTTCTCTATGAGGGTAAAAAGAGAGATTGTTGGTGATTATTAAATAATGTTAATTTTGAATGTAATGAAAATCAAAAACATTTCATATTAATTTATGATTTTCCTAAAGATATGATACATAATAATCACAGGAGATTAGGAAAGTAACAAAGCAATGAATGAAAATTCTGACAACATTTACAGATGGATATGAAGAGTATAAAATAGATAGATTGATAGAGAGATGGATTGATAGAGAGATGGATGTGAGTAGGGATTATATCTGCACAGATATCCATGACTCTCTTGCCAACATTCCCTATTTACTTAGAAAAAAAATTGATCTTTGTGAATCTTAGTAGAAGTTATTTCATCAAAGGCATTTCACTTGAAAAAAAAGGTTTGCATCATTTTGGAGGATGATCAACAACTTTTAAATTAACCTTCTTTTACACTTGACATCATTTCCATCCATACAATAAAAAATCTAATCAATATAAAGCAGTGAACTGCACTCAGTTTTTGGAAGTTTTCAGAAAGCAACTTAGTTGTATTTATTGTAAAGCATGGCTTAGCAATTTTCATTGGTTACCAGAAATAATTGTTATTCATACTCACATGCCTCAAAGTGATCCGGTTGTCTGAAGACTGGGTGATTGGATTGGACCAATGTGTACAATTGGTATTTCTCTTGCAGCCAATCATATTAGAGGAAACAATCAGTTCACCAGGTTAGATGAAAACACACACATATATATATATATATATAATACAAATAGATAAAGTGCACACACACACACATATGCATTTTGTGTTAAACATAATAGACACTTTATGTCTGACGAGTTTCTTCTTTTCCAGTTTTCTAGGCAGTTTTATAAAATTAGGATGAAATTGGTTGATAAGTGCACCAAAGCCTTCATCCCTAGTACTTTCAGCACTTAGTAGTGCCATCCTCAGGGGTAAATGTAACTGAGTTGGTTCCTGGTTCTTTTTAAACATGCAGGGTGATGAAAGATTTGGTGGACATGCATGAAGGAAAAAATTCTGCCAATATATAATATATATATATATATATATATATATATATATATTGTCTGTGTGTGTGTATGTTTAGGTTACAATCTGTCTTTAAGGCATGTTTTAATAAAGGGGTAATTCCATGTCAAATCATCCAGGCCATGTCATCTACCACCTTCAATTTTTCTGAAATTTTGTACAGGTGTGGACTGTGTTAAAGTTAGACATTCCCCAAAATTTGAGCTTCCAATTCAAAAATTGTCGATTTTTAGCTCTCCAAATTTGAGGGGGGGTCATGAAAAATGGCGACTTTTTATAATTTATTTTTGTCTGTAAAATGAGTTCTAGAGCTTTCCTACTCCTAAAAATTGGTTTATAAAAACAGTTTTGCCCAAAGAACCCAAAAATGCCATCGAAAAAATCTGAGAGTTAACCAATCTTAAGTTATGGATGATTTTTGATTCTTTTAGCAAGATCAATATTTCAATGTGGCACTGCATCTATGACAATGATTTTTTTCCTTTTTTTATTGCATATCTATTGAACATTATTTGTACCAAAAAGATAGTTTGGTTTTTGCTCAGAACCGAAGCTAAAACATCAGTTAAAATTTTGCAAATCAGAAAACATTAATAATTTAAAACTGGTTGACTTTCAGATTGTTTTGATAGTATTTTTGTCCAAGGAATCCAAAAATGCTTTTATAAACCAATTTTTAAATTGCCAACTCAGTGAATGAGTAGCACAGGGATCTGTGTGGTAAAATGAGGAGCTGATGGCAGATGTGGTGCTCCGCATCAGATGCTAAAAACAATCTACTTTGTCTAGTACTAGTGAAAAAAGGGCTGTCTGGCTGATACAGACTTTAAGCCACCCCAACGACTTTACTTACATTTTACATGGCCACTTACCTCTCATCTCAAAAACCATCCAAGACAAACAAGACATGCTGAAGTTAGGATGAACTCATGAGCAACATTCTATGGACTCCTATACCTTGACATACCAGCATTGGTAGACCTGCAAAAACTTATATTCATCAACTTTGTATGGACACTGGATACCATCAAGAGGACTTGCTAAGAGTGATAGCTGATAGGAACAGATGGTAAGAAAGTCAAGGAAATCCTTGCTGTCAGCACACCTTAATAATGATGATGCTTCATGGTTATTGGCATGAAAAGATATCAAGTCATCATCAATTTATTATATATCCTTTGTTTATTCATACATATTCATTTGAATTTTAAATAATGTTTTAATAATACCCTTGAAAAGGACCAGTGAAGGTGGAGAGTGAACTTTTTCAGAATTCTTATATGAAATTGAAATTAATTCTAAGAAGACAAGAAATGAATTGATAAAAAAATTCTTAAAAATCAACCCTGTCAATGATTTCAACAAAGAAAATACAGTTGTTTATATATATATATATATATATATATATATATATTATATATATATATATATATATATATATATATGTTACGCATGCACACTCGTTAGGGACGACCAGTGTACCTCCGCAACATGAAATAACAAAAAAAAAAAAAATGCAAAAGGTCCCAGATGTAAAAATAAATAGTACAAAAGGGATGGGATTCAAGACTTTTCTCTTTGCTCCCGTGAATGAATGGCAATAACGCTGAATGACGAAGAACAAACAGGATTTCTTATAAACAAACGAACGTTTATTAACATTTAAATATAAATTATTATAAAAAAAGTTAAATACATATATACAAATATACATGTAATCAGAGGGTAAAGTGAATATATGATTCGTGTTGTCAAATGAGTGGGCGAGCAATTGAACATATCAACCATATCAAATATATGACAGACAATAGGGATTTACAGAATACAAAATATTATATGTTTTTTTGTTAACTCACTGTGACGTTGTAACTCAAAAGAATGTCCTTTTATTAAATTGTTAATTTCCTTTTTCTTTTTTTTATCAACGGTGATTCGTTCCTTACATCCAAATGAATTAATTTTCATTCATGGTAAAATGTTTTAATTTTTCCGTCCTCCTGTCTTTCGATCCAAATATCAAATTTTTGCAGAGCGGTCATATCCTGGTGTTGTCTATCAGGAGTTCCTTCAACTATGTGTTGCTTGCATGTCTTTCGCGCGAAAAAGTCGTCGTCATAGCAACCTCCTGGGGTAAGGTGTACTCTTAGGGTTACAGGGTCACAGTTGAAATCTACATGTATACTTTCCCTGTCACCTGAGGTGTGGAGGAAGAGTACAACTGTCTTCTAAGTACATAGGCAGTAGTGGTCACGTTAACATTCTTTCGTAAAAATACAAAACCAACTGAATCTTACTTCCTTTGCTCGCCTATGCATCTTTGGGTTTTCTTTTTTTTCTTTCTTTCTTTCAAATAAAGTTTTCTTCTAATTCTAACATATGTATACTGATTGATGTACCAGTGATATGTCACAATATATATATATATATATATATATATATATATATATCCATAGGTCCCAGTGTTTTTCTTTTTTCTTCTCTCACCATTTCAAGACAACTAAATACATTTCAATAGTTTCTTAGAAACAAATTACACAGGATAGGTTACAAAGTAGGAGTTAGGTGGCTTTAATTGTTTCCCTAGATCATAAATAAAAACCTTCAATTTATTAAGAAACTTTAGTTGGGACCCATCAAATTTCCCAGGGACTCATTCAAAGCAAATATGTACATCCCAGGATGTACTAAATCAAAAAGCTATCAGTATCACATACACACACACACACACACACACCACACATATATATATATATATATATATATATATATGACAAACAGAAACATTTCTTTGTATTTTTTACTATTTAAGAATTGTTCTCAACTAGTTTTTTTTTTACTTAACTCTTTGCCTACCAATTTTGGGATACCAAAAATGGGTTATTTCAAAGTTTACTATCTATTAACCTCAGAACTCATTCTATTCAAATAAAGTCCTATTATTATTGTAATCTGAGTCCTTCTGCTCAATTATAATGAACTATCAGTTTTTGTATGGTGGGAGAGCTACTGTGAGTGGTTTAAAGTAGGCAAAGGGCATTCCACAAAAAAAGCAATGAAAAAATGAAAATAGTAACAATATATCAATTCATTAAATGATTTTTTTCTTTTAGTATGAAAGTGCTTTGGGCTTATTGTTTTATCATCTTCATGTAACATGATCACCTGATGCTCAGCATTAAAAGCAATCTCTAGGGTATGCTCAGGTTTGTTTCAAATTAGCTGTAACTCTTGATTAAATATTTAACTTGGGATTTTATTTATTTTGATGTTTATGTGGCAAACCATCTGTCCATTCTATTTCTAAGTCATGTTTTGATGATGGTTCAAATTCAATGTTAAAGCCATTTGGAGTCAATGTTTGGAGAGGTTTTATTCATTTATTTTCACAGGTTTCTATTATTCTTGTGATATAGTCCTGATGATTCTGCATTTTCTACAGCTTTTTGTGCCTTCCATTTTTGACCAGTTATTACGGAAGACTGGGCGTTCTTCACCAGTGGGTCGCGAGAGTCACGCAGCATTTGGAAAAGTCGTGCTTTACCTAATTTGAATTTCTCAACAAGTGACACCATCGTAAGTTTTAGCTTTGTTGATAAACTGTATATTGCCACATTTGTTAAGGAATTAGGTACCCCTAACAATTTCTTTACATAATTACTGATTAAGTGCTCCATTTTTTTAACCTTTGTCAGTGATACCTCATATATTTACATGGGCCATGATAATTTAGGAATTAATCCAAAATAAATGCACCATATTTTGTCTTTATTTATGAGATTGCATTTATCAATGGAGCGAAGGCCATCCTTTAGTTGTTTGATAATGTCCTGCCAACGATGTCGATCAGTAATTGGTAGGGAGTAGCAGCGACCGAGGCTCTTAACACTTTTTTTGCGGATTGTGGGGATTTCATTTCCATCGATGAAAAACCTGACTTTTTTGCAGATTCCTTTCACTATGGAAAGACTGCTGCATTTAGAAGGCTTTATCTTCATCGCAGCCCATTTGAAGAGCTCCTGTAGGCGATTCATAAGTTGTTTCATATGGGATCCACTCACCAACAAAACAAATTAAAAATAAAAACAAAACACTTCACAACAGAACATAAGTTACTGACCAACCGGATGTTAACTCAATGGTAGCCTAAACGAAATGAACAAAAACAAACAATGTATGCATAGGCTCCACGCAAGATAAAACAAAATTTATAAACAATTAAAAATATCTTCCATTTAATGCTTTTCAACCAATAAAAAATCTCCTCCCCAAAATCCTCCAAAGGTTTCTCGAGCCTCTTACTAACTATAAAAAACAGCTGACATAAAGTTGATTAGCCAGTTGACTGTGGGCCTTCACGCCAAGAACATCGCCAAGAACAGGCCAAGATCAAAGAACCACCGCACCTCTGACACACACCACACCCCAAATCACATAGAGCCCAGTCATCAGTCAGAATTGACCTTCAACCCCACGTCTACCATCATTTCACCGAGCAAAATGTTACAAATTCATTTTATGTCACAAAGTCAGTGTGGATTCAGAGGAATGCCCAATGTATTTTCAGCCCATCAATTACAGGAAAAAATGGCAAGGACACTGTTTGGAATATTTATTGATTCCAAAAATGATTTTGATACCATGAATAGGAAAGCATTATAGGTTATTTTAGAAAAGCTCGGGTGACTCTTCCCCTATCAATTTTGTCAAGATGGTTCACACATTACATGATAGTAAACGTCAATGGTGAGATTATTGGAAATGCAATCAAACAGGGAAACATCTTGTGAGTTAGGTTCTTTACTTTATATTTTTTTCTGATTTGCAAATTATACCAGAGGAATATATATTACATAATTTATAAGCAGCTTATGAATTATGTACATATCTGTAGTAAGAATATTTGTATAAAGTTTGTTAGAGTCAGAAGAATGGGTTCCAGTGGAAAGTTACCTCACTTATTAATGGGCAATAACCTTTTTGCTTAACCCTCTTAGAAATTGTGCGATTAGGCATGATATAGTTTTAGATTAATGCGAGCTGGCACTTAACAAGAGTGGTTGTCAAAGACATTGTTTTCTTCATTCTTTTTGGCTATTCAACTCTTTTAAACTCATTTTTTAATTTTTCAAAGGAAGAACCCAGAACCTTGTGGTTCTTAAGCGGATGCTCTACAAATTGAGCTAACAAGCAAAAACATCTCAGATTTATAGGCATGCAAAAAACATGTAATTATTTGAATGAAATCTTCACAAGTTCTTTGATGCCTCATTTGATCAACAGTCAAACTATTAAAAATTATTAGTATTATTTGGATTATTCGAACTATTGTCCTCATCTTTATTGTTATCTGTACAATGTTTCGTCCAATATGCCCTCCGGCCTTTTTCAGGTATTTCTTGTTGGACTCAAGAGCATTCTCAAACTCAGGAATCTTCTTGTTGTAATTGGGTGCCATCGCGAAACTCTGAACCCAACCCTTTATTCAATCCATGAGGACATCCTGTTCTCATTCTGCCAACCATAGCTGGGTACAGGTGTTTTAGCACATTGTCCGAAATGTTGTACAGTTAACAAAGATGAGGACAATAGTCTGAATAATTCAAATAATACTAATCATCAAGCCTCATCTCAAAAATTCAAAGAAATATTCAAAATGATTTTCCATGTTGAGTCATTGCTATACTCGGATAGACAGGGAACACCTGAGGAAGGCCAGAGGATACAGCAGCTGAAACATTGTGCTTATACATACCACAATAACGACGAGTACAACAGTACTAGTAGGGCCTACTCAAAAGTGCCCAAATCTTTGATCAAAAGTATTCACATTTTTAGTGATATAATTGAGCTCTAGGTATCAGAAATTTATTCTTGAATAAAGAATTAGCCTCAAACAGAAATTATTTTTATTTTTCAGTTCTTTTTTTTGTTACCTTCTTAACAATTGTAGAATGTGAAAACTGAATTTGTTAAAGAGTCATATAAATAAGATGAATAAAAAAGAAAAAGATGAGAGAAAAATTAATCAGTTTTACATATGAAAATACATACTAGTGTTTCTGGAGACATTTTTGTTCTGCCATAAAATTGGAAGGAAAAAACTTTTTTCGCTCTACATTATAAATTAAAATAGAAAAAAGAAAAGAAAAAAGAAAAGAAAAAAAAAGCAGAATAGAAAACACCTGTATTTTTGGTAGTTAAAATAAGCTGCAAGCAATACAGGTGTCTTGATTAGAAAAATAAGATATTTTGGTAGTGTGCTAGCATTTTTAATGTTTCACTAAAATGACTAATTTATTGACTGTATGCTATATATATATATATATATATATATATATATATATATATATATATATATATATATATATACACTCTGTGAACAAATTAGCTAATTTGAAATGCTTTGTACAATCCACAACTCCTTCAAGTTTTATTTTTGTGTAAGATTTTTTTTGTGTATTAATCAAATTTGCATATTTTTCAGCAAAATAATAAGATGGAATTACATTTTTTGTTTAATAATGTACATTTATGCATAGCGTTTTGTACTACTCAAAAATACTAGCTTCCAGATAAATTTAGTGATTAGTAACTTTAATATGAAGAGTGTGTGCTGAAAAATTCTCAGCCTAACCAAGGATAGAATTACCTTTTCTTCTTTTTAAATAACTTTTATTGAATTCTTTTTTCTGGTGCGAGGAGGGGGGGAAGAAGTAAATTTGAAAAATGATTTGCTAAGTTCAAATCTTGGACTCATCATTTTTATATAAGGATATTTGTTGGTTTCGGGGTCAACACAATTTTTTCCCTGGATATCATTTAAACCCTTTCCACATGTCACTAGCACCATCCTGCTTCAAAGTCAGACTGCAATCTCTGGTGACACTGCATTTATATTGCCATAGCTCATTTCTGATTGGTTGGTCAGACCATTCAGCATGAGAAACTAATCATATAAATGGACTAGTCTCCTCTCGTGAACTACTTTTTTGTCATGTCCAGTTTCACGCGAGGCAAGTAATTTCTTTGTGGCAAAGGAAAGCAATACATATTTTTTTGGCCATCTTGGCAACACCTCACCATGAATTAAGTCTCTTCTCTGGCCACAACATCCTTATCACTCATTCTTATGTTGTACTAGAAGCAGCTACCCAGCATCACCTGGGTAGAAGGGGACCAAAAAAGGGTGTAATGGTTAGCAAGTTAATTTCACAGATCCATAATTATTATGTACATTTTAATTTTTAGACATCTTAGTAAATATAAATCTAATCTTCGTAATTTTTTCACAAAAAACAAAAACTGATGATATGGAATGTGTATATACATTTGATTTGTTATTAATTGTATATTTGTAGTTTTATCCGAACATACTTACATACACACCAACTGCCCTTTATATATGTATAGATGTCTATTGTAAAGTTTTCTCAAGAAATAAAATATTCTTGTTATTAGTTTGTTGTAAATTGATCTCACATTTATTTTATACAAGGAAATAATATTCAACCATCCATTGCTGCACCACACCCCCATTCATTTTTCAAATGGGTAGCATTTACATGATCCAATTTTAGTCTATTACTCATTGCTATCCACCTATTTATTTTTATTAGCTTTGTTAATGTATCTCATGTTATAACTTTTAGGTTATGCTAGGAGTCTCACCAGATTGGCTGCATATGACCATATACAGGAATTATATAATATTCTAATTCTACATATAGAAATCCTATATCATATATTGATTGAATGACAGAGGTTAACTTGGGATACATCAAAATGAAATCAGATATCGGACTTAACAAATAATAAACTTTATTCTGGTTGATACATAAAATGGTACAAACTTTGCCAAATACACTTTTCCTATGCTTGGTTACATTTGTATACATTTTGCAACTCCAGGGTGTTTGGGATAAATTTGACATACTTATATTTGGTTATTGTTTTTACGTAGGTATTGATGACACTTTGCATCATTTAAAAGCTTGGACCCTTCTTCATTCATATATGTGATGACAGATAAAATGGATGACTAGAACCCACCTGAATCATGGAAGAGAATAACTTGTATCATGATGATTTGTACCGGACATCAAAATAAGGAGATTATGGTTGCTGCCCAATGCTCCCTGAACACTGTAAAAACAATCAGACTTGAACTGGATAATTACAATGGAGACTATGAGGCTGTGGCTAGAAGAAAGCAATATAACAGATGATCTGATTGCATTCGTACAGCAGAATTCCTCAAAAATCTGTAGAAAAAAGTGTTGGAGGACCCTCATATGCCGATGTGGAGTTGCTAAACACTGTAGTCAAGATCTGGATTACAAGGGTAGCCAATGATAGGCCATATGTATGGCAGCAGTATTTGGCCCCCTGTCACACCTCTAGGAAAAGTAAAAAATCGTTGAACACCCTGTATGTATGATTTGTTTACCTGTTTAAGATGATTGTCAACTTTATCAATATAAATTTTTAGTCATTGTTGACATTTAATTTTTTAAAAAGTTGCTTCAGTATGATGTGCGCTTGATTGGCCGCCTGATTCCCCATTGTGTATGTACTCAGTGTTATACAACAGAAATAAATATCTCTCTTCTGCTTCAGAAATTCACTAACTCAATACACCCTTTCACCAGCAAAATAAATTAAATCATTCCAGAACAGAATCCAACAAAGATATATTTGGTTGAAGAAATGTATGTTGACCTGACAGTAGCTTCAAACACAATGAAAAGAACATGTCTTTGCGCATGAGGCTCCATATGAATTTCTGGGTGAAAAACTAAATTTACAGACAATCAAAAAAGTCCTTTTTTCAACCAATCATAAAATTTTCTCCCAAAGCTTCTCAAAGACAATTTGGACATCAAACACTCCGAAACCCAGCTATAAAATGGTCAACCAAAAGTCACGAACAGCAGTTGACTTCCGCACTGGTACACAGAAGAGCTTCATGCTTCCCATTTCAGACAAGCCTGATAGCCTACTAACTCTCACTGTATCACCATGTCACACCAACAAGTCACCCACCCAAGAACAGACTTACATCCACTTGCCTCTTGACCCCATGCCTATCCTTTTCTAAATCTACCAACTTTTGTTTATTTAAAATAAACAAAATTAAATCCAATCCTCTCAACCATGAGCTTGTTTATAACATGTTATTCATGCTATGTTTTCATTTAAACACAATTTTACCAAATATGAGTGATGTATCTTTGATTGCACCAACCATGACCCCGTTTGAAACTACATTGCTGAATATTTTCCAAAAGATTGTTGGATAGATAAATATTTACATGTCCTCCCAGTTTACTTTACTGAGTGGCCTAATGAGAAGTGAACTTGATATATAATCAAATATCATCAGTACATGAAAAAAATTACTTTTCCAAAATATTTGTTATCAAGTTTTAATGATTAAAATATTCATTTTAGTAGTTTATCTTTTTAGCTTATTAGGTTTATTTCATTGCACACACACACACACACACACACACACACACATATATATATATATATATGTATGTTATGTATAAACTTTGTTATATAAAATTTTCTTGTGAACGTTTTTATTTTTATTTTGAAGCATTGGGGGGGGGGGAACAAAAAACAACAAAAACAGAATTTTAATATTCAGCTGTTGTTCTGTCCCTAGTTTGATTAATTCTGATATTTCGGGTGCACATTCACCCTTTGTCAAGGTATAAAGAATAGAAACTATCTGGAGAAAAATACTGTATATGGGATAAAAAAAAATGAAGTGAAAGCATTTGGCATTGTTTAATCGTTATTTTTTCTTTCGAAATTGTGTGACTTAATGCATCCAAAATCGATCAGGGTAATCGTTCAAAATGTGGCATGACTTTGATCTGAAAGTCATGCATCACAGCAAGTGGAATTTCTGCATTTAAAAAAAAATATATATACACAGAGAGAGAGAGAGAGAGAGAGAGAGAGAGAGAGAGAGGAGAGAGAGAGAGAGAGAGAGAGAGATGTTGATAAGTACACATTCTGATTGTATCCATTCGTCCCAGTATTTTTCTTTTTTCTTCCCTCACCATTTCAAGCTAACTGTAAATACATTTCAATAGTTTCTTAGAAACGAATTACATAGGGTAGGTTACAAGGTAAGAGTTAGATGGCTTTAGTTGGGACCCATAAATTTTCCCAGGGACTCATTCAAAGCAAATATGTGTGTGCCAGGATGCACTAAATCAAAAAAGTTATCAGTATCACTGTATATATATATATATATTATATATATTATATATTTTGTGTCTACAATATTTTGTAGATGATATGGGTGCTATATTTCTAAGCAGATAGTATTCAATATCATTAATAGAGCGTTTATATTTCAGTTAAGGTAGCATGAACATAGAGTCAACACCTAGTTATTGACAGTTTCTCGCTTATGCGATCTTCAGACCGAAACCCAAAGATTTGGTCTGAAATATATAATAGATGATATGGATGCTATATTTATAAGTAAACATTGCTCAATGTCATTGATAGAGGATTTATCTCAAAGTTAAGGTTGTGTGGACATGGAGTCAATAGCACCTGGTTACTGACAATTTCTTGCCAATGCAATCTTCAGACCAGACCTTGGTCTGAAGATCAAATAAGTGAGAAACTGTTAGTAACCAAGCGCCACTGACTCCATGTCCACACTACCTTAACTTATGTAAAAGTAAAGTTGGCGGATTGGCCTATTATCGGTATCAGCCAGACAGTGAGATTCTATCCCCTTTTCACTAAGGCTAGACCAGGGGGAAGGTTTTTTTTTTTGCTGAGGAGGAGACCATAACTGCCATCAGCTCCCCACTTTACCGCACAGATCAGATTACCCAATTTGTGCTACTCATGTGCTGAGCTGGCGGGGGCCGGTATCGAGCCAGGAACCTTGCAATTCCTCGGCCAATGTTCTACCGATTGAGCTAAACCGGTCCATGGGTGCTATATTTAATAGTAAACGATGCTCAATATCATAGAGCATTTATCTCTAAATTGAGGAGCCGACAACCTTTTTTTATTTTTTAAATTGAAATAGATCACTAAGTAGGCCTGAGCTTATTCTAATAGTGACCACCCCAAACAGAGATTTTAAGATGTTTGAATTCAGAATTTTCCTTCCCCTAGACTGGTTGCCTAACCAAGGTTAAAGAGCCCAGTATGCCCTATTATTTACCCATAGCTGGAAGGAGAATAGTTGGATTCATACCTTTCCCAAAGGTATTAGTGATATGTTAACTGTGACTTTGTCTAGGAATTGAACTCAGGTCAAAGAGTCCATTTCCTACATTTCTAATCAGTACACTTTATTGGGCTGGTGTAATTCTGAAATGAAAATACTTTGCCAAATACACGTTTTCAGATGCTTGGTTTCATTTTGAGTGTGTGAAATACAGAGAGGGACAACATTTATTGGGCTGGTGTAATTCTTAAATGAAAATCATGAGCCCATAAAGAATCCAGAGAAATCATTTTCATCTCAAGAAATGTATCATCTTATATCAAAGACCATCCTTACCAGTTTTATGAAATCAAAAATCAAAACAAGAGCACTCAGTCATTTCATGTGTCCAGACTTATGATGCTTGCAGTCTGGTCATAAAAATGTTTTACAACCTTTTTTTTCTTTTTGTTTGTTTGTCAGTAAAACATCAGTTGAAAAAGTGTCATAAATTCCTTTTTATGATATTTTTCTTGCAGCTTTGATTAAAAGATGATACACAAATAAATATCATGATATAATGGTACTCTTTATTTTCCATTCATGTAAAGTTATGAATAAAACTAAACATAATCATAACAAAGAAATATTAGAAATAATTCTTTCTATTTATAGTTGAAGATATTTCAATCAGATATTGTCATTTTTTATGAGGGATTTGATGTAAAGGCTATTATTCTTTTTTGTTTTTAGTCCAACTCAAATTATTGTGGAAAGAAAATGGGTACATTTTACGCATTTAAATTAGATAAAACACAATTCAATATTTGGTACAATGACACAGTTGTGGTCCCTTTTGTTGACCATAATAATAATCAACCAAATTTTGAAATGACGCCTTTTATCTTTCTTTTTTTCATCTTTTAGCAAAATATAAAAAAAGATTCCCCTCTCCCCACCCCAGTATATATATGAATAAGGATGAAAAATTCCTGAACATTTTCAAAGGAAACATATTTTAGAATTGTCTTAAGGTATCTAGATTTATTTTTTGCATTTCTGATTAATTTTTCGGACTGCTGTCCTCATCTTTATTCTGGTATGTAAAAACACATTGTTTTGACTGTTGTATCCTCCAGACTTCTTCAGGTTTTAGGTGAGCAAGCTAGTTTCTCAGATTCATTAGTACTGAATAGTGAGTTTGGTCCTCACTGGATGCCCCATACTTACTATCTTGTGTTACATGATACCCGGGTTGGTCGGATAAATACATACTCTACACTTCCCAAACCTCTAGAACTATATATATATATATATATATATATATATATACACTCATATTTATTGAAACAGGGTGACATGAAGTTTTGGGATGTGAATCTCAGAGTCGTAAGTTGTATCTGGAGTTGAAATATTGTGACACCACTCTACATTATTGTGCATTTAGCATAAGTATATCCATAATATACTAACATCTCTAATTACAATGGAGATTGTATGTTTTTCTGTCTGTAACCGAAACTATATTACTACTCAAGTCACAATTTCCTTAGTTATTTACATCACATTCTCCAAGAGCTTATTTTTATTTAAAGCTCAATTATTAGCACAAGATAAGAAATCCCAAATAGTTCTAGACTCATATTTTAATGGTGGTGTGTCCATTTAAGGCCTTCTACTTGGGATAAAATAAATGAGCTTTAACAAAAAAATCAACAGCCCAAGATAAGAAATCCCAAATTGTTCTAGACTCGTAGAATGGAAAGAAACCAGCCCAACAACAGATGCAGAATACCAGCAACTCCAATCCAGAATAGCAGATACCACAGATTGAGATAAGTTTAGAAACTATATATTCCTTCAATTGGACACCATGTCCTGTTTCAAAATTTAATGACTTTACATACACACACATCAAATAGATTGCATATACAATTTGATTACTAATGACTATTACAAACTACAACTCCTTTTAATTGACCCAGAACGGATACAAAATAGCAAAACATCAGGGTAGAGAAAAATAGACATGTGGCTTTACTGTAGTCTTGAAAGATTACAAACAATGTGTTTACTGTATTATATTAATTTTTCAGACTGTTGTTCTTATCTTTAATTTGGTATGTAAAATCACAATATTTCTGCTGCTGTATCCTCCGGCCTTCCTCAGGTGTTTCCTGCATATCTGAGTATAGCAATGAACCAATTTGGGAAATCATTTTCAATAGTTTGGCTGATGATCAAACAAGGTATTAAAAAACTTTTGCATACCACAATAAAGATGAGGACAACAGCCAGAAAAATCAAAATTATACACATCAAGCCTCATCTCAAAAATTCAGACAAACACCATTGACTGTTGTCCTCATCTTTATTGTGGTATATAGAATTTAAAATCACATACCGCAATAAAGATGAGACAACAGTCCCCCCCCAAAAAAAAATCAAAATTCTACACATCAAGGCTATTTCAAATAGACAGACAAACACCATTGACTGTTGTCCTCATCTTTATTGTGGTATATAACATGTAAAATCACATACCGCAATAAAGATGAGGACAACAGCCCCCCCCAAAAAATATCAAATTCTACACATCAAGGCTCATTTAAAAAATTCAGGCAAATAACATTTCGACTGTTCAAAGAACAGAGGTGAAAAGAGGTTGATACACATTTTGGGTTTTGTCAAGTGGGAATTTTATCTGGTCTCCAAAGATTGTACTAATTCTATTTATAAAGAGAAAAATCATTTTACTGATGTTTATTTTCTATTCATTGCTGTTGTATAAGAAAATGAATGAATAAAGACTAAAACTTGAAGAAACTTTAAAAGATAAAAGAAAGAGAATCAAGGAAATTGCAAATTCTGCATCACACAACTTGAACTTTAGTTTGAAATTGTCTCAAAGTGTTGATATCAAAATTGAATCATAAGGAATAATTTCAGTAAGCAATTTGATATTTGAAAAATGATTTTCACATTTCTTTACAAATGATGTTCCCATCAATCATCAAAGTATTTGACAAAGAAAATAATCTCTGTTTTAGATTTTACGTGTGATTATTATTATTATTATTATACTTCCAGAATGAAATGTATAATACCAAATATATTGAAGAGGAATCAGGTAAATAGAATATTTCATTTCTCAACTTTGCAATTATTATTTCCTTTTTTTAAAATACTGTTCTTATGAAAGATTTATTACTTTGTATGAAACTCTGTGTGTGTATATATATATATATATATATATATATATATATATATATGTCTTTTTTAGTATTGGAGAATTGAAAACAATGTGTTCGATTACAGGTGTAAGAGGTGTATTTATTTATTATAGTGTACAATACATTTAAGTACAATTGTTACCATTGGTTTCCAAGCAGCATGTTAGCCACTTTTCTTCAAGACAATGCGTCTTAAGAAACGCAGTTAATGTCAATTCATTTATATATGTATGTATTTTTTTGTGAGCTGAATCTTCATATTTCTCCGTGTTATAGTGAAAATAGTGCGTATATGTTCACATACGCGTACACACTTGTGTGCCCATGCATCTCTATATGCACTCTTTATATATATATATATATATATATATATATATATATATATGGTGATTTTAACATGTATTTATTTATCAGTTAAAATGTCCGCCTCTTACTGACAGCTATGTACAGCCGAGAGGAAAGGGTTGGACTGATGAAAAGTCAGTCAGGTTTTGCTCCCAGCTAGAAGTAACTGTTAAGTCTAGCCACACTGATGAAATGTAAATGTCGAAACATAGTGTCTGTGGATGACTATATATATAATATATATATATATACATTACAAGGGAATTTTTGTGACTCAGGGTTTCATGCAGTAATGTCTCTGTCTGACAAATGTACTACTGCATTTAACTCTGGGTCATAATAATTCTTATATATATATATATATATATATATATATACTAATGAATATTAATAGATATAGATTCTTATATAACATTTCTATCACTGATATTGAGAACTTCACTAATAATACTGCAAAAAACTTGGTTCAGTAAGTGAGCTAGGGAGAACCATTACTATTAAAAATATATAAGAATTTCTGAACATAGAAATGTTATTCTAAAAGGTATGGAATAAAAACAGAAAATGATTCAAACTTGCATTTGCAATAGTCACATAATTTCAATCGTTGTTTTTGTATCCTTTAGAAATATATATAAACATATATAAACAAACTAACTTTGTCTGCCCCTGTGGAACATCCAGTAAATAAATTTCCTATGGTCATTTCCTGATTTAATATAGAGATTTGAGACATAACCAAAATTTAAATAGAAAGACATCCTATGTTTTTTTTTCTTTTTATAACAAAACCAACATTTTCTCAGACCTCTCCTTCAGCAGGTCTTGCTTATCTTACATCAGTCTTCAGCCTCTAACAATTATTTGCAAATATAAAAACCTTGCCAGAACTTGTTTGGAAAAAAAGAATTAAAAGTCTATGAATCATTAAAAAAGAACAAATAAAATAAGGTAATTTGTGATATTTGTTTATTTTCAAATATAATCAAATTTAAAAACCAACAAGAGCTACTCCCTTAGAATTTTTAAATTAACCAATAAATTGCCGGGGCAGGAATATTTGATTGAAGGCAGCTGATAAACTTTTTGCAGATGATAGAAAAGAAAAAGATTTTAACAAATGTGTCAATTTTGAATTTTCAGATTGGGAAAAATTCAGAGAGTAAGATTTCTTGATGCAGGAGTTATTTTGCCAAAGAAATATAAATCTATATTTTCTCGCTGGAAAGAAAATAAAATTCTCGGGAGTTTAATTTTATTTATTTGTGTGTATTTAAAAAAAAAAACGCCCAGATAAAGTCAAGTGTTGCATATCATGGACTGCCTAGAGACCAAAATTCCATCTTTAATCATCACATTGTGTGGAGAGATTTGGTAAATACATACAATTCAGTGATGCCAATAGCTTTTTAATTTAGTGCATCCTGGGAGGCAAGGATTTGATTTTAATGATCCCGGGAAATTTGATGGGTCCCAACTAAAGTTTCATAATATTCGAGATTTTATCTATGAACAAATAAAGACGTCTAACCCCTACCTTGTACCCCATGCAGTGTAATTTGTTTCAAGAAAATATTGAAATGTATTTACACATAGCTGGATATGGTGGGGTAAGAAAAATTACTGGGATTCATGGATACAATTTTTATGCATCTTGTTATATTTTTATGCATCAGGGATGCAGGACATGTAGCTATCAGCATCTCTGCAATTACAAAATTACTTTCATATTGTCACCGTTTTTGACATCACATGAAAACAAAGTAAATATAACAAAAATCAATGTAACATTTTATTAACAGTACTTTATCATTATTGTATACTTTTTGATGAATTAGTATTATTAATAGATATAAAAGGAAATGAAGTAGACTGTGAATAAAAGGACAGCGATAAGAATTTTTATTATATCATCTTTATTTCTATTATTAATTTGCAACAACTCATCCTTAACAGAGAAATATCTTTAAGAGAGAAATAATTTAAATATCAGACTAGTGGAACGCTTTCTATTTTGGCAGTGTCTTCCTTCTCTAACAATGGTAAAACACCACTGGAATAATTCCAGATCATAAAAGCAGAAGTAGCAATGTGAATTTTCTATTGGGAAAAGATATATTTCTTCTTTACAAAGAAATTAATATCCTTCAACATAAATTTCATTGTGGCCTATATTATTGTTCACAGGGAACACCACATATTTCAGGAAAGGTTTGTGTGAAGTATAGCAATAATGATAGTTAAAACTAATGGGATATTTTGAGTGTAAATTTATACTCCATTGAAAGCAGGCAAACATGCTGTTAAGGATTTTTTAAAAAGTAACTTGAAAAATTCACCACAAAGGAATAAACAAAATATTGAAATTTAAAACTCAAAGAATATTTATTTAAGAAAAGTGAATATTGTGTGTGCATCTAAAAAGAAAAGAAAAAAAAAGGGCAGTTAGGAGGGGTTAAAAAAAATTGTGAAAATCATTCTAATGGTGAGAATATTTTCTCGTTAAGAAGTTCATCGGAAGATATACAAGGTGTTATAAAAGTATTGAGATTGAAGTTTTATTTTCCCAGATAGAAATGAACAATGAATGGAATGTTAACTTTTTCAGAATATAAGGTGGGTCAAAAATTACAAAAAAAATCTCGATATTTTTTTTTACACACCTTGTATACTTTTCCTGTTTCTTCCAAAAAGTTATATGTATGATAAATACTACAGGTTGGCATGAAAGTCTTGTCACCTCTACATATTATTTTACCTTTCATTCATCATAGACATTTCACTCTCAGAACACTATAGATTTCTTGTGCCTTCTCTAACTATGAAAGCCAAAGTTCAAAAAACAGTTTCAACCATAAATGTTGCATGTGAAGGCCGACCCTGAAAATGTTGATGGTGTGTCAGTAATCTGTTGCAGTTGCTTTCTCTTGGACCTCTCTGTTTCATGGTGTTGCACCAGGTTGACCTAAGACATGAATAGTCTGCCCCAGAGAGCCTGCCACCTTTAGAGCGGTCCTAAGCCAAATTTTCTTAGCAGAAAGGGGTGATGTTAAAATACTTGTGATCCTACTTGCAGACATCTTTAAATCACAGCTGGGGGTGACCACTCTGTCTCTTGCTAGATGAAAATTTTGCATAAAGGATGTCCTTTCATTATATTTTGTTTTAATAACATAATATGTAAGTTATGTAATTAATTTAACTCTTTAAAAAATGTGTGACAAGACTTTCGGACAATGCTGTACATTAATCTACAGGGTGGTCTGAAAGTCTTGACATCCCTACATATTATTTTAACTTTCATTATTTTTTATTTTAATAAAATAATATATAAGTTCTGTGATGCCGATAGCTTTTTGATTTAGTGCATCCTGAGATGCACATATTTGCTTTGAATAAGTCCCCGGAAAAATTAAAAATCAAATTATTTCTAGAATTATATTGCCTTAAAAAAAAAAACCAAAAAAACCCAACAATCATGACAAGACTTTCAGACCACCATGTATATCTAAAAAGGATTGAGGTTGAAAAATTGTATTTATCAAAATAGAAATGAACAATGAATGAATCATTAATTTTTTCAAAAATAGTTTCCTTGGCATTCAGCACACTTATTTGTACACAGTTGAATTACTTAATAGACATATCTTTTGATATACAAGGTGTGTCAAAAAAAAAAGTATCAAGATTTTTTTGTACTTTTTGATACACCTTGTATTCTGAAAAAAATAACGTTCCATTCATTGTTCATGGCCTTCCTTTGGATTTTGTAGCATTCGATAAGAAATATTTTCCAACCTTCACTTCAACAAGTATTCATCTGGTTGTGTACAAATGACTCAAAACTACAATGGGAATACTAGGAAATCCTTATGGGAATTCTAGATATTGTTGACCTAATGATTTCAGATCTTAGACTTTTGCAGAAGATGTAGATTGCATTTTGGTGATAAGAAAAGTGTTATGTCACGTAGAAACAATAAACATGTTTAAGAGTGTTGGCATTTCAGATATTCTACGTTTGGTCTAAGAAGTAGGATGCTTATTACAGACATAAAAGAGATAAAAGGCAAGAGACTTGCTCAAGAAGGTTAGTACTTTCTAGGCAGAGTTTGTCTATAGGGTTCGTATAGCTCAGTCAGTAGAGCATCTGACTAGGAACCACAAGGTTACTGGTTCGATTCTAACAATCTTTAACTCAGTGTATGAGTAGCACAGGAGTTTGTGTGGTAAAGTGAGAGCTGATGGTAGGTTTAGTGCTCCATCACAGATGCTAAAACAACTTATGACCCAAACAACTTATGACCAAAAGAACTCTAGAACTTATTTTACAGACAAAAATAAATTACAAAATATTGCCATTTTTCACAAATCCCACCAAACTTGAAAAGCTAAAAATCGACATAACTCTGCCAATTTTTTGAAGTGGACGATTGAATTTTGGGGTTTGTCTAACTTTAACATAGTCCAGTCCTGGACAAAATTTCAGAAAAATCGAGTGGGTGGGTAACATCAGCTGGATGTTTTGACATGGAATTACCCAATAGTCACTTTGCTACTAATCTGCTTATACATTGCTTACAATTTTAAAAATGTCATTAGCGTTAGAATACCTAGGAAGGTCCTGGGTTTGATATTGTCCTCATATTGTGCTAAAAGCCTCCAATGAATTTTAGCCCCTGACACTCCTGCTGACCAGAGAAATCATGTCAGTTCCTTGGTGCATATTCACTGCATATTCAAAATTTGAGCCTGATCACACCATTTTGCTTGCTGTCATAGCAAGCAAAATGGTGTGATCAGGCTCAAATTTTGATCGTGTGACCACAACAGTGCAAACTATAAGAATGCATGCATAAAATGCAGTGTGACAATAATAAAGATATGTTATGGTGAAAATGCGGATAATTTTTGACTCTCCATCTTACTAAGGAGTGGGAAAGAGTTATAGAAAGTAAGAAAGCGTTATAGTAAGAAAAAAAGGGGGAAGAAAGAAAAGTGTAAGAAAAATTTCCTGGTCTTTTTCACTTACCACAACTTACTAGTAATTTTGTTTTCATAGAAATAATTTTCTACATTCAAAAGATCTGGTGCCTAATAATCTGCTTAAGGACAGATAATCTATATAAATCCTATAACATAACCAATTAAGGAAATAATTAATACCAATAAATCTAGAATATTTCTGAAATATGAAAATGGTAAATTTGTAACAGTTCCTAATCCAAGCATTTCATAAGTCTAAAAATAGAAATAGACCTATGTGTTATAGTTTACCTTTTTATATCCCAGTTTATAAAAAGGGAAAATGTGAGTTCTTTAAGCGAGAATAAAAACACTATGTGTCTCATAATTTCCAAAAATAACTATTCCCTTTTTTGTCACTAAAAGCTGGTGAGCCTGAATACTAACTATTCCATTCTCAATATCAGTAGCAGTCCAGTTGTTGAAGTCAGAACCTATATAACCAAACCTCTGAACTAAGAATATCAGTCTTGAATTTCATGACAATAAACAAATTTTATCCTATTTCTCTGAATTTTTGTGATGAGGCTTGATAATTAGTATTATTTGTATTATTCGGACTATTGTCTTCATCTTCATTGTTATCTGTACAATGTTTCAGCCGATGTGCTCTCTGGCCGTCTTCAGGTATTTCTTGTTGGACTTGGGAATCTTTGTTGTAATTGGAAGCCATCATGGAACTTTGAACCTAACCCTTTATTCGATCCATGGGGGTATCCTGTTCTCATTCAGCTAACCATAACTGGGGTATAGGTTAGATTCAAAGTTCCATGATGGTTCCCGATTATGACAAGAAATACCTAAAGAAGGCCAGTGGGCATATCAGCCGAAACGTTGTACAAATAACTATGAAGATGAGGACAATAGTCTGAATAATACAATACTAAATTTTATCCTCTCAGCAATTCAGAACTGACACGCAAGTAAGCAATTAAAAAGAATACTAAAATCATTTAAGTACAAAAATCAATATTCACACAAAAACATTTTATAAATTATTACCAAAATAATACATAAATGATATTTGTTTTGTTTGTTTTATTTTATTATTCATTTCAGTGTAGGGTTATACATAGGAATCTCCTGTGTCCCCTGACACAGGAGGTTAAAGATTAACACCCCCACCCCCACTAGGCTGGCAGAAATTTGTCCATTCTAACTGGGCCAAATATGGATCTCCAGATGAAATCTTCTGATGCCAACCATTAAGGGACCATAAAGTAAACCCCCTCAGTGAGAGAGACTAATAACTAAGTACAGCTTTGTACTTTGTTATATAACAATGTATTATTGGTTACATGTAATAAACATGGTTAACTGTATATTTCCATTGTAATTTTATATCTTGTTGATTCTGTTGGTGGGCTCACTGTTGTAGGGCTATATGTAGGAACTCTCCTGTGTCAGGGGACACAGGAAGTTAAACATTAACCCCCTTAGTGGTCTGGGAAAATTTGTTCATTCTAACCTGGACAATAAGACTGAAAGGATCTCCTATCTTTCGACTTCTAACGGCAGCCATTAAGGGACAACAAAGTAAAACCCCCTCAGTGAAGGAACATAACCCCTTTGAACTCGGTGGGGAAGACTAATAACAGTAAGTACAATTTTGTACTACTATGTTATAACATTCTGTTGGTGGGTTCACTGTTGCTGGGTTATATGTAGGAACTCTCCTGTGTCAGGGGGTACAGGAAGTTAAAGATTAACCTTCTTATGGGGCTGGGAGAAATTTTTTCATTTCAAGAACGACTAGACCAAAACATCTTAGCCTAGTCTTCTGATGGCAACCATTAAGGGACTATGAAGCAAACCCCTTCAAAGAAGAAGACCCCCTCAGTAAGGGAGACGAGTAAATACAGTTTCATACTTTGTTATAACATTGTATTGTTGGTTACATGTAAAAAACTTAATTTTTTATGTACCTTTCCCCTATAATTTTATATCTACCTTTCCCTTATAATTTTATATGTACCTTTCCCTTATAATTTTATTTTTGTTGATGTGCTCACTGATTGGTACTGAGCTATCGTATATAAAAAAAACCTAACAATACTTTTAGGCACAGAGCTGTTGTATACTGACAAACCAACATCAGCATTAACCTTTTATCATAATTCACAGAAGATTCCTCGGCAAAGATATTGTTTGTTACAAACTCATTACACATAATTTGCAGAATTCAAGCAAATCTCATTAAAAAAAACCCACTAGATATTAATAGTAGTTGAAACAGTTATAGTTCATTCATCAACATGAAGTTTGGTTAAAAATGTACTGAGATTGTATTTACCAAGATTGAAATTAACATGAAAAGAAACATTAATTGTGCATTGTTTTTATTTTTCATTGAGTTTTCCATTGATTGAAGCACCTCTGAAACTTCTCTTATAATGCTGCACTATTTCTTTAATGTCTGCTGCAAATCGTGAGATGAATTTTCAGTCTATGAAAAGAAAACCAAGTGGCTTGGCACCTCAATGTCAAACAAGGCACAAAAATGTGTGAAACAGAGAGGAAAGTAGCTTCCACAGTAAAGAGATCCAGAAGGAAGGAGAGACAACAGCTGCCCCCAGAAAGCATCACTGCTTTTGGGCAGTCAGTGCACCAGAGACTGCTATTCAAAAATTGGCCTGCTCACCCACTCATGCAGATGTAGATAAAAAAAAATTTGGACACTATGCCACCATCTTTGGTAATGGAGGGATGCCAACAAAAATGTTTTTTTTCCAGAATGTGGTAGAAGAAAGTGATGCATATTATACACAACCAATTACACAATCTAGACATCAGTTTTCTGATGTTCATATCTCTATTTAAATTTTCAAGTTTACAATTTAGGATTAAAACAAAACTAAAGATTTAGTCTTAATATTTTTTTGATGACAGCTTGTATTGTGTAAAATAAATCGCTCACAATTCCTACACAGCATCATTAAGTGTTATGTGCCAATGTGTGCAAGTCATCAATGATGTTTCCAGGTTTTTATTGTTGGACATGAAAGATTATAAAATGATGTTGGCTTTTGATTAACAATCCTATTTAGTCAAAGTAGCCTTCAGATTAACTGGATTTTGGCTTCCATGCTTATAAAAATTCTTATGTATTCCTCCTTCCCAATCCTACAAAATACATGAATAAGAAATCCTCTCATGTGGCATTAACTTTTCCCATATTCCAGCAGATTTTTCCAGATTATTGCTTCACAATTAACATATGAGGTTTGTCTAGTAAGAAATGAAACTGACTTTATTTTTCAGGTTGGCAACCCTGATTTGATAATATAATCAAACAAAAAAAATCCCAAAACACGCAACATAGTATGGTGTATGCCTATGCTGATTGCTGCAATAAACACTGGCATGGACAAATTTATAAACTGTCACAGGACACCACTGGTGTCAGCGTAAAATATTTGCCTATACAAAATAGGCCAAAACTCATACACCAAAGGACAACATATTTATAGGGAAGGTTATCAGCTTGGAGGATTGAAAATTGTTGCTCCTGTGTCAAATTACATTCTCACCAAGGTGCCAAGAACCACCTATGTTGGATGCAAGCTGAGACAGGATCAATCTTGGCTGGGTCACTTTAGCAAGAGGGTATGATGTTGAAAGACTCAAAACCTCTTATCAACTAAAGAACATCCTGATGATGCATCCAACATGAGATTTCTTTTCAAATTTTGTTTACCTAACTTAAAACCTGACCTGTGGCTAAAATTGATTTTGAATCAAAATGAAAATATGTCAACCTCTTCAATAAATTTTACAATATTTGTTTTTTTTATGTTGAATATGAATCCAATGTGATAAATTTAATTTTGGCTGGAGTCCCAAAATAATACAATGATCTTCCACTTAGAATTTTAAAATACCAAACAGTAAAGATGGCGTCCAGAAATTTAAAAAAGATATTTTTTGAATTAAAAAATAGAGGAAGGGTGTTGGTAGTGATAATAATAGAGTTAAACATATATTTTTGAATTTTCTTTAAGATGTAGGAAGACAATAAATAATTGTTTCCCTTGGAGAATAGACTAGTCTATTAGGTGGCTTGTGGACTGTCAAATGACAGCCCCCACCAGAAAAAAAATTATCACCTTCTTTTGCCTCTTTTCTTTGAAAGTAGAAATGTCTCTTGCCCTGCAATTGAACATGGTTATGACCATTTAACAGTCCATCATAATCAAGTAAGGCTTTTTTCTATTTTTGTACCCCTTCCACATACTGCTTGTTTATAGAAAAATATATGCATATTTCTACCTGTCAGGAAATGTTTGTGTATTCTATTCCATACTACTTGCATGTATATTATGTATACATTAGATATTTCAATTTCAGTATGTGTAAAAATGTGATTATCTTGTCTTTCTTTCTGTTTATTCAGTTTTAGTATATCACGGATAGACTAATGCTGATATTGGTACTTAGTGAGTAGGCATTCTACTAAATATCTCTAACAAACAAGCAATTAATAATACAAATAGTTTTTACTTAAGCCCAATTAACAAAAATTTCATGTTTAAAACTTTTATTAAAACATTTTTTTTATTTAACTACTTTGCAAAACATTATATATATATATATATATATATATATATATATATATATATATATATATATGCGTGTGTGTGTGTATGTGTGTGAAGAAATAAACAATTCTTTAATAATAACAGTATTTGGGAAATAAAATAGTCAATTTAAATGACCCGAAAGCCAACGTCTGTCATTAAATCCTGAGGGGAATAAGCTTAAATTATTTTTTTTCAAGTTAATTACTATTGAAAATTTTTTTTTGTCAAAATCATTTCATTTTTACAGTCAAACAAGTCAAATTTATTTCTTCAGGGGAAAAAGCTGAAATTAATTCTATAAAAAGATTTATTTACATCTGAAAGTTTTTTGTTAAAATAATTTTATTTTTACTGTCAAATAAGACAGATTTATTCCTCAAGGAAGAGAACCTCCTCTGTCATCAGTGTGCTTATGGGGTGTGGTAAAATAGAACTCAGTTACAGTATTGAACACTAGTATTCACTTTCATTTAATTTTATAACAGGACATATTTTATTAATAATAGCACCAAAGCATAAGAATAATGATTCACACAATTCTGAGGAATGCTCAGATGACCTTGGGGTCAAAGTCTGCTAGTGATACTGATACAGATGACTGATATATTTTTTCAGTAACTGTTAAATGCTAAATTTAAATTTACACTACATAACAAAAATTATAGGCTATATTTATCCAAGCCGTAGTGGTGTCAGTGCTGCTGTACGGCAGTACCACCTGGACCTAATGAAGCGACTGGAGAATAAACTAGATGGTAGCTGCACAAGAATGCTGCATGCAATCTTATGCAAAACATGGAAAAACACTCCACATGAAAACAGCTGTATGGTCACCTGCCCCATATCACACAAACCATCCATATAAGGTGAACAAGACATGCTGGTCACTGCTGGAGAAGCAAGGATGAACTCATAAGTGACATTCTTTTGTGGAAGCCAGCACATGGGCACACCAGTGTGGGCCGTCCAGCAAAGACATACATTGATCAGCTCTGTGCAGATACTGCATGCCGTGCAGAGGACCTCCCGGGGGCAATGAATGATAGAGAGGGTTGGCAAGAGGTTGGCAAGAGATTGACATGGATATCTATGCTACTAGCACCACATGATGATGGATGATGATATAAAAAAAAAACCCATAAATAAATAAAGAAAAAAAAAAGAGAAAAGGCATATTATTTCCCTAGGGAATATACCCAATATATATGATTCATTATTCTCTGCAAGGAGTTATCTTAAAATCAATCTATTGAGCATAACATTTTAGTTTATTAAATGAGAGATCTTTACACATCTTAAAAAAACTCTTTTCTTTACAACTTATCTTAATACTTAAAAGTAATTTTCTGAAATATTTAAAAAAAAAATTGTTTTATGAGTTAAGTTACTGAGTATGTTAGAGTCACAAGAGGTTATGAAAACAAAGTAATATTCTTTGTATTCTTAACCCCTTCACCCTAACATACCCTGTAACTCATTCATTAGTCTCTTCAAAAACAAAACAATGGATTATAAAACATTTAAACTTTGCTCCAAAATATATTTACCACAAACAGCAGGAATTGAGTGAGACAAGCATAGTGTGGAACTAGAATGACTGAACTATTCAAAGATAAGAGCTGGTTGCAACTAGTTGGAGGTGTGTAGTCTAATGGTTAGAGTCGTAGGAAATGGACTTGTCGACTCAAGTTCAAATCCTGGATGAAGCTACAGTTCACATAGCTAATACCCTTGGGAAAGGTATAAATCCAACTATTCTACTTCTAGCTATGGGTAAATAGTAGGGCAGACTGGGCTCTTTAATCTTGGTTAGGCCACCAGTCTAGGAAAAGGAAAACTGAATTCAAACCTGTTAAACTCCACTTGAGGTGGAAACTACTAGAATAGGCTCAGTCCTACTTAGTGATATATTTCACTAAGAAAAAAAAAAGTATCTAAACTGAACATTGCATCACCAAACTATCTTTTTGGTACAAATAATGTTCAATATATGTGAAATAATGATACAAAAATAATCTTTGTCATAGATTCAGTGCCACATCAGGATATTGATCTTGCTATGAAAAAATCAGAAATCTTCAATAACTTAAAATTAGTTGACTTTAAGACTTTTTGTAAGCATTATTGGATTTCTTGGCCAAAAATGCTTTTATAAACCAATTTTCAGGAGTAGGGAAGCTCTAGAACTCATTTTACAGAAAAAATAGATTACAAAAGAAGTCACCATTTTTTGCAACCCCAATCAAATTTTGAGAGCTAAAAATCGATATAACTGCCAATTTTGGGATTTGAAAGCTCAAATTTTAGGGAATGTCTAACTGTAATACAGTCCACACCAGTACAAAATTTCAGAAAAATTAAAGGGGGTGGGTGACAATTCTATTTTTTTCTGGATGATTTGACATGGAATTGCCCATATGAATTCACCCATCCCCAGCAATGGGTTAAATAGTACTACTTCTGTTTTTCTAAAATGTCTGCTTTGGCATTAAATAACCCATGGAGGTTGATATTCTACAAAACAAAGAAACCAAAGCAAAAACAAACTGAACAAAAACAACAAAGGTCCTACATTTGAGAAAGTTGTGTCTCCATGTTTTTCATCAGCCAATCAGCCATCACTGACATAACAGTTTTTGGTGACTATTCCACAAATTTCAGTATAAATTTCTACAGTTTAATTTGCTGTAATTAAAAAATACTGGAATAATTTGTAAAATACTGAAAATCTAAAAGATCAAAGCAAACTATATATTAATACTTGTGTTCCTTAAAAGTATGACCATTATCATCCTGCAACACCCTCTGGTTAGAAATGAGACTGTCCAAACTGAAATGCAAAAATGTAAATCTTGATTATCTGGTGTTGCTTATCCGTTGAATTCTTATTTCTTATGAGTTTTTTCACCTAGGCTCAATAATGGACCATTCCGTTTTTATTATTAAGAATGAAAGGGAAGAAAAAGGACATGCCACAAAGAAAAAAATATAAGAAAGAAAGAGGAGGTGAGCATGCAGAAGATAATGCTAATAGGATTCAATCGATGATAATCAAAAAATGAAAAGAAGGAAAGAAAGAAAAAAAAGACTGAGAGAGTATTAAATCAAGACTTTTTAGATATTAGACTATTTTGCAATAGTCTTTAATAAATATATCAAATGTCATAATTTAAATTATCATACTGTGGCATATCCACATGTCCTGCTAGCAATTAATAAAATGTCAATTTCTAGGAGTTCAAGTTTCCCTAATGTATTTTGATATTCCAAATATATTATTTTTTTAAAATGTGCCCTTTCAAAACCTTTGCTTTAATATCCATCACTTAGTTAAAAACTGTCCAATGGGTTTAATAGCATTGGTTTTTATAATACTAATTTGATTCAATGCAACTGGTGCAGAATAAATTATAATTTAAATCCTCTTTAAATCAATGATAAAATCTTTCTAGAATTCTTTCATGTTGGATTCTAAGGAATTGACAAAGACACACACATTATAACAATAAATCTTTCTCCTCGAAGAATATGCTGATTAAAATCTTGATTGAAATTTATGAGACAGTGTCAAAAAATAACAAGTGTTTATTTAATCTTTACACTTGTTTGTTAGAATTTTTACAAAGAACCATGCATTCCATATTTTAAAACTCTTTTAATCTCAAAATGTTTTTAAGCACAGTGGTGTGCTGGTTATAGTCACAGCAAATGGACTCATCAATTTCTGGATGAAGCCACAGTTCACACAGCGCTAATACCCTTGGGAAAGGTATGAATCCAACTACTCTTCATCCAGCTATGGGTAAATAGTAGGGCAAACTAGGTTCTTTAACCTTGGTTAGGCAACCAGTCAAGGAGAAGAAAAACTCTGAATTCCAACCTGGTCACTACTAGAATAGACTCAAGGCCTACTTAGTGATCTATTTCAATTTAAAAAAAAAAAAAGAAAAGAAAAATTAAAAAAAAAAAAGGTTGTCGACTCCTTAACTTAGAGATAAATGTTCTATGATATTGAACACTGTTTACTTATGAATATAGCACCCGTTAGCCGGTTTAGCTCAGTCGGTAGAGCATTGACCTAGGAATTGCAAGGTTCCTGGTTCAATACCGATACTACATATTACAATATTGTTGGCAAGATTCATTCTAAAAGTTTCATCTTTTTGAAGTGATGATGTTAAGCATTATGTAAAGGATATTTGCTTTGATACAAAGAAATCTCTGGCATTTTTAAATAGACAAACTATAAAATAGAAAGTACATGGTGGTGGTGATGTAGTTGGTAATATATAATATGATACACACAGAATCTCCATTATAATAAGATACTGTAACTGAAGTCAACAACCCCCAACAAAGGGTGGAGTTCACTTAGCTTAATATATCTACTCCTTCCCACTTAGTGTGACATATGCCAATTTCTGAGGAGGTAGCCAGGTAGGTAGGTCGGTACCATGGTATTAATATACAGATAACTGTAATAATAGAATGCATTATGAAAAATGGTATCAAATTTAAAAATAACAGATGTTTATATAAGGTACAGATGCAATTATATACTTAGTCTTGTGGGGGATTAAAATAAAATTAAAATTAAAAAAAAGAAAAATGTAAAAAATAAACTCCCATGAGCCTTCACCAGAAGAACCCTCCGCGCATGGGAGAGAAAAAGGATCAACCCCATCGCAAAGATATAATCTTTCGCTCATTTGAGTTGAGACCTTAACTGTGTGTAGTCACTACCATAGCCAGGGCGATATCCCCTTGCCACAGGCGGCTATGACCAGTCATTCCTTTCATTCCTTCCTTTTCAACACGACCACCAAATGAGATGGGGTTAAAAGTAAAACCCTAAGAACACACAACAAGAATATCCGACTACCTATAAACTGTAAAACACCCAAAACCTCTTGTAACCCCATAGTCTCAATATTTTCAATAGAAAAATAGCTACCATGTTTTCCCATGTTTTCCCAAAAATAAGACAGCACTTAAATTGATTTTCACTCTGAAATATAAAACCAGGGCTTATTTTGGGGGGATGTCAAGTGTTTGTGTCACATGATGTGATTGTGAAGAATTCTTATCTCTATCGTCAGTCTGCCATTCTCAACTAGGACTTATTTTAAGTGAGTGAACAGAATAGCATGCTTGGAGTTAAAACTCGCTATGATATCACTGCTAAGCATGTTAACAATTATGTCTTTCCTTATTTTTGGAGAAACACTCTAATGAGTATGGTGAGCTGACTATTTTTTAATTTTTTTTTTTATTTCTGGGGAAAATATATCAATGGTGGTGACTATGTGGAAAAATAGTGATTTGCAAATCAAATCGTGCTCTAAACAATGGTGATACTTCATTCCTTATATATATATATATATATGTATATATATGTATATATGTGTGTGTGTGTGTGTGTGTATTTGGGCTCTATTCTTTCATTTATACATGTAGAATTAAACAAAAGACACGTCTCCTGTTTAACAAATTTATCAATGATCTTTTCAAGCTTTCTGGCCAACTTTTTTTTACATTTGGATGGAATGCGTGGATTAGTCCACCAAATTTTTATCCCAAGTACTTTTGGCACTTCAGAGTGCCATCATCAGGGGTGATGTGTTTGCGTTTCTGTTTTTTCGAAGTGCCAAAAGTACTTGGGATAAAAACTTTGGTGGACTAATCCACGCATTCCATCCAAATGTAAAAAAAGTTGGCCAGAAAGCTCAAAAAGATTGTTAATAAAATTGTTAAATGGAAGATGAATCTTTTGTTTAATTCTACATGTATACATATCATATATATTTCCCAAACCCCCACATGAGTAGGATGTGTCACAAGGTCAATTTCTTAAGCGGATTTTAACAGGTTTGAATCCAGAGTTTACATTCTCCTAGACCGGTTGCCTAACCAAGGATAAAGAGCCCAGTCTACCCTACTATTTACCCATAGCTGGAGGGAGAATAATTGGGTTCATACCTCTCTCAAGGGTATTAACTCTATACAAAATGCAAACAGCCTCGTCCAGGATTTGAACTAATCGTGTCCATTTCCTATGACAGTAACTATTACACTAAACGCTTTCATGGAAATAAATAGGAGACTTTACTTCTGGATGAACCCCTCAAATAAATGAAACAAAGAAAATGTGCCCAAGATTCTTTTTTTTCTCTCTTTTTCATTGGCTTTTCAGAGTCTTGCAAATCAGACAAGTTCATGTTGTCATAGAAACGTTTTTGAGGATGTGATGCTTTCTCTAACCTTTTGCTCTCCGTTCTTTCCATGACATATTGCAGCAACTGACTATTGTCATTTGAATAGTTGATTTCATTGCATTGCCCCCCACCCCACCCCCCAAGTGTTTGCTCTTATTGACCCATTAACTGTCTCTATGTTCAGTGGAGAAGGTCAAAGGTTAAATCATAATCTCTATTATTTCGTTTACAGAACAGCCAAAAAGACAATGTTGATCAGAACAAAGTTTGTTTGCTTGCTTAGTAGATATATATAAACCTTCAATGACATATAATTATCAATATATCTATGAATAACAATTTGCATTA
>CM042146.1:35285243-35472743 GCA_023376005.1 Doryteuthis pealeii | reverse complement strand
CTTTCGCTATTTTGAGAGCCATCTGTGGCTCTTATTGTTTTCTGTAACAGGTTTGAGAGGCTCTTAAACCATATTTAAAATAAAGGATAAAGTCTTAGGAAAAGTAGACACCTCTAATTTGCCTTGAACAGTGAAAGGGTTAAGAGCCAACATATCAATGTAGTTCACTATCATTTTAAACATAACAGGTGGCTCACATACCAGATGAAGTTTAGTATCATATGCAGGACAAATAAAGTGTCTGTAGCAATAAAACACAAAATCAAGTAACTTTTTGGAGGTTAGGGTGACCTAAAGGTCAACAGCAAGGAATATAGAACTGGTGATCAGAGTTTTAAATTCTAACAAAGTGAGTTTGTGTACATTTCAAATTAATAGTCATGGGAAAGGTATGAATACCTCTCTTCTCCTCCTAGCTGTGGCAGACTTTGATCCCTAGCCTTGGTTATAACCAGTCTAAATGAAGGATAATTATGAAATTAAACCCATAGCTAAGGGGATGAGCGTGTTTATAAGCATCCCAAGAGTATAAGTCTGAAAGTGAATGTAATAGTGTGACTGGAGTTTGAACTCACTCACTACAATTTTACAGTAGAACGCATTAGCCACAGAGATTCTACCCTGCCAAGAAATAAATATCTCGAGAGATTCTGAATTCTGGTAAGAAAATCCACATTGCTATTACAATATTTTCATCTATTTTCAGCCAGGGTTGAGAACCCATCAGTGTGTGAGCATGGAAGTGTGGGGGAAATTAGGATTCTATAGGTTAAAGCAATTAAAGCTATTTATATATTAGATAAATTAATGTAAGTATGATATTATTTCATACATTATTCATGATGATTGAGACAATATACATACATACTAAATAACTCACTCCATTAATTTCCAACAATTTATTCTGTTAATCAGGTTCTTATAATTAGTATAACAAACAGTTGAATGTTCTCATCTATAATATTAATACTCATGTTCCTTAATTGTATGACTGTTATCATCTTGCAACATCCTCTGTTAAAAATGAAACCGTCCTAATCATCCAAGATGAAATGCAAAAATGTAAATCCTAATTATCTGGTGTTGCTTATCTGCCAAATTTTTATTTCTTATGAGTGTCATCACTTCAGCTAAATAATGGATGATTCCGTTTTTATTATAAAGAAAGGAAAGAAAAAGGACATGCTACACAGAAAAAAATATAAGACAGAAAGTGAGTAGGGGAAAGGTATATAAGCTCAGTGAGCAGAAGCAATCAAACATAATGAAAAGGAGGAAAGAAAGAAAAAAAGAATGAGAGGGTTAAAATCAAGATTATTTCAGAGGGTGTTGCAAAATGGTAACGGTTGTACAATTAAGGAACATGAGCATCAATATATATATATATAGATACTTTTTAATCACCTAATATATAAGCAAAGAAAAATATAATTCTAAAAAGCAGGAGCAAAATGTGTCTTTTTCTCCTTAAAGGTTTGAGTAATATTTGCCAAATATGTTTAAGCAATTATGATACCTATGTAAATATCTATATAATTAGTGGATCCCAGAATGTCTTTATAATGGATCATTCATAAATCATTTTTGGAAATAATCTTTGTGGAATAAAGCAGCAGAACCCGGATCAACCTTCTTTGATAAAGCTGCCAACAAGTAAAGGCCTCATTATGATTAATCCAAAATTGCCAAGAACCAGAAATATGAATAGAAAACATCAAATGGAAATGAACCTTTGTTCTATTTGCAGGAGAGCCATCAAAGAATATGAGATATGGTTAGCACTATTGTAAATTTAGATGTTGACTAAACATACCTTAGTCTGGTACAGAGCCAAATAAGAAAAACAAAAAAAGGAGGTTGGTTGGTTGGATTTTATGGCATGTTGACCCTTGTTGTGTATAAAATGCCAAAGACATTTTGTTTTATTCATTCTTGATGGGTCCTCAATTTTTTAAAAACATTTTTTTCAAACTCGTTTTTCTATTTAATCCATAGATGGGATCCTAACAGCTAATACCACTCCGGGTCAGAGTGGACATGGGAGTAATGGTGATGAAGGGGTACTCCACATTCCCCAGAGTTACAGGATTAGAACTTCACCATCAAATATTTTAACATAATGCCCAATACAATACGATCCTCAGCCACCACCTTCTAGCACATATAACATGAAAAGGGTTGGGGCTTGCCATAAGGGCAATAGGGTTGGGACAATCATATAGGTGCTAGGGCTTGATGTGACCAGCTAATTGATTGGAAGGTCCCTTTCTGACTGACTAGCCTAAGTAAGGGCCAAAGTAGAGTTTTTCATGTTAAAAGTAGATCAGCTTACCTTGAAAATCAGCTTTTAAAGTATTGGATTTTACCATGTCTTGAAAACCAACCACTAGCACATGTGCTGCCTCTATTTGCTGTGACCTATGTGGTCACCAATCTACATACTTATGCTTATTAAAGTCTAACTATGGTGATCTGTCATGGACTGCTACTTTCAGTATAAATTGATTATAAAAATAATTGTGGAATAGTTAGAGTCAGCTTTTGGAAATGAGAATGGGAATGAATAGTGTTGGTGTAGGTATTTACCCAACCTGTTCACCCTAGGTAGGATGTGACAAGATCACAAGTATGGAGCATACAGTGAGGATTGAATTCCCTATTCAGTAGTAATGGATCTGAAAGGCTAGCTTTCTAACTATTATACTACAATCAGGCACCCAATGCTAAGTATTTAGCTAACCCATTCACCATGGGAAGGATTTAACACAAGATTGCAATTATGGAGCATCCAGCTATGATCAAACTCGCTACTCAGTAGCAATTGATCTGCAAAACTAGCTTGTTAACTATCATACCATGTATAAGTATTGCATTGTTAAAGAGACCTACTGATTATGGAGAGTCTAGTAGAAATGAACATTGTTTCAGGATTGGCAAGAACTGAGGCAGTGAATTGAAATTTTGGCCCCTGAAGGGTATGAAATGTCATTAGCAGGGCCATTGAGAGTAAATAGCCCCTTTCAAGAGAGAGAGAGAGAGAGAGAGAGAGAGAGAGAGAGAGAGAGAGAGAGAGAGAGAGAGAGAGAGAGAGATAAGTGAACGTTCACATAGCCCGAGGGATTGCTAGAGGCAAATCAGTTAATAGCATCTTCCCAACATCTGATGTTGTAAATTATTACATTTACTTATGTTGAGATAATTACTTTGCTTTAAAAGGAACAAACCACCAAAATATGACACTTATCAATTTTCAGTCAAGTTATACTATGAAACAATATTAATTCCCAAAAGAGGAGAAAATAGATTAATTTCAAACAATGAAGAAGCATAGACAAGGATGCTGCATTTGTTTATAACAAATCCTAGAAACGGCAATAAAACAGTAGCTGTACTACCACTTACTTCCTACACACAAACCCTCCAACTAAGATGAACAAGACATGCTGGACTCTAGTGGAGAAGTTATAAACAAGTCATAAGTGATATTCTTCTATAGCCTCCTACACACAGACACACCAGAGTTGGCTAACCAGCAAAAACTTATATTGATCAGCTCTGTGCAGACACAAGATGCCATGCAGAAGACCTGCCAGAATTCCCAATCATTCTATACAATGAGCATAAATACTAGGGTTAGTCAAAAACTTTGTAATATTTTGGTAGGTGTTAGTTTGCGGTGTGTATATCATGTGACCGAAACAGTTCAAGCCATGGTCGATATCCACTATGCTTAGTAAGATTGTGGTAGCTGGTGCACTGATATGTTGTGCATTATTTTGCTATGTGTAATTTGAAAGCTGCACAGAGGAATGTGAGTGTAGGCTTATTCAAACTGGGCCATAACACCATCGAAGCACCTAAAAACAAGTTTGAAAGCTGAAAGTGCAGTTAATCACAGTACAGTAACCAGATGGTTGAAGTAATTTTGCTTAGGTTTCAAGAACTTCAACAATCAGGCAAATAAAACCAAGGCTGTGTTCCAAGCCATAGAGGCACATTCAAAGAGTATCAGGCGGGCTTGGTATTTTACAATTCAGTGTGGTTTGTCACCTTCACAATATCAGCAAAAGCATCCCAAGGTGATGAATTGTGTGTGAGGACTTAATGTGTCCTAATATTGCTAAAATTAGATGATTAATTTAGAACTTTGTCAGCAATATACAGAGGATGTAAGCCAGGAAAATCAAAAGATGCCAGCAAAGCAGAAAGAAGAAGAAAAAAATCAGATAAAATTTGTTACAATTAAATCAAGGTGATAATATTTTGAAGATGTTTTTTTCTGGCCATATTCTAATTTTTTATTAGTTGAATTTTCTTCTCAATGAAAATTGATTCCCTGGTGATTGATATTTATCCAACATATAATCAAATGTAATTAGAAAATCAATGATCAGGAAGAGAATTCAAAATATCAATCATGATTTATCATCATTTGTTCATCAAGGAAACTTTTATTATAATCTTTTATTCATGATATTTGGATTTTGTTCCCTTATTCCTTTACATTAATGCAAATCCTCCAGGGGAAAAAAAAGAATCAAAGAAAATTGATTTAAATCTTCATATTGGAATATCAGTTTTTTTTTCTTGGATAAGTTCAAAGTTAAGCTTAAGTTAATTACTCTTTTGATTTTATTATTTAACCCTTTCCAGAGTTTAGAATACACCAACTGCATCTCTGCAGAAGGGTAAAACCACCTACCCCCAATACGGCCACCTGTTGGCCTTGGGTGGCGATTCATGATGCTTTGGCCCTTACATTTACTTAGGCAAGATGGGTGTCTGGAGTGGCCACCTCTGATCAATTGGCTGGTTATGTCAAGCTCTAGCACCTATGATTGTCCCCACCCTATTGCCCTTATGGTAAACCCCAAACCCTTTTATAATATATGTACTAGAAGGTGGTGACTGAAAGTCTTAATGTTCTGGGTCTGGTGTTAAACTCTATCTGATGGTGATGTTCCAATTCTGGATGTTTGAAGAATGTGAAGTTCCCCTTCATCATTATTATTGCCAGGTTATATGTGTTAAAAAGAAGAAGAATGAGGTAAAAACATGTTTTTAAATAATTGAGTTTAAAAAAGATTTTAATACCAATAAACTATAACGAACAAAACATCTTTGACATAAATAACCAAACACAGGTTGACATGCAATAAAACCCAACAAACCAGCTAAACTTTTTGGATCTGGTATATCTTACTCTTGGTTGCTTGGTTGGTTAGATTTTAAGGCATGTCAACCCTCATTGGTTATTTCATATCAAAGGTGTTTTGTTTTATTCATTCTTGATGGTATTCAAAAATCTTATTTCAAAACTCATTTTTTTTCTATTTACACTTCCCAGAGTTCCAAAATTGGAACTTCACCATTGTGAAACCATAAATCTGTACCTGTATATTAATATCAACCTGGACATATTTGTATGGAAAACTGACACTTTCCCAGGAAGCAATTCTTTCCTCTCTATACCAAGGAAAGAAAAGCGTTTGGAAACAATTTTTTGAATGTGGAAGACTATGTTGAACTGTCTTTGGGACAGATATTATTTAGGATTTCAGTTATCCTTCCCCTAGATTAGTAGCCTACCAAGTACAGAGAGCTCAGTGTGTCCTAATGTTATACCTAAATCTATGGGAAGAGATCAGATCACACATTTCTTCTGATTATAATCACTGAAAATCATTGTTTTCTTAGGATCCAAAAAACTTTTTTCTATTGCCTTTCACTTTCAAAATCTTATATTATCATCAAGTGTTGAGGCAAGTGGTTTAATGGTTAGAGTCGTAGGAAGTGGACTCATCGACCAGAATTCAATTCCTGGTTGAAGCTGTTTGCATTTCACATAATGCTAATATCCTTGGGAAAGGTATGAATCCAATTCTCCCTCCAGCTATGGGTAAATAGCAGGACAGACTGGGCTCTTTAACCATGGCTAGGTAACCAGTCTAGGAGAAGGAAAAACTAAATTCAAACCTGTTAAACTGCTTAAGAAATTGACCTTGTGTTGCATCCTGCTCATGTGGAGGGGTTGGTATCATAGTTATTATCATAGTTCTCCTGACAACATGGATCTTTTTCTCACCAGCCATCTATTCTCCATCACTCCTGGAAGGTCCTCTGGACAGCATCCAGTATCTATGCACAGCTGACATGTAGGTATTTGCAAGCTGACCCACACTGGTGTGTGTAGGCGCTCATAGGAGAATGTCAATTATGATATCATCCTTGCTTCTCCAGCAGTATCCAGCATGTCTTGTTCATCTTACCTAGATGGTTTGTATGATGGGAGGGAAGTGTCTGTACAACTGTTCTTTTGTGGGGTGCTGCATCACACAGTTCCCATCTAGATTTTTCTCCAAGCATTTTGTTAGAGTCCAAGTGATATTTGTCTTAGTTACAACCTTGGGACAGTCATATAAGTGCTAGGGCTTGATGTGACCAGCCAACTCATAGGTTGTTGAGGATCAAACAGTTCAGTCAGGAAAATACTGCTTCAAGCTATGATTGTAACTGATTGTATCTGAAAAACATGGTTAATCATTAGATAGATGGAACTACCATTACGACTTGCCAATGTTCACTTACATCATACAGGTGACAGGTTAAAATGTGGAGTTAGTGTCTTGAATTATCTTAGTTTGGGTTTGTGTTTGAGTTGTTTAACGGCATATCAACCATTTAATGCCAGTATTAGTTTGGATAATCTTATTATAATGGAGATTGTGTGTTTTTCTGTCTGTAACCGAAACTATATTCCTACTCAAGTCACAATTCTCTTAGTTATTGACATCACATTCTCCATGATTTTATTTTTATCTAAACCTCAATTATTAATAAAATTGTCATACATTATTAATACTGTTAACTATGTCTACATATGGACAACATGCAATTATATTTATATATACAACAAAATAGCGGTTTACAGTGTGAACGTGAAGGCTAATTTGCATATTAATATTAAAAAATCAAATTTAATAAATATGTGCTTAGTATTATTGATTTCTAACTGTTTGGTTTTATTCAAATCAATATAAGCAAAAATCTCTTCAATGAATCTTAAATGAAATCCATTAACAAGATAAAATAACTGTCATTTTATTCTTCACTTCCTCTTTTAACTAAATACTTAAATTAGAAAAAATAACAATGAAAGACGAGAGTGATGGAAGAGTAAGTTTCAGTTGTTCCATTTTTTATTATACTCCCTTAGTTTCAAATCTTTTATTATACTCCCTCTGTTTCAAATCTTTTTATTTGTATTCTTATTTAGTTTCATTAGCCTTTCTAATTTAATACAATATTTTATTACATTAAAACTTAAATACTTGCACCCGGAGGGTGCATATATTTGCTAGTAATGATAATTTAGATTTCTTTAAATTTGTTTATATTTCTTTTCTATTTCTATTAACTTTTTCTAAAATTTTTGTCATTTCTTATCCCTTTTTAATAACTGCTTGTCTTTACTTAAGATTACTTTTGAGTGTATGTGTATATATATATATATACATTTAAAATTCTGAACTATAATCTCATTTAAATTAATCTGAAAGATATTCTGTAGATTTTAGACACACATATATATTAAAATCCCATTAAAATCATTAATAAAATTGAATTAAAATAGGATTTCCTATACAAAAAACGTTCAGATGCACATTATGGTTTCTTTGCAAATTAAATTCACTTTATATTCATACCCTACACCCACCCCATCCTTCCATCAATATATATATGTTTTAAAAACGAATGGCTTAAAATATTCTGACTGCCGTTTCACGCAATAGTAAATCTTCAGGGAATTCCCTGAAGACTCGCTATTGCGTGAAATGGCAGTCAGAATATTTTAAGCCATTCGTTTTTAAAACATATTTAGCCCTTTTTATTGAGCACTCTTAAGTCGGTTTTAATAAAAAATATATTTGTTTGCTTCATGGATTTGCAAGTAACTGTGATATATATATATATATATAGAGTAAATTCTCAGTAATAATCTGAGATAAATTAACCTATTTTGGTGAGGGAGTTCTTTATCATAATCTTGCATAAATCAATCTAAACAATATTTTATACATTTTATGCTTTAGTAAATTGTGACAAGGAAAATGTTGATAAAAGCAAAAAAGTCAATGATTCATTAAAGAAATAAACAGCTGTACTCTGCTTAAAAAATAGACCTTGTGTCGCATCTTGTTCGCATGTGGTTCGGTAAATAGAAACTCAATACTAACCAACGTGGAATGATGCATTTTTTTTTTATACAGAAGGACAAGATATTTGCTACACAACATTTTAGTCATAAATTCACCTGTCTTAAAATTTCTGTTTCTTTTTGGTTGGTTACAACTCAGTGTATGAGTAGCACAGGGATCTGTGCAGTAAAGTAAGGAGCTGATGGTAGGTGCAGTGCTCCACCTCAGATGCAAAAACAATCTCCTTTGTCTAGTGCTAGTGAAAAGGGGATAGACTCCCTCACTGATTGGCTGATACCGACTTTACCCCCCCCCCCGTCACGACTGTTTTTTTTTTACTTACAGTATGACAACCCTTGTTGGTTTATTTTATGCCAAAACATTTTGTTTTTTTCATTCTTGTTAGAAACTCAATCTTTTTAAAACAATTTTTGATATTCATTTCTTTATTTATTTAACCACCCATAGAGGAGACCCTAACAGGTACTACCACTCCAAGTCAGGTGGGACCTGGGAGTAATGGCAATAATGTAGTACTGCACATTCCCCAGAGTTGCAGAATTGGAACTTCACCTTTAGATGCAGTTTAACCTCATACCAAGGACACATTTCTTTTTGGTCGCACCTTGTATTTAATAACAAAATTCCTTTATAATTCTACCAAACTTTGAATTATAAAATTGAAATATCTCTTTTCCTTTTGCTTTGTGTCTGCAAATTTAAAACTTTTGAAGAAATAAGAAGAACCCAACAAAGAATCCATTAAGAATCCTTTTGCCTGTTTATCTAAGACAAACAATAAGAAGAGAGATCAACAGAATCGGTTTAATTGAAGATCTTTATATGGCTTAATGATTTCTATTGAACAATGTCTTAGAGAATTCAACTTGAGGAATAAGATCAGATTTAATCCAGCTATCCAGACAAAAGTATTTGTTTACCAATTGAATATTATAGATTTTACACTTACATATACTAACAGAAAATAAAATTGCAACACTATCTGGAAGATATTCTATCACCTCAACTAAATAATGGACTATTCTGATTTTATTATAAAGAAAGGGAAGAAAAATGACATGCTACACAGAAAAATATAAGAAAGAAAGAAAGAAAGAGTAGGGGAAAGATAGAGAGAGGGGGTGAATGCACGGTGTGATAACACTGTGTTTCAATTGAATATAATGAAAAAAAAACAAAGAAAAGGAGTGAGAGAGAGTTAAATCAAGATTATAATACTTTTTACATATTGAACAATTTGCAATAACTCTTAAGTAAACATATCAAACATTGTAATAATCAAATTATTAAACTGTGGTATATCCACAGGTCCTGCTAGTATTTTTCATTGCTTTTAATTAAAACTAACTTGATTGATTCTAACAGTTTGACAACCCGTCTCAGGTTAGGGAATCACATTCATTTTACATTCATATTTACATTTTTTGTATACTTGTTTCTTAAGTATTTTATTTTCCTTTTTTTTCTTCACATTGTCCTACTGAATATGAATATTTAAAAAAAAATCTATTTGACTCCTAAATGGGAACATAACAGGTACTACAACCATTCTACGTATATACCCCCCCCAACTGAAAAATCATCATCAGATGCTCAGGACACTGTCCCTCCCCTTTTTAAAGGAATCTTATCACTTTGCAGGGGATACAGTGTAGTCTAAGTAAGACACATCCAAGTAAGATGAACAAGGCATGCAGACACTGCTGGAGAAGCAAGGACAAACTCATAAGTGACATTCTCCAGTGAAACCTACATATGGGCACACCACAGTGGTCCATCCAGCAAGGACTGATCAACTCCACGCAGATTCTTGATGCTGTGCAGAGGATCTTTCTGGGGTGATGCCCGATAGGGACTGTTGGCAAGAGATTGTCATGGATATCCATGCTGCCAGCAGCATGACCTGATGATGATGACCTGAAAATGTGTCAATCATTATGAATTTATTATATAAAATGAAAAAATATACTAGTTAAAATTATTAGGAATAATAATAATGGATACTAGCTGATGGAATGCAAACTGGGAAATGATATGGACACTAGAAACTTGCCAAGAATGATGGTCGATGTAGAATCAACACATAATACTCATCTTCACAAAAGTTTCAACAAGTGTCCAGCTGACAGGCTGTAACCAAATACAGACCCTGTAATAACTCCTGTAACAGTCATGTGTTGGGTATACATTGATCAAAGTATCTACACCAGACCAAACTCACCAGCCAATCAGAACCCAGCGAATAAACTTGCCCAAGGTACATAATGGAACATCCCGCCTGCTATATAAATCACCTACCAACTCATTCTGGTATTCTCAGAACACACTCAACTTGCGATACAGCTGAGTACTGATTTGTGTATCCAACTAAATGTTACAGTCGATAGAAGGACATATGGTAAGAGAGAGTAAAAGGAATCCATGTTGTAGACAGGCCGTAATAATGATGACAAACTTGTAAAAGCAAATAAACTTATCAAATCTTTCTTCAGAAATTTTTATACTGAATTCAAAGACGTCTGTAAGAAAGACATAAAAACCTGCCACATTAACAACACATGGGAGGTTGGTGCAGAAAACCGAGCGAACCTGTCACCTCAATATCAAACAAGGTACGAAAAGGAGTGAAAGTAGCCTCCACAGCAAAGAGAGCCAGAAGGAAAGAGAGTCAGCAGCACCAGAAAGCATCACTGTTTGTGTGCAGTCAGTGCACCAGAGAATGCCATTCAAAACTTGGCCTGCTCAGCAACTTGCACAGATGCTGATAAAAAAAAGAGAAGATTTTATCACTACGCTATAGTCTTTAGTCAACAGAAGGGCCGGTTTATTTCATTCGGTAGAGCGTCTGACTAGGAACCACAAGGTTCCTGGTTCAATACCAGCCCTCGCCAACTCAGCATATGAGTAGCACAGGAATATGTGCAGTAAAGTGAGGAGCTGATGGTAGGTATGGTGCTCTGTTTCAGATTCTAAAACAATCTGCTTGGTCTCATGCTAGTGGAAAAGGGATAGACTCCCTCACTGTCAGGTTGATACTGACTTTAGGACACCCCAACGACTTTACTTTCCTTATAGTCTTTAGTAGACAGAAGGATGCCAGCAACAAAACATATTGAATAATTGTTAATATTAAATCACTTGTGATAACTATTTTTTCTATTTTGTGCAGATCGTAATTCATTATGTTTTTGTTAGATGTCTATCTGCCTTTCATCTGTTTTCTATGATGTATTACAAAGACAAAACTAAGAGATAAGATGAAAAAAAAAAAGTTTCTCAAAAGAAAACACAAAGACATCAGTAAGAGTATAAGAATACAATACATCAAATAATCTTTTCTTCTTACAATCATTTAATTCATAACATGTTAATTAGTCTAAATGCATCTATATTAGTTGTGTAGATTAAAGATCCTTGTCTATGTGTGTATGTGTGTGTGTATATATATATATATATATATATATATATATATATATATATATATATATATATACACGTGTGTGTGTATATGTGTGTGGGTCAAGACAAAGTGGAAAATGACAAGCTGAAAAATAAAAATAAAGTGGCAAGATAATATTGTTAATATTACAAAATTGCTTTAATACTGACCTATTTATGACAAAAGAAACATGGTCAGTTTAGTTTTTATACTTCTGTTGGGGATTTTTATAAATTGAAATATTGTTTTTGTTTGACATGATGTTTATCAATTAAGTAGATGATACATCAATGGATTCACATGATGATATTAATGCTTCTATTTAGAAAAGAGTGAAAATTCTAACTAGCATCTTATATATATATATACATATATATATATATATATATATATATATATATATTTATCCATTATATAAATATATATATATATATATATATATATATATATTTATATAATGGATAAAAGTAACCTACTCGAGTTTCATCGTCTGATTCGTCAGGGTTACATCCGTTGAATTAATCGAGTTTTCGATTAATCTCAGTTGGTACAATACATGCCCATTGGGACTTATCTTATAAGTATAAAAGATGAAACTCGAGTAGGTTACTTTTATCCATTATACAAATAAATTTTGCTCTATATTGTATTGAGCACTTTGTATTTGTTTTTTCTCAGTCTCAACCCCTGGATACTGTGCGCTTCCAATGATCGTACTCGTACCCACCGGTAAGCTACTACTCATACATTAACACACACACATATATATATATATATATATATATATATATATATATATATAAATGCTATTTAGAATTATCACACACATATATATAAAACCATGAAATGCTATTTAGAATTATCACACACATATATAGAAAACCATGAAATGCTAATTGGAATTATCATACACACACACACACGTGGTAAAACGTTAATAGATGGAACAAGATCATCATCAGGTCATACTAACAGCCATGATTTCTGTTTACTCTCTCCCTCTCACTCACTCCAACCATCTTTATCTGTCATCACCACTGGGAGGTAATCCGCACAAAGCTGATTTGTGTTCAACCTACACTGTGTGTTCATGCATGATTGTCCATATATATGTGTGTGTGAAAGTTGAAATTGAAATGAATCTGACGGTGTGTGGAAAGGAAAAATAAATAAAGGAAAGATAATATTGAATGGATAAAAAGATTTACTAACACATGTTTCAGCCACGAGTTTGTTCATGTACACATGTATTCTATTTATTATTATTTTAAATACAAAATAAAATAATATAAAATTATAAAATCTTTAAGCATACAAAGAACAACAACCTTCATCAGAGTAAAATGTTTGGTAAAAATACAGAGGATTTTGAAGTGTTTGAAAAAAGAATTATATAATTTAAACTTAAATTAAATTTATAATCGAATTACATATTTTAATAATACACTATTTTATTTTATTAAAACACAAAAATGTTTAACATTAGTCATTATGATGGTATTAATAACAAATAAATAAACCACCAACACAATACACATTCATAAATTAAAAAAAAAATTATTTAAAATTTTTAAATTGCCCCCAAACATTAAAAATTAAAATCCCCCTAACATTACTCAAAAATATTCTCTAACTGTAACTGCATACAAATATTACTATTTTCTGTGGAGCGTCTCTCAACTAAATTTTTCGAACACTTCAAAATTCTCTGTATGTGTACATATATATATATATATATATATATATATATATATATATATATATATATATATATATATATGAACTTTAAGTTATGAGTGTGAAACCATAATATCACCATTGATTATATATATATATATATATATATATATATATATATATATATATATATGGAAGCATGTGGTGTAATAGTTAGAGTCATAGTAAATAGACCTGTCAACTTGAGTTTAAATCCTAGATGAGGCTGTTTGCATTTCACATTGTGCTAATACCCTAAGGAAATGTATGCATCCAATTATTCTCCCTGCAGCAATGGGCAAATAAATAAACCACCAACACAATACACATTCATAAATTAAATAAAAAAATTATTTAGAATTTTTAACTGTAACTGCATACAAATATTATTATTTTCTATTGCTGTGGAGCTTATCTCAACTAAATTTTTTGAACACTTAAAAATTCTCTGTATGTTATATATATATATATATATATATATATATATATATATATGGAAGCACATGGTGTAATAGTTAGAGTCATAGTAAATAGACCTGTCAACTTGAGTTTAAATTGTGGACAAGGCTCTTTGCATTTCACATTGTGCTAATACCCTAAGGAAATGTATACATCCAACTATTCTCCCTGTAGCAATGAGCAAATAGTAGGGGGCACACTAACTCTTTAACTGAATTCAAACCTGTTAAACTCTGCTTAAGACCTTGTGTCACATCCTGCTCATGGAGGTGTTGGTGTGTATATATACATATATGTGTAATATATATATATATATATATATATATATATATATATATATATATATAAACACACACTTAAATGAGAATTTTAGTCATAGTTATTAAAAAAAGTTATAGGAAATAAGATAAGTATGAAAAATACAAGGAAATTTAAATTATTTTTCTTAAGCAGTCATTATAGAATATTTTATACTTGTACCATGACTTCATATGCAAATGAATATATATATATATATATATATATATATATATATATATATATATGTGTGGGGGGGGGTATATTTCTATATATGCAACAGTTATGACAAGTTTCTGCCTGTTCTAATATTTGCAGTGACTATTAAATAATTTGCTTTGATACTTGCAAAACGTTTCTTTACATACATGAATCGATCAATATATTTCTTTGTATTATTTGTAAGACATCCATAACATGTTCTACTAATCCAAATGTATACTCAACATTCCTTTAAATATACATGTCCAAATGTATACTGTAGTGCTAAGTCTAATTTCTACACCCCCCGCCAACACTTATCTGACCATGTGAATACTACAATTTACTAGACTTTCAGATTTGCACAATTGGAAGAACAAATGCAGACATGGAAGCGGCTGACCAATTTACAGATGTTTACCTTATGTAAACTAGCAAGAATATGCACCCTCTGAGCATAAGTTTTAATGTAATGAAATATATTCAATTAGAAAGACTAATGAAATTAAACAAGAACATATAAAAAGATTACACTTATTTTAATTATATTTTAATTGGTCTCTATACAAAATCATTCATAGGATTGATTTTAATACTCTGGAGAATAAAACAATAATATTAGAGATCAATATCACCAAGTAATTATTTATCAAACCTGGTTTTGTTAAAGCCAGTATGCAAATTAAGCACACCTTTATTTCTTAGTGATATATAAGACTCATTGCAGGATTTTAAATGCACGATTGCCATGATTGAGGCAATTAACTTAGATTTTTATAGAGACATTGTTAATAAATAAAATTTATTCAATGTATTAAGAATTTTGACTATAACTTAAATACTCATTGATAAATTTACACAATTTCTGATGTAATTGTGACATAAGCAGTGATGTAGTTTTAGTTACAGACAGACACAGAATCTCCATTATAACAGTTGGAAATTTGTTTGGTTTTTATAGCATATCAACCCATGTGGGTTATTTAATGCCAAATATTTTGGGAGAGGGTAGTATGATTTGTAAGTGAATATTTTGTTAAGTATTATGTTTATCAAGTATGTTATTTGGTAGATGCTATGGCATGTCAACTCTTGAATTATTCCAAAGATGTTTTGTTCCATTCATTCTTGTCAGAAACACAATTTTTTAAAAACTCATTTTTTAAAAATCTATTTAGCCCATAGATAGTACTACCATTCCACGTCAGTAGTTGCAATGAAGGGGTTACTTTTCATAACACACTTGACTAAAAACTTTTGTAATGATTCAGGATTAATCAACTGAATTCAAATTCGGAGAAATAGACACAAATTTTTTCACATATGATCAAAATCAACACTGATCCGTTGATTTACAATGAAGGTTGCCAACCTGAAAACTTAAAAAAAAAAATCAGTTTCATTACTTTTATAAAGTGACCTTGTATTGTATCTTTTGAGTTTCTTTGAAAGCATTTGATGAAGTTTCCCTACACAGTTCATCTACTCGACTCTACCAACAATGCAACCAACACTTTTGTTTTGTTTTATTGGTTTTAGAAAATTGCTTTCTTCTAGATTGGTCCCTATTCACTTTGCAACATTTACTGCTGATCCAGACTTTGGAGACGTCAGGACCATTGGAGTTCTCTTATTCTTTCCGATTACAATCATTATTGGCTCACTTGTTTCTACAGGGAATTCTAGCCATAGTTATCTAGCTGGATTTCTTCAAATGATTTGCTTAATACAAAGGGACACATTTCTTTGACATGTTCATTTAAAATGCCAGCGTCAAGAGATTAAATTCTCTTTAATGAATTTTTTATTGCTTATGCGAGCAAATTGACATTTCTTTCATAGTAAGAAACTTTACATTGGCTGACAATTTGGTCACTCAGTGTACATACTGCTAAGTCAACTTCTTTTGTTCAGTTTCATCACTTTCATAATGTTCTGAAACTATTTACAAAGTTTGGCTCAAATAGAAATACAATGACGTCATTTTCGACATGTGAAATTCTGGCCATACCTAACCTGAGTGAGTTGCGATAAAAAGACAGCCAGAAATGAAAAGGTGAAGAATAATAATACAAGTCAAAATACCCAGGACAGGAAGACCCTCAGCCACAACCTTCTAGCACCCATATGATAAAAAGGGTTGGAGGCTGCCATAAGGGCAATCATATAGTGCTAGCACAGCCAGAATTAAAGAAGATCAAGAATAATAACACAAGTCAAAATTGATAATAATGATTGACAATCTTTACCTAAAACTTGAATAGATATTTAACAATAATTAGGAAATAAATTTTTGTATTGGTTTGGTGGTTGGTTTTGAAGGCTATAACAATGCAAGTGTAAAGAAAAATAAGGTAACTATGGTGTTGTTTGTTAACCTTTGATTTATTCTTAATATTACGAGATAAAATCTCTTCGACAGAAGATTTCTGAAACTAAAGCTGTTAGTGATCGTCCATTCTGCTTTGTGTCTTACATCTTCTAAATTCTCTGCATGTGTGAGTGTGTGTTTATGTGCATGTGTGTGTGTCTGTTCAATAATGTCTGATTATCATTCCAGGTTTGGTTTACCCTTTTTGTTTTGTCAACTTTTGTTTAATCAACTGGGACTTAAGAACACACACACACACACACACACACACACACACACTCAAGCAAGACACCCTACAGACCAACAAGCGAATGTGATGGGCATGGAAATCACACATACACATAGACACACACAAATAAACCAACAAGCTACTGCTTAATAAAACAAAAAGGGTGGGCCAAATCTGGAATGATAATCAGACACTGTTGAACAGACACACACACATAAACACACAAACACAAACCAAAAAAAATTTAACAAATCCAGTTAAATTTTTATATATTTTTGACTAAGTGTAGAACAATAAGATCTGCACACTTTGTAAATCTAACAGACAGCTATTTAGGTTTTTATTTAGAAGTTTCGTAATTTTCTACTTAATGACATTTTTTCTATATATGAAGATTAGACAAAAAAAAAACAAAAACAAAAACAAACCCCTAGTGTTATATTTTGGAGTGAAAATTAATATAAGCGCTGTCTTATTATCTGTGAACTACATTCAAATATTTCTTCTAAAAAGGCATGGAACAGTGTTTTTTGCTCACTCTTAGGCTAACCATTGCAAAGTGACTATCCTCTGTAATCTAGGGTTAATAGTCTACTTTGAGTCCTGTATCTCAGCCCTGAAGGAAACTTGTGTCATTGCTTCTTTCATTAAATTGAGTATGTGTGTGTATATATATATATATATATATATATATATATATATATTAGTAAAGTCAGTAAAGACGTTGGGGTGGCCTAATGTCAGTATCAGCCAAACAGTGAGGGAGTCTATCCCCTTTTCACTAGTGCTAGACCAAGGAGATTGTTTTTGCGTCTGAGGTGGAGCACCATACCTACTATCTGCTCCTCACTTTACCACACAGATCCCTGTGCTACTCATATGCTGAGTTGGCGAGGGCCGGTATCAAGCCAGGAATCTTGCAATTCCTAGTCAAGTGCTCTACCGACTATATATATATATATATATATATATATATATATATATCATTCATTATGTATAATGCAAACTTCTATATCTATTCTTTTTCAGTCATGCACTCTGTCAATTCTAACTGAAAATATCTTTATTAATTAACTTTACACCTTCCATTTAAGTGTTTGTTTTGTCTTTTCCATAATACATTAAAGAATTAATATTTTTAGCTTACAAGAGAACAACAAGTTACTATGTTGGTGATTACAACAATCTATATATCAATACTCATGTTTCTTAATTCTTATGAGTGTCATCACCTCAGCTAAATAATGGACCATTCTGTTTTTATTAGAAATAAAGAAAGGGAAAAAAGGACATGCTACACAGAAACATAAGAAAAAATAGAGATGGGGAAAGATTGAGAGAAGGGTGAGTGCGCGGAAATGATAACGCTAATCTGTTTCAATTGAAAATATTGAAAAGATGGAAAGAAGGAAAGAAAAAAAAAAGAGTAAGAGAGAGAGAGAGAGAGAGAGAGAGAGAGAGAGAGAGAGAGAGAGAGAGAGAGAGAGAGAGAGAGAGTTAAATCAAGATTATACTTTTTGTGTATTGAACTATTTAGCAATAGTTCAGAAGTAAATATATCAAACATTGTCATTGCAGTCTCGGAAGAATATAATATAGTTCTTGTGACCTGAAGTTACAGTGCCTCCTGTGATTGTGAGGTTCAATGTTGAAAAAACATTCTCGACCACAGATGTTGCATCTGAAGACTATCCTTGAAGATGTCACTGTGCTGATGCTTTGTTGCCGCTGTTTTCTTCTGGATCTCTTGGCTTCATGGTGTTGTACCAGGGTGGCTTCAGACATGAACAGTCCACTACAGAGAGCCTGCCGCCATTGAGAACGGTTCTGAGCCAAATTTTCCCAGCTATAATATTGTAATAATTAAATTATCATACTGCGGTATATCCACTTGCATATTTTTTTATTAACTTTACACATTCCATTCACTTATTTCTTTTTTTGTCTTTTCTTTAATACATTAGTGAATTTATATTTTTAGTTCACAAGAAAACAAAAGTTATTACTTTGGTGATCATAAAAATTGTAATTACCAAACCTTGACCAAACTTTTAGGCAACAACATTTTCTTTCTTTATGATATACTAGCAGGACCAGTGGATATACCACTGTATGATAATTTAATTATCACAACATTTGATATGTTTACTTCAGAGATATTGCTACATAGTTCAATATGTAAAAAAAGTATAACAATCTTGATTTAACTCTTTTTCTTTCTTTTCATTATGTCCAATTGAAACAGATTAGCGTTATTGCTTCCATGTGCTCACCACACCTATTTTTCCTCTACTCTTTCTTATATTTTTTCTGTGTAGTATGTTTTTTTCTTCCTTTATTTCTAATAAAAATGAAATGGTGCATTATTTAGCTGAGGTGACAACAGTCATAAGAAATAAGAATTTGGTGGATAAGCAACACTAGATAATCATGATTTGTATTTTTGCATTTAATTTTGGACAGTCTCATTCTTAATCAGAAGATAACAGTTGTACTTTTAAGGAACACTAGTATTAATATATAGATTTTAAACAACTTAATTCCAAAGCCATATAGAAAAAAAGTACCATTTAACCCTTCTCTGAGAGTGGAATGACTAGGTTCATACATTTCCCAAGGGTATTAGTCCAAAAGTGTGACTGGAATATCACCCAAATACTTTATGACTGCTTGAGTCATTTTTATATGTATTGAACACCTCTTACCTTTGTGTACATGCCTCACCGACATGAAAATTAACACAGAAATCTGAATTAGTTTTTCTGGTTTTATAAGAAGTGGCTCTTCTTTCTTGGTGAGGCTTAGAACTTTTTGAATAAGCCTTATTCAACTAACATTTTCTTTCAGCAACATTCAACCTCCACCATGTCCAATGGCCACCATATTGAATCAATATAAAAACATATTACAATAGTGCATCATTAATTCCAAGGGTCAAACTCATTTGACCAATAACTCTTTCCAAAATGACCACTATTGGCCATTGAATAAGATAGATGGGACCTGCACAAGAATGCTTCATGTGGTCTTGAACAAGTCATAGAAACTGCACCCCACAAGGAAGCAGCTGTATGGCCACATGCCCCCTATCTCACAAACCATCCAAGTGAGATGGACAAGGCATGCTGGACACTGCTGGAGGAGCAAGGATGAACTCATAAGCGACGTTCTCCTGTGGAAAGCCAACACATGGACATGCTAATGTGGGCCGCCCACCAAGGACCTACATTGACCAACTCTGTGAGGATGCTGGCTGCTGCGCAGAGGACCTCCCTGGACAATGAATGATAGAGAAGGTTGGTGAGAGATTTTCATGGATATCCGTGCTAATTGCATGACATGATGATGATGATTTACCCCATCCCCGAGACGATAATGACAACAGAGAATACTGAAATTCCCTGAAGAATGTTTTTTTAAGCTTATGCAAAACTCTGCATATGATAACTTTCAAGGATCATAAGTTTTCTGAATGTTTTGGAAGCTCATGTAAAACTCTGCAGAATCTCTTGATGATTCTGTACTGAAGTGGAAGTGAGGGCTTCAAACCTACCTAATGCTAAGTATCCTCGATTTTCCTTTGTTACGCAGTAGCTGACATTTGCAGTTCTGTCACCATGCATGGATGGAACAAGCCCTTTAAAGACCATTGGTCATTTGCAGGCATGAGCAACTAGCTCAATAAAAAGCCATTTGAATGGAGATTTTGAAGCAAGACAACTTAGATGGTGGATTTGTTAATGAAATCAACTGCTACAAGGATTAGATTTTAACCTAAACAATTCAACATTCATTTCTCTGACCAGATTTTTCCTCAAAAATGTTTATAATTCTCCCAAAAATATTTTGGCATTTTCTCTGATTTGGAATTCAAACAAGCAATTCAAACGAAATGCATCACAGCCAGATTCTTCCTTTCAAAATATTTTTCCAAAATATTTTTTTTTCTTTTTCACCCATAATTTACTTTTACTAAAACTGATTCTTTTGTAACCCTTAATTTTCCAAGCCCCTAATTAAGTAACACTTTCACAATTTCTGTATTTTTTAATAGTTATTTCTGTATTTTCATCAATGAAACAAATAAAGTCATTCATTTTATGTATTAAGGTCTTTAAACTATTTAAAAAAAAATGAAAAACAAGATGTTTCCTACATGATTTTAACTACATAGTTTTTGGCCTGAATATTTTAAAAATTTATTCTGAAACAAATCATATTCTAATATAAAGTTTACATTAAATGTTTGTAGAGATCAATATTTTTGGGTGTGTTGGTTGAAAATACATAAACAATGCAGTAGATATAAAATATGTCACAAATAAATTATTTTTGCAACAGGCTCAAACACATGGAAATTTGCCAATAAAAATAAACAATAAATATAAAAATTTACACCATTTTAATAAAATGAATAAACGATAAAAATGAGGCCCAGAAAATTGACTGATGAAAATATATTCAAATGTGTTTGTTTGCATCAATTAATCTAGCTACCAACAATATATATGACTCACAATGACTAATAATAAAAACAAACAAAAATGAATAAGAATAAAATAAAAAACAATATTTGGATGTTGGCAGAGAAATAAAAAGGCTTGTAGGACAGGAGTGTGAAAGTGATACCAATTGTAGTTGGTGCACTTAGAATGGTCTCTAAGGGTTTGACTGGAGGAAATGGAGACGATAAGAAGAATTGAGACCATCCAAAAAACAGCACTGTTAAGATCAGCTAGAATATTTAGAAAAGTCCTGGAGAGCTGAGGAGACTTGTTACCACTCGGACTGCCATAAAAAAAATAATACCAGTTAAAACTAGTGTAAAAACTCACCAGGCAAATAATAATAATAAATAGAAACACTAATAAATCAAAAACAAAATAAACAAATCCAAAAATTAATATAATATAGCCAAATATATAACTATATAGTATAAACTAGACTGCTCTCTCCAGAATGCCCCACCCCCAGATCACCCTTATCAATATGCCCGACACAACATAAAATGATACCAACCATGTGGAAACCACTTAGTCTGATGATGCATCATATTGACTGTGTATATGTATAAAAGTTTAATGTAAAGAATTTACCTGAGGAGTGGAGGGGAATGAAAGACAATTACTAATGGTAGCAGAGAGAAGCTGGATATGTGGTCTGAAAGAAAGGCTATGGCGACTAATATATACAACAAAAAAGGTATTTAATGTACAGGCAAAAGGTACAAAATAGACATGTAATGAACATATAATTGTCCCAAGTATCAAAATGTGAAGGTTAGTATTTAGTAAAGTTCAAAGAGTTCAATTTAGGTTGGATAAGGACAGTAAATAGGGAAGTTAGGTTGCAGAAATATATGGGAATTTGTGTGTGTAAATCAAATCTTCATGGTAACAAAGGTTGTTACGTCTAAAAGTTATTGTAGTTCGTAGAAGTATATTAGAAGTTGACTAAGCTCCTATGTGTAGGGAAGATGCAGACTTTCATCACTATCATGGGTTTGCAATGTAATCTGCATATCTTATCGTCTCGTGGGACTGTTTGAAGAAGTGAACTAAGTTGCGATGGGAGCAAGCATTCATGTACCATCGTGGCTTAGTGAATACCAGCTACCCCATACCTTGTTGCCACTGCAAGGGTCAAAAGAAGAAGAGAGAGAGGTGTTTGGACCCCACGTGAACCCCAGAGGGCTGCTGATGGCCGGTAAAGTTGGGTGCCTGTCCCCTAATAAATTTCCAATATATGCTATATATATATATATATATATATATATATATATATATAGCATATATTGGAAATATATATATATATATATATATATATATATAGGGTGGGGAAAAATGATCTGATACATTTGTAGTGGGTAACATGCTGGGCTGTGACATCATCATAGGTGAGTTCGAACTCCAGTCTTGCTATTAAGTTCACTTTCGCACTAAAGTTATGAACCTCCTTATCCTCCCAGTTATTGGTTAAATAGTACCACTACCATCTAATCCATCCACACAAGCAGTTAATAGAACAAAGATCATTTTGCCATACCCTGTATATAAAAATTGATTTTCAAAAGTTTAGATGAAATGGATTGGGGAACTTGAAAGTTCTTTAGCCCAGAAAAAAAATTATGTGGATTCTGTGATCCTTCTTTCTACAGAAATTGATTCATTTTATCTGAAGCAATTATTTCTTTAAGTTAGAATCTATGAAAAACCATTTATGCAACTTAAATTGTTTTTAAATAAATCTTATTAAAATGGAGATTATGTAACTATCTCTGTAACCGAAACTATATCACCATTGATGTAATGATTTCCTTAATTATTTAAGTTACATTCTCAATGATTATGAAATAATCATTATTTAATCTTAATTAGCATCTTATTTATTAACAATGTCTCTATTAAAGCCTGACTTATATTTGCCACAAAACTTTCAGTTAAGGGATTTAAAAACTTTAAAAATCTATTTAACTTGATATTCCTTGCTTTTACCTCTGAGAAACATAGAATTGATAAGTTTATCAATGGATTAATATATATACAAATATATCACATAAGTAAGTGAACTTGCCATTTTAAAAAAGATCTAGATATTGTATTAATAGCATCTTATCATTTATGATAATGTGAATTGGAGATGAAGGAGTGACAAATTCTTATTATATATATTTATAGTTAACAGAGATCCATGCTGATATACTACTATTTAGGAAGGAGTACAAGATTCTTTTAGGATAAACTCCTATAATTTACTAAACAATGAAAAAGAAAAAAATCATAAAAGATGCGCCAACCATGGCTCCTATTCAAATTCAAAAACTTTTACAATTTTACTCAAATAAGATTAAAAAAATAATCAAGCAATCTCTAGAATCTGACTGGATAAGGCAAGTCATCAGAGGTGCTAATAAATACGTCCTCACATTGAATTTCCAGGAGGGTTGTAAATTATTACCGCCAAAAAGAAAAATACCAAATTGGAGCCAGCAGTCACTTACATAAATGGAATAGAAATTAACAAATCATACTGCTTTTAACCAAGTGAGTAGTAGGAACTAAACTGACCACTTGGCATATAAGCAGTAGGGGTGCACCTACCACCATGGTGGGACTTTGTCCGGACTGTACATGATGAACCTTACTGTGGCACATAGCAGATACTTTTGATGAACAACAGCTTCACTAACTGGCCCAATGCTAGAGATACTGATGACATCTAGAGACACGACAACATAGCAGCAATCAGACCAGACTCCTGACATGATCAAGCAATTGATTCAACATTCCAACTATTGGTGTTAGTACTCTCCCTCACTCAGAGATAAATGTATGTCACTGGCCCAACACAATTTTCTACTGATTACTATGTGGCTATTCTACCCAACAACTGTTTCAACCAACAAATGAGGCATTCCTCTTCTGGTTGTGAGTAATTAACACCTTTCCTGATTTATCAAATTTTCTACCGACCAACAACCACAGAATTTCTTTTTCATTGTTTTTCATTGTTTAGTAAATTATAAGAGTTTATACAATATTCTACTTTGTATTTCAGGGTATAAAGAATTTGAGTGAAAAACAAAAATGATGTTCAGTGTAAAGGTAGACAACAGAATTATCATTCCGTTGCAAACTGAACAGGAAATTGCCTTATTTTCCAAGTCAGATGGGATGCCCAGGCATTTTCAAAATAATCCATAATGCTTTCCTATTCACGATGTCAAAGACCTTTTTGAAATCAATAAATATTTGATATAATTCCAAACAATGTCCTTGCTATTTTCCCCTGCAATTGATGGCCTGCTAATACTATATTGGGCCTTCCTCTGATCGTTCTCAATCCCCACTGACTTTGTGACAAAAACTGAATATGCAACATTTTTAGGTTCAATGGGATTTCAAATAACACCAGAAATAATCTTTTTCTGATGCAAAAGTAGAGTAATTCCTTTGTTGATGTGACACGTTTTTTCTGAGATTTTTGTTCTTCAAAATGGCAATGATGATACTGGGATTAATCCAATCTTATACAAATATATCATTTCACAATTTGAAAATCATTGCAGATCATCTCCCCCATAAAAAGCAGCTACCAGAAAGAAGCAGAATTTTAACTGATAAATACATAAATAGGTATATATGTTACGAACACTAGAGAGCTAAAATCCATAAATAAGAGAGAGTCTTGTTTACACTAATGGTGACAGTCAGTTAAGTCCCTTCCAGAGAGCTATACTGGGTTTTGGGAGCATATATTACAGTCATCCACAGACACTGTTTCAACATTTCACATCTCTTCAGTGTGGCTAGACTTAGCAACTACTTCTCTCTCTCTCTCTCTCTCTCTCTCTTTATATATATATATATATATATATATATATATATTGAGAGAGAGAGAGAGAGAGAGAGAGAGAGAGAGAGAGAGAGAGAGAGAGAGATAATGAAAGTGTTTGTAAATGTAATCATGATTATTAGTGTTGCTTATCCGTGAAATCCTTATTTCTTATGAGTGTCGTCATGTCAACTAAATAATGGACCATTAGTAGAGTCCAACAAAGACTAAAGTTAAAAAAACCCACACCTTATTTATATCCAAGAGAGGGTTAAAAACTTTTTACCTTCATCTTCTCTAAGAAAAACTAAATAAAAATATAATAGGGGATATAAATCAATGATATATTAAAAAAATTAAAAACCAATAGAAGAAAAAATACAAACAAGAATAATAATAAAAATAAAAAACTTAAAAACAAAATATATAAAGAATAAAAAATAAAACAAATATATAGAAAAATAATTTTTCTTTATCTATATATAGATATAGATAAGAGATTTATTTCTTAAATTTTTAAATCCTGGGCAATGTTGGTTAGCTCTGCTAGTACTTAACAATAATTCTGAATTGATTTATCTTTTTTTTAATCATGTACTAAATATTTTATGGTTTAAAAATATACCAATAAAATATTCTTTTAAAAAGAAATTTCTACAATTTAATAAATTTCTAATGATATATATATATATATATATTATATATATATATATATATATATATAGTGAAAGTGATTAATTCATTCTGAATAATCATGTGATCAATACAATGGGTTTATTCTTTTTAGAATCTGTTGCATACAAATTTGAATGCCTAGATCAATATCTTTGATATATTTTGATTGTGGTTGCTATTAGAATATTTGAGATGAGAGCTTTCCAAGGTTTCAAGTCAGTGACATTATTCTTTCCTTTCATTTGATGAACAAGCATCAAAGAAAATAAATGGTGGTCTTTGCATTGCAATTGTAAGATCTTTTAATTTTTCTTTTCTTCTTTATTGTTCCTATATATATATATATATATATATATATATATATATATATATATCCCCTTTAAAGCCTTATGTCTTTCTTTTTAAGTGTTGTTTGAATTTGGGGATGAAAGCAAAGATGAATAAAAACAATTTTCATATGATGCTCCTTGAAGTTTAAACTTGGTCATTATGCTGCCAAAGACAATCCCTCTAAGAAGATCAACACTGCCCAGGAATCTGGAGTCAAATTCAAAATTGACCATGTATTACTGGCTCCAAATAATTTGCTTCTGGTGATCTGAGTCACAAGCCATTGCTTTGAATTGGGGGCAGTCATGGAGGCTCCTTAAGGTGCAAATACACAGAAGGCAAAGTTTGGGAGCAGCCTATACAATGATTGGAAGATATCTGTTAGAAATTAGATAAGAGAACAAAATACAGAAGTGAGCACATTATGATTTGCTGAAAGATCAGTAGTTTGCTTGATTTGACATTTACTATATTTTGCTTGATCCGACGATGTTTTCAAAGGGACTCATATAGTTTCCCAGGTTGTAGGCAATTAAATTTGGTTTGGTTTGGTTTTACGGCATATCAACCTCAGTGGGTCATTTAATGCCAATAAAGTTTTGAAATAAATCAATTCTTAATGGATAATACAATTTTTTTATAAATACATTTTTCTATTTAACCCATAGATGGGACCCTAACAGGTACTACCACTCCGGATAAGAGTGGACCAGGGAGCAATGGTGATGAAGGGGTGCTCCACATTCCCCAAACCTCCAAAACTGGAACCTCATCATCAGATAGAGTTTAACGTAATTCCCAGGACATGTAGACCCTCAGTCACCGCCTTCTAGCACCCATATGATAAAAAGGGGTTGGGACTTGCCATAAGGGCAATAGGGTTGGGAAAATCATATATGTGCTAGGGCTTGACGTGACCAGCCAATTGATCGGAGGGGGCCTCTCCGACCGCCCGTCTAGCTCAAGATAGGTCCAAAGTGGAGTATTGAAAATCATGGACTGCTCATCCATCTAATCAGTAGGGGGGTCCCAGTCAAGTCTGACTCAAGGCTCTAATCGACAGTTCAACCACTCCCAACTGTATCTCGCTCCAAAATTCAATATCCAAAACTCTTTCTTTGTCCCGCTCGTCTCGACAACAAAATACTACTGCAAGTCGTTCTGCCTGGTCTCTGAGAATAAGTCCTTTAAATACGCCCCAATTTCACCACATCCGGGCTCCTCACTCATAATTGTCTGTTCAGCACGTGCGACACTCGCCAGCACGGCGTGACCACCCACATCCGGGCCACTATGCCATTTCCTACTTCACCGATCGTCCACAGCTCTCACATTCTGAAGGAAGTGGGTTCGACTCTAGGTCAGTCTTACATGCTAGGCAAAGCCTAGCCCGCTTCCTTCGAGAATACGGCAAGTCTTCCCGCCCGCCACCCTCTCTGTCAGACCGTGTTGCACGAGGCAGGTCTCCTCTCTCACTACAGTTCTATCTTTAAGCATCACGAGTCGCCACCCACAGCCAACAGGTGGCCACATTGGGGGAGTCTTACCCCTCTGCAGAGGTGCAGTCGGTGCATTCTAATGCCTAAGTCGACAGGGCGGGATTAAATTTGGATGAAGAAGACAACAACAATTGAAGATTTAAAAAAAAATATATTCAGAAAGGTACAAATTGCTAACTTAATGGCTTTTGTGAGCAGACTTATCTGCTGAGCGTTTGAAGAGAGCAACTGGGAAAGATGTTTCGCTGGTGACACTATAAGTAACTTTAGTCATGGAATTCAATTTAGGCGCCAATATTGTATATTGGCAATTCACCCTCTCGTGCCAGGGGCAGATAATTTATCTATAATTTTTCTGATAATCCTTAAAAAAAAATTTTTTTTCTTGCTTACTGCTTTTGAAAAAGTGGTCTTCTATGTATTTTTTAGATTTTTCAGACTGTTGTCCACATCTTTATTGTTATATACACAATGTTTTGGCCAGTGTCCCCTCCCACCTTCTTCAGGTGTTTCTTGTTGAATTCAGGAACCTTCATAGAACTTCACTCCGAACACTTTATTCAATCCACTGGGGTAAACTTAACATATTAAATAATAACTAATAACATATTAATAAATAAATGATATTAAATAATATCACCACATCACTTTATTTGACAATTCATTAATTAATTTCAATTTATTATATAACACAATATTCCATAAACAATAAAACATACTTGACCCATTCACTCATTTTTGAGTGAATAACTCTTTTTGGTTTTCACCAATTTCTTTCTTTCTTTTTTTCCCAAACAATAACAATGAAAACATGCTTCATTCAATCATCAACAAGTTTAAGAATATTAATAACATTTTATTCTTTGCAATACAAATTGTATCCATCCATCAAAACTTTCAAATTTCTAACGGTCTCTGCGTTCCAAATGATTAAAAAATATTCTTTTTTCGAACATTTTAAAATTCTATTTTGTCTCCAACGGATTTTTGTCTCTACACAAAAAATAAAAAAATCACTCTGATGAAGGTCGTAAAAAATCTCTCTGTGTACGAAATATTTTTACATTTTTCCTATTAGTATTATTATCATCATTTCAACTTCATCTGATTATTTTAATAATAATAATAGCGTAAATCCGTATACATTTTGATAAATGGACCGAAACACATGTGTAAGTGATATCGATTAAAAGTGATATCGATAAAATTCATTTTTATCCATCTACATTTCTTTTCTTTACTCATTTTTTCCTCATATTGTCGGATTCAATTCCCTTTCCATTCTTACATACATATATATATATATATTATATATATATATATACAAACACACACAAGGTGTGTAAAAAATGTATCAAGATTTATTGTACTTTTTTTACATTCAGAAAAGAACAAACAAAAAAAAAAAAACAAAAAAACAAAACAAATACAGCTTTAAACTTTAAACTATTTTGACACCTTGTATTCTGAAAAAAAAAAAAATTAATGAATGGAACCTTTTTTTTTTTCAGAATACAAAAAAGTACAAGATGTCTCAATACTTTTCATGTGTGTATGTGTGTGTATATATATATATATATATATATATATATATATACACACACACTGCATATTAAATTAGAATCATGTTGTCAGTATCAGCTGTGTTCTGTATTCAACAGATGGAATAGTATTAAGTGGAGTGAATTATATAAGATTGAATAAGAAAGAGTTCAATCAATTGTTTGCTGTTGCTAACCAGCTGTGGTCAATACAGCTTCTTTCCAGTAGTGGCTAAGCCCTGACCAAAGAGAAGAATGGACCCAATGGAACAAGAACTCTTAAGAGAAGGATTCACTCCAGTCAAGTAGGGGACAATGTTGAAGGATGATATGAAAAAAAAAAAATTAAAAAAAGACTGTGTGGAAACTGACCAGTTAAAGTTGATGACTCTTAAGATGTAGTTAGTGAATTCATCTTTCAGCACACACAACTGATAAAGAGAAGAATGTGAGATGGTGTCTTAATCGGAGAGAAAATTGAATTGAATCTTCTCAAGATCAGTCACGTGTGAAGTCTTATCTACTCTTTGCTCATAATCATCTCAAGGAGTTTGCTTTGTTCTCAGAGAAAATATTATTGTTGGACAAGACACAAAAATTTAACTTTTTGCTGGAAACACTTTGAGATATGTCTCGAGAGGAAAAAGAAAAAAAGCACACAGTATAACCCTCAGAATATCATCCTAACAGTTAAAGACACAGTGTGGAAGTATAATGATTTGGGATTATTATTTTGGGTATAGAATTGGGGGCAATCATGGAGGCTCCTTCAGGGGCAAATACACAGGGGGCAAAGTTGGGGCAGCCTGTACAATGGTTGAAAGATATCTGTTAGAAATCAGGAAAGAGAAGAAAATGCAGAAGTATTTGGTGTAATCGTTATCATAGGAAACAGACACATGGGTTCAAATCCTGGATGAGGCTGTTTGCATTTCACATGATAATACCCTTGGGAAACTAATTGAATCCAACTATTCTTCCACCAGCTATAGATGAATAGTAGGGTAGACTGAGTTCTTTAACCTTTGTCAGGCATTCAATCCTGGACAAGGCTGTTTGCATTTCACATAATGCTAATACCCTTGAGAAAGGTATGAATACAACTATTTTCTCTCCAGCTATGGGTAAGTAGTAGGGTAGACTGGGATCTTTAACCTTGGTCAGGCAACCAGTCTAGGAGAAGGAAAACTTAATTCAAACCTGTTAAACTACTTTAATAATTGACCTTATGCCACATCCTATTTATGTGGAGGGGTTGGTTAAATATAGAGATCCAAGTGCACTATTTAATACTGAAGAAACAATGGATAGTGCTATGTATTGTGAAATACTGGCTTCAATTTGTAAAATATCTTAAAACTACCTGAATTTTTCAACAAAATGCTGAAACCTACTGCAGTGAACATGAGAGTGTTTTAAGGTAAAGAACAAAGATTTTAAATTAGCCAAGTAACTCATGTGATCCAAATCCCATGAAATATTTATTGAAAATGGTTAAACTTGAATTTATCAGAAATTCCCAAAACATGAGCAATCTTGATTTCTTAACAAGAGTGGAATAAAGTTGGAGTTAGTTTCTGTAATTAATTATTCAAAGATGTCTTTGGTTTTAAATACACCATGGATGTTCATATGCCAACAAAAAACCCACAAAAAACCCCCTCAAATCAAACAAATGTTCTGATAGTAAATTTGTTTTTAAATGTGTGTGTGGATCCTTCTATATAGAATGTGAATTTTGCCTTTTCCCCAAGGATAAAAATTGCTTTATTTTTTCAATATTCATTCTTTAAATTTAAAACACATTTTTTCCTCTCAAAAAACAAACTTTTGTATTCATTCAGAAAATCATAGAAATCTTTAGACTGAGTTTTTAACCATTTGCTCACAGTGCTCTTTACTTCATCACTTGAAAATTTATTCCATTTTGTTATATATATATATATATATATATATATATATATATATATATATATATATATATGTGTGTGTGTGTGTGTGTGTGTGTGTGTGTGTGTGTATTTGTATGTAGATAGACAGATAATATAGTTTGCTCTATCTATAAATTAAGAGTTTTCAGTATCATCTAAGATAGTGATGACAATGTCATTTGAATTTGGTAACGGGCATTTTCTCATCTATGTTATTTTCAAGTGAATCATTTGTGTCTTTATTTTTCCTTATATACTGTTGGGTGGTACATAAGGGGAGGGTGGTCACCCCCCCCCCTGGTCATGATGTGAGGGCAAGCGCTGATATTGTAGGGCATGATGGGAAGGCTTGTTTACTTTGTGTGACATTTTGTATTGATTTCACAATTTGTTACTTTATTTCTTCTGATGCTTTTTTACTTTTTTTCTATTTCAGTTAAAGAAGACAAATAACATTGGGTTTAATGCTTCAATTTACCATCAATAAAAATTCAAAGTAGATAAATACATTGGTTAGAGTGTATCTGGTTACCTGGCTGTAGTGAGTTCAATCCCAGGGTGAGGTAGTTCAAAGAAACATACTCAGTGAAAGAAGTTGATAAGTAACATCAAATCCTAGATGAGGCTGTTTATATTTCACTTGTCACTAATGCCATGGGCTGGGCTCTTTAACCTTGATATGGCAACCAGACTATGAGAAGAAAAACTGAATTCAAAGCAGCTGTACACCCCTAAAAAAATTGTCCATGTGTCACATCCTGCCCATGAAGTTGGTTGGGTTTTACCAATGTCAACACATTGGGTCATTTTATGTTGAAGACATTATTTTATTCTTTCTTGATGGGTATTCAATTTTTTTAAACACCTTTTTAAAACTCATGTAGATGGGACTTAACAGGTACTACCACTTCGGATCTGAGTGGACCTGGGGAGTAATGGTGATTAAGGAGTACTCCACATTCCTCAGAGCTCCAGAATTGAAACTTCAGATAAGAGTTTAACATCATACCCAGGACATGAAGACCCTCGACAACCACTTTCTAGCACATATGATAAAAAGGTTTGGGGTATGCCATAAGGGTAATAGGGTTGAAACAATAATATAGGTGCTAGGGCTTGACATGACCAGTCGATTGATCATCTAGCCTAAGTAAAGGCCAAAGTAGAGTGTTGCATGTCATAGACTGCTCAGTGACTGGGGTTCCATCCTTAAACATCACGGGTCACCACCCATGGTCAACAGGTGGCCCTGTTGGGAAGAGGGGTCTTACCTCTCCACAGAGGTGCAGTCAGTGTAATCTAAAGCCTCAGCTGACAAGGCTCTACCCTGGGAGGAGGATAAGAGTAAAAACATACATTAGCTTGAGAGAGTATGCAGAGTGTAGAACAATAGTGGTGTTGTTTAATCCATATCTGGGGGGATGAGGAAGTTCATACCTTTCCCAAGGGTATCAGTCCGAAAATGAAAGTAATAGCATGACTGAAGTTCAAATTCAGATACTATGATCTCACATTAGCCACTATGTGATGGGAAACCACCTCTAAAAAGATCAAGTATTTAGAATAGTCAATATTGTTTGAAATGATGGAGGCCCTCAAATTAAATTCAAATGAGGGTCCTGATTTTAGATGTTAGAAGAGATAGAAGAAAATGCGCTATGAAACCTGACTTTCAATATTTTCAATGCACATCTTATAAGGTTGTTGATGAAAGCAATAAATTTAATTTTGAAAAGTTCAGCTTCTTTTTAGTTGGTTTTGTTTGATTAGTATACTAACACTTTTTGCTATGAATAATTGTCATGTTAGATTTATTATTTACTTCATGTGCATGTATAAAATCTTATTATAATGGAGATTTGGTGTGACTGTAACCGAAACTATGTCACTGCTTATGTCACAATGCCTGCATAAATTTATCCATGAGCATTTAATTTATAGCCAAAATCATTAATACATTTAATCAAGACATTTTGATAAATGATTTGTTTAACTTCATGTGTATTATTTTTTTAAACACATTCTTTTTAATCAATTTTTTTTCTTTTTAACTAAAAGTTACTGATTAAATAATATTATTTCAGTGATACTAATAGCTTTTTGATTTAGTACGTCCTGGGACATATGTATTTGCTTTGAATGAGTCCCCAGGAAAATTTATGGCGACCAACTAAAGCCACCTTGCAAAGTATCCTATGTAATTTGTTTCTAAGAAATTATTGAAATACATTTACAGTTAACTTGAAATGGTGGAGGAAGAAAAAAGAAAAAACAGTGGGATGCATGGATAGGATTTTACTGCATCCTTTTAGATTTTTATGCATCAGAGATGCAGGACCATACCTATTAGCATTTCTGTAATTTAATTACTAAAATTCTTTTTAATCAAAGTTTCAAGAAAATATTTTTTTAATCAAATTTTTCCTGAGTATTAAGAAATTGCTATGAATAATTGTCATGTTAGATTTATTATTTACTTCATGTGCATGTATAAAATCTTATCATAATGGAGATTTGGTGTGACTGTAACCGAAACTATGTCACTGCTTATGTCACAATGCCTGCATAAAATTATCCATGAGCATTTAATTTATAGCAAAAATCATTAATACATAGAATAAATCTTATTTATCAATGATGTCTATGAAAATCCGAGTTAGATTTGCCTCAAAACAGCCCATGTTATTAGTTTACATAATATATGGAGTGCTTAATTTGCATACTATTTTTAACAAGACTGGATTTAGTAATTACTTGGTGTTAAGGGGCTGGATTAGCTCAGTCAGTAGAGCATTCGGCTAGAAACCACAAGGTTCCTAGTTCGATACCGGTCCTCACCAACTCAGCGTATGAGTAGCACAAGGATCTGTTGGTAGGTGTGGCGCTCCACCTCAGATGCTAAAAACAATCTCCTTGGTCTAGCGCTATTGAAAAGGGGATAGACTCCGTCGCTAACTGGTTGATACCGACTTCAGGCCGCCCCGTCGACTTTTACTTTATTGATCTCTAATATTATTGTTTTATTCTCTCACATATTAAAATCAATCCTATGAATGGTTTTATATAGCTACCAATTAAAATAATTAAAATAATCTTTTTATATGCTTTCTTATTTAATTTCATTAGTCTTTCTAATTTAACATATTTCATTACATTAAAACTTAGATACTTATGCCCGGAGGGTGCATATTCTTGAAAATAATTTACATTAACTTACAAACAGATCTTTTAGATCTTCTTTTTAGACACTGCACATATATTTTTGGGTGAAGAATGAAATGAAGATTCATGTAATAGCCTGTTCCAAATTAATGCAAGAATGAATAAAAAAGAAAGTGTGAAAAGCTTTATAATCTGATTTCATTTTTGCTTGGAGGATTTCAAGTGAAATAAGAAACCTAAAAATGTTGTGTGCAAATCAACTTATACAACACTGTAATTGTACATAAGATAGAGTTACTTATGGAGATATCTTTAATCTAAGCAACAAAATTACATATGCCATTTTATTATTCATTTCAGCCTCCTTATATATCATGACTATGTCTGCATAATCCTCCTTTTACACAAGACGTTTTTCTTTGGTCTTGAGCCATCATTTTCTGCTGAAAGCACTGAGATAGCCATCTGCTAGAGTTACAAAAAAGAAAAGAGAAAACACAATGTATAGGAGTATCTAAAGAATGACTTCCATTTGCATATGTTAGTAAGTACATCTGAACATACAGTTTAGATAATAAGAAATCTATTATATAATCTGTGAGTCATTAATGTTCACCATGCAATGAAAAATCCTCTTTTCCAACCCTCTTTTAATCTAAAGGTAACATAAAAAATTGAAATCTCTTGTTTTACTGTTAAAATTATATATATATATATATATATATATATATATATATATATATATATATATATATATATATATATATTGTAATATAACTTGAGTTAAAATCATATAAATGTTTTGTTGAACTTGACAGATATTTCTTGTCTAACAAGTTTCTTTCTATCCTTTCCAATTGTCTGAACATCTTTTTTATATCAGGGTGAAATTGGTAAATGAATTCACCGAAGGTTCTTACACTAGTACTTTCTGCACTACTTAGTGCCATCATCATGTGTAAAGAGGTGAGATGTTTACATGATTCTTTTGAAACAAACAGTAGCAGTAGGAATATGTAGGAGGAGGGACTCACAAGTTTACAAGAAATGTTATGGGAATAGGGGAAAGAATTGGCGGGAAATTATAGGCATTTGAGAATATGTTGGCTGGATTCAAAGTTTATCTTGTTTAAGGTGTTTTTTTTGTTTAATGTATAGAGCTTCGAGTATATACATATATATATATATATATATATCTTAATATAACTTAAAAGTTAAGTTAAAATTTATATATGGTCATAAGCCGAATATCATTTCATTCTCATATTTATAAAGATCCATAACAGTTGGCGTTGTTATATACTGTTATGAAGTGAAGCAGTCTCCGGAAAAAGATGTTAAATTATTCAAGTGTAGTAGCCAGCTGATTATTATTGAGACAGTGTTTCTTTTATAGCATTAGCTTCTAGACTGGTTGCCATACCAAGTGTTAAAGGGCTCAGTTTACCCAAATATTTTACCCATAGCTGGAGGGAGAATTGTGGTATGCATACCTTTCCCAAGGGTATTAGCTCTATTTGAAATGCAAACAGACTCATCCAGGATTTGAACTCTGGTTTCTGAGTCAATTTTTTATGTCAATAACCATTACACCATGTGCCTCTAAATAATATGGTGTAATAAAATAATATAGTGTAAGTATAATGCTAAACTGGACCCTCACTTTGTATCCATCAGATTATATTAATTGAATTTTCATATTTATAAAGTAGACATCTAAATTAAAATTTCCCAGAAACCAAAGTTATGGATCTTTGTTCTAGTCACTTAAAAATCAAAACTCATAAAAGTTTGGTTTACATTTACAGTATAAACTCATACAGCTCTGCCAAAATAGAAAAATAACCAGTTTTAAAAATATCTGATTTTCTGGATTTTGGGAAACCTGCTAAATGGTCTAGTACCTATTAGATTAGTTGGAAAATAATTGCCAATTTTGAATTTAATAAAATCACCAGTCATTATTTTCAGAAAAAAAAATGTACTTACCCAAGCAGGATTTGACACAGGTCAATTGTTTGAAAGTGTTTTTTGATATTCCCCACAAATCATAAACTTTAAAAAAGAAAGTTGGTTGATCATGGCTTTTGAATCTGTTTGACAAGAATGCTTTTAAATTGTAGAAGGTAATCTACATATTAATACCCGTGTTCCTTAATTTTACAACCGTTATTATCTTGCAACACCCCTTGGTTAAAAATGAGATCGTCCAAATTCTCCAAGATCAAATATAAAAACATAATTCCTAAACGTAAAAGACATGCTACACATAAAAAATATAAGAAAGAAAGAAAAAAAGAAAGAGAGATGGGGAAAGAGAGGGGGGTTAGTGCAGAAGTGATAATGATAATCTGTTTAAATCTAACATGATGAAAAGAAGAAAAGAAGAAAAGAAAAAAAAAGAGTGAGAGTTAAATCAAAATTATTAAACTTTTTAAATATTGAACTATTGCAATAGCTCTTAAACATATCAAACATTGTAATGATTAAATTATCAAACTGTGGTATATCCACAGGTCCTACAAGTATTTTCTAAATTCATTATCACTTTCATAAAAGAGAGAAATATTGCATTATATAAAATGGTTCTTTTCTTATAGGAACATAAAGATTTATATAATTCTTACCAGTCATTGTTGTATGTTTTAATATTTGATTAGTTTTATTCATTCCAATCCTATCCTTATTTTTATCATCTGTAAAATAAATAAATAAGAGTAAATAGTTGGTCATAACAGCAGCAGCAATTTCCATTGTATTGAAGTGAAGCTGAATTCCGATTTTCAATAGAAAATGTGAATAAAACCTCTTTCTGTAAATCTTTCCCTAGAATTTCTGTTGATTTAGAAAATAAAAGCAAGTTTATACCAAATAATGAGTCAATTGTCAGAGCAGAATCTTTTAGATTAAATGAGCAATAATTCTGACTGTAGCTAAATAGCCATGCCAGTTTTTCATAGTCAGCAGCAGATGTTGATTTTGCAATTAGGCAATTTCATTGGTCATAAAATCAAGCAAATTTCATTGGTCATAAAACTAAGCAAACAGTTGCTGGTGATATGAGATGGAATAATGAGACAGTAACACAGAAGAATTAATAGCCACTTGAATAAATTCATCATAAACACTTGAGAATTTTATGGTGTGTCTTTCAAAAGTATCAAGACTGAAGCTTTGTTTACAAAAACGGAAATTAAAACATTCAGCACATGGTGCAATGGTTCTAGGTTCTAAGTGACAATCATCTCTAGGTTGCAGGTTCAATCCTGGCCAAGGACATTAACAACATAGAATCTTTAACATAGCTTAACAATTGTACCTGGTCATGGTAAATAGAATGAGAACAGTCTATCCCTGTTGATTGAATAAAGGGTTAGGTTTGAAGTTCTGTGAAGGCTTCCAAATTTTATAACAAGGTTCCTGAGTTGGAAGGGAAAGTTCCTGAGTTCAAGAATAAACACCTGAAGAAGGCCACTGTACAAGGATTAGAAAAACCTATCTGCCTGTGAATGGTTTAAATATTGAATTATAAATTTTTAAAAATTAAGATTCAGTTTCATCACCTCATATGATTGTAATGATATATAATATAAAAATCTATGCAAAGTAGTGTAATATTTATCATTGTAGGAAATAGACACAGCAATTTGAGTTCCAATCTGTGACGTGACTGTTAGCATTTCACATAATGCTAACACACTTGGTAAAGGTATACATCCAACTATTTTCCCTCCAGCTATGGGTAAAATAGTAGGGCAGACTAGGCTCTTTAATGCTGATAGGGCAACCTGTTTAGGAGAAGGAAAACTCTGAATTTAAACTTATTAAACTGACCTTAAACCATTGGCCTTGTGTCACATCCTACTTGTGCAGAGGGGTTTGGTAAATATATATGATGTTAATGACTACAAAAAGGAAGATGATTTTGTAATAATATATACAACATTATGAGTTATACCAGCATCTGGTTGGTTTTTAGATGCAGTTTCTTAGATCATCTTTTGTGGCTAGACACAGAATCAGATGAAATGGCTGACTTCAAATATAAAATGCATATTGTGAAGAAAATACCCTGGACGACAAATTATAGTGAATATCATTTTATAGGGTCAAGAGAAAAGCAGAAAATTGGCGAGGTTGAATGCTTTTGTTGACTGTCTGACTAATTTCTGCTGAATGAAAATAATGAAAAATATTATTCAGTGAGACAGCTCACTAAATAATATACCATGATAGTGAGCCCTTTTTTACTCTATCTATTCGCTGATGGTAGGATGTGACACAAGGCCACAAGTATGGAACATCCAGCAAAGATGGAAATTGCTATTCAGTAGTAGGTATTTACCCAAACCGTTTGCCACTGTATGATGTGACACATGGTTGCAACAGTGAGGATCAAACTCATCATTCAGTAGTAATGGATCTGCCAGACTAGTGTAATGTGATTATGAAGGTCCACCAGAGTTTGATAGTGGAAATAAAACTGTGAGAGGACTGCTATAGAAAGAGAGGAAGAAGAAATAAGTGAAAGTAAAGGTTAAAAAAAGGAGTGGACACATAACGGGTTGCTGGTAATTTGATCGAGGTATGACAACGGAAGACGAATTGGAAGCCAACTGGAAGTTTCGGGTGTTGACTGGAACTGGAAGTCACGAGGAATGAGGAAGAACAAGATCGGCCTCTTTTTGCTTTCCGGCGGTGTAGAGTTCGGACGGGGCTGCTGTTCCCTAGTTTGGGACAGTAGTATAGTTGGTACTATTTTGAAAGGTACAGTAATTTGACAGTGTCCTCCCTCTCTTTCTCTCAGTCTTTCCTTCTCTCCGAACAGAGCCCATGACTCAAGCCCGAAAAATAAATGCTAAGCCCTTGTGATGATATATCTCACATGTTGTACCTTTTTTATCGACAATGACGACTGCCGCATAACAAATACCTTTTTAGTGCCGTGAATTTTGAGGCACTTTGACAGGCCCTGCTATACTACACTAGCTTGTTAACCATTACACCATGATTGCATGATGATATGTAAGTATATACAGTATGAATTTTTTGTTTGTATCAGAATTTAGGTTGAACATCAATAAATACGTCATCAGACTTAAATTGGGACCATCTCTTCAAGTAAGTACTGAATCATACATATTTTTTCTGAGAATGATATGAAATACTTAAGTAAAAAAAATGAAAATATTACTACTGAATAATATGGATGATTCCTTTTATTTGGTTTCGTCCTCTTTGTCTTGTCAGATTGTCAAAAGGTTCATTAATCAAGTATAGGTTCCACTTGACCTCCGTGTCAACAAAGATCACTTAATTCAAGATGCCACCATATCATTATAAATGTTTCAGGCAACTTATAGATCAATAAATCTATAACCTGATATATACGAGAGATGCTCCAAAAGTAAAGCCCTATATCTATTACCATAGAAACTACAACTGATACAGGGAGCAATATGATAAAAATAATACTACTGGATAGAGCAAGCGAATAGAAAATTCTTTTTTTCCTTCTTTCTTTTTTCCCAAAGTTCAATATATGGATCGTATTCTCTGAAATCCTATAGACTATGACATTTTAATACCAACTCCTTTTTCTTCAGTTTTCTGTATTAATCCTTTAATATTCCATTTTCTATTCCATATAATTCAAAGAAGTTTGATTTATTAAAGTGTTAAGACAACAACCTTCTCTTTTGATTCTTCTTGTAACATTGGATTTTTATTTTCTATTGATTTATCATGAAATATGAAAATACTTAATCTATTATACTTTTATTGTTGTGGAGTTTGGCCAAAACCAAGTTTTCATATTGAATTAAATGACCTGTGAACCCACTAGCAGTCTATAATGATGATTCTGTTTAAGAAAGAGTGAAGGATTCTAATTAGTATGTCAAAAGAGACATCCAGGTGAATGCAGAGTCTATAAAAACAATTATTCATTTGCAAACTTAACCAGAAATTGTCTTTATCATTTAAATTGTAGCCTTTTAAGATTACTGCTCTAATGAGCCTTTATTATTGGGTTTCATGTACACTCAACAAGAATATATATATATATATATATATATATATATATATATATATATATATATATATGATGATATAGAGTGATATATTATAGTAATATATATATATTATATAGAGCATGTATATAAAGTAGCTGTATATAAAATAAACAATGAGTATGCAATTGTTTTTTTTCACATTGGCAAGAAACTCTCAATCATTGACTTCATGTCCACGCAACCCTGTATTTTGTTTGTGTAAATGTGTGTAGGTATGGCATTCCAACTCAAATGCAAAATCCTGGTCTAACATTAGTGAACCAGTTGATGCTGACAATAGACCACTCAAACAACTTTACAACTTCTGTTCCAATTTTTAAATTACTGGTAAATTTTGTCTCAAGATTTGCTTGCATTTACTTCTTCACACTGCCTAAGGACCTTTTTTTTAATTCACTCTTAAACTGGCTGTAGCAGAGTATAACTCCCCTGTGTATTCAGAGGTTAAATTCATCTTGAAACTAGTATCATATTGACACAACTTAGTTTTGCTTTTGTCTATCTGAAGCATTGCATATATTTCTTTGTTTTTCTTTTTTTTTGATAGTGTTGGATTATTTGGGGATATAAGCCATGCTACAATACACCACTTAAATCTATAGACTAAGCGAGGTCATGTGGTTTATACCACAGCCAATCAACAGCCCGAATACCTGGCTGGTTAACTACTTAATCATTGATACTGTGAGATATCCATTTGCAATCATTGATGAAGGACTTACAAGATTGAGGAGCACCAAGGAACAACCAAAGGATTCTTTACTAAGGATAGTGCTCTGCTTAACATAAAGGATCTCTGCTGGACAAGCACTCTTGCTTCATAAAATAAGAGGCACATGGTATAATGGTTAGAGTCATAGAAAATGGACTTGTTGACCCGAGTTCAAATCCTGGATGAAATAATTTGCATTTCACATAATCCTAATACTCTTGGGAAAGGTATGCACCCAACTATTCTCCCTTCAGCTATGGATAAATAGCAGGATAGACTGGGCTCTTTAACTTTGGCTAGGTAACCAGTTGAGGAGAAGGAAAACTCTGAATTTGAAAAACCTGTTAAACTCTGCTTAACAAATTGACCTTGTGTCACATACTACTTGTGCAGAGGAGTTGGTAAATATATTTTTCTATTTTCAATTTATTTGTATACTGTAAATTTATATGTGGACTTTTTTTTCAGCATGTTATTTGTTGATTTTATAACAATGTATTTTTGTGTTGTAACTATATATTTGTCTTTTTGTTTCTTTGTGTGATTTCTCAAACACACATTTCAACGATTACAAAGAATCTTACATTGCTGATCCAATATTCAAAGATTCCAACCTTAACACCTTCAAACACTCGGAAAAGGTCATTAGCATCCTGTGATGTTGGAAGAAGAATTGAAGGTGTATAAGTAGCACCCTCCAAAATGACCAGATCTTGGGTACCCGGTGCCCTTTTGAATATAATGTTATCTATGTAGTACAGTGAGAAAAAGTATATAAAATTAGGTAAAGGAGAGGTTCAGAATTAGAATACAAAGATTTCAAAGGAGGGTAAGATGAATTAGATGGGGTGAGGTGAATTAGAGGAGGGTGAGGTGAATGAGGATGGCCAAGATAGAAAGGAAGTAAATCAAATAAATTCCCTTAAAACTTTGACTCATCCAATTTACTCATAAGAATGAGTGGCATAACAGCATCATCATAGGAAGTTAACTGTAAAGAAGTTAACTGTGAATAAAGTTCAAATCTTGAATGAGCCGTTTGTATTTCACTTTATGCTAATGCCCTTATGAAAGGCATGCATCTATCTCCATTACCAAGCTATGGGTCCATAGTAGGGTAGATTGGACAGCCTTGGTGCAACAATGTCTAGGAGAAGGAAAACTGTTGGTAATTTACAAACTTAATTCCACATAAAATGAGACATACTTCTCTAGTAAGCCCAGGTACTTATCTTCATATATTTGAAGCAGTGACTAACTAAAAAAAAAGTTAAGGGGTAGATAACCTGACTTCTATACACAAAGGGGATTTGGGGCAGATAACTCTGACCTGTCAATTACAACAATCTGTGAGTTTTAACAAGGAAACTCTGAATTTAAACCATCTGTACTCCAATTTAAAATTGACCTTAAGTCCAAACTTTTTATGGTAGAGAGGGGTTGGATTAATAATACCCCATTTATCCCATCCCAAACCCCAGCATTGTGAACACTGACTTCATATCATGGAATTGTTATGGGATTTAAAAAAAAAATTTTTTTAATTAATTCATTTCCATATATATTTTGTCTTTGAAATGTTCTACTGTCTCAGCTTCATAAGATACATAATTTTGACAATCATAATAATTTAAGCATGACTTGACCGTAAGAAGAAACTTTCTTCTTAGATGATTTTATATTGATTCATAGTTATATATTGATTTATGCATTGGTTCTGATTCGTTAAAAAGGTTATTGCGTTAAGAATATCTTAAGTTATAGAGCAGATGTGGCCAACCTTTCACATTCCAGGAGTCAATTTTTTTATGCACGAGTTCAAATGCACCATGCTTGTATTCCTATTAATTTTTGGAAAAATATTTACATAAATATATTTACCATCTATAAATATATAAAGGAGTTGCATTTATTTTGGTATGTATATGTCAACTTATAACTCAGAAAGAGAGACGTCATTGAGCATTAAAATCACATGTACACTTTAATGTTTCTAATAAGGAAAAGTAAACAATTTATTTAAAAAAATTTTTTACTGATTAAATGATATAATTCAATAATTAGTGGAACTCTTCACTGTTCTTCATAAGTAAGTACAAAAAGCACATGCAACTCTTCAGTTCTTAATTATTGCCATTTGAATTTGATGCTTTTCTGAAAATTATTGTTGTATGATTTAGTACTAATTGTAAAAAAATAAAAAATAAACTTTATTTTTAATTTTCTGTTACTATTACAGAAATAATAACCCAAAATGAGTTAGGATATAAAAAAAATAAAAGAAAAAAACAAATTAAAAACGATTAAAAAGGTTAAAAAATGTACTAGTCAAAATTAATAACTAATTAATAACTAGCAGGACCTGTGGATATACCACAGTGTGAAGATGAACAAGACACACAAGACACTGCTAAAGAAGCAAGGATGAACTCATAAGTGATGTTCTTTATGTAGAAGCTAGCACATGGGTACACTAGTGTGGGCCATCCAGCAAAGATGTACATTGACCAGCTTTGCGCAGATACTGGCTGCTATGCAGAGGACCTCCTGAGAACAATGAGTGATAAGGATGGTTGAAGGGAGACTGTGATGGATATCTGTGCTAATAGCGTGACATGATTATGATATGTTTACTTAAGAGCTAATGCCAAATAGTTCAATATGTAAAAAAATATGTAAAAAGTATAATCTTCATTTAACTCCTTTTTTCATTTTTCATTATGTTTAATTGAAATATTTTTTTCTTTATATTTTTTCAGTGCAGCATGTCCTTTTTCTTCCCTTTCTTCCATTATAATAAAAATGGAATAGTCCATTATTTAGCTGAGGTGATGACACTCATAAGAAATAAGAATTCGGCAGATAAGCAACACCAGATAATCAGGATGTAAATTTTTGCATTACATCTTAACCAATTTGCAAGATGAGTGTTGCAAGATGATAATATTCGTACAATTAAAAAACACAAGTATTAATATATAGATTATAATTTTGTAGTTTTATCATAAGAAAATAATTTGTAAAAATGATTTATTCTTTTATCTTCCTAAATATAGACAATCTAAATCTGCTTTCTTCACCCAGATATCCCTACCCCCCCAACACCTTTGTTTTTCTCCATCTTCCTTTCCAGTTTCTTTTTCTTTACCCTCTCTTTATTCCTCCCCTACCTGCCTTCCCTATTATCTCACCATCTATTTAAAATGTCACTATCTTCCTCTTAAACTTTATTAATGCTTTTGGTTTAAGAAAAGCAATCAACAGTCATCACATACATATATATATATATATATATAGTTATAGAAAAGTTTTTCTTCCTACCACGGTTTCGGTGTTCAAGGTACACCTTCCTCAGAAGAACTATATTTTACGAGATATATTGAGCCCTTTTGGATTAAGTACTTATGCTACTGCAATGAAAATGTGGTAGTAATATTTTGATGAATATATATATATATATATATATATATATGAAAGGGTGACATATACAGATAATAGGTATGTAGGTGCAAACAAATGTATTAATATATAGATGACTATTTTGATTTTTCTACACATTTTAAGTTTGGAGTTAAATAAGTTACTGAACGCAGCAGAAAACTCTTTAAATTTTGAACAGCCAATTGCATTTAAGTTTTGTTTTTGTTCACATCTGCATGTTGTGACAAAATAACAAACATCTGAAAATGAGAAAAGCTCAGAGATTTTCATTTTCAATAATGAATTTGTTTTTAAGTCAACAAGTTCCATTTGTTCAGGTTATGCGACATTTCATCATGACATTTTCTTTTCCTTTCTTTTCCTTTTCCTCTCCTTTTTTCTTTTCTTTTCTTTTTTCTTTTCCTTTTCCTTTTCTTTTTCTTTTCCTTTTCTTTTCTTTTCTTTTTCTTTTCTTTCCTTTCTTTTCTTTTCTTTTTTCCTTTTCCTTTCCTTTTCCTTTTCTTTCTTTTCTTTTCTTTCCTTTCCTTTCCTTCCTTTTCCTTTTCTTTTCTTTTCCTTTCCTTTTCTTTTTCTTTTCTTTTCTTTTTCCTTTTCTTTTCCTTTTCCTTCCTTCCCTTTTCTTTTCTTTTCTTTTCTTTTTCCTTTCCTTTTTCCCTTTTCTTTCCTTTTTCCTTTCCTTTTTTTCTTTTCCTTTCCTTTTTCCTTTCTTTTTCCTTTCTTTCTTTTCCTTTCTTTTTTCTTTTCTTTTTCCTTTCTTTTTCCTTTCTTTCTTTTCCTTTTCCTTTTCTTTTCTTTTCTTTTCTTTTCAGCAAATTGAAACTGGTTTTATAAATATATGTATGAAGTTTTTTTTTCCAGCAAAATCTTGAAAATTGATTTCAAATGACTTTTACTACAAGGGTGAGTTAAAATCTTTCAATATTTTGGTACATGCTTGTTTGCAGAGTGGGTATTCCACACATCCCCCCCCCAGCATTTCATTGTAAAATGAACTTCTCATGCTTATAAATAAGTACTGTTTATACAAACTATTCATATGCTGAATAAAGCCTAAATACGGTTTCTCTACCTCGTTTATTTTTATTTCATCACATGTGAATCACATTATCAAAGCAGTTCAAGCCATGGAAGATGGTGGATTTGTGTTATGGCATATCAACCCTTTTCAGGTCATTTAATGCCAAATCAATTCATTTGGAGAAACAAAGGACTCAGGTTGATTACAGTACCATTTGTTGCTTAAATGGTCACCCAATTAAGTATTAAATAAGCTCATCACTGCTTAACTTCAGTGATCTAGTGGAAAGCGGTGCTGTTGGTGTGACTTGAGTGTAATAATCTGTGAAAGGTACTCACAGCGGTTGGTAGTATCATGGTAGTTGGTACACTGATATAATAGATTTTTTAAAAACTGAAGCAGTGTGTGTCTGAGTTCAAGGAAAAATACAGTATTAAAAAAAAGAAAAAAGAAAGAAACAATAAAAAGGCAAAATATATCTGATTGTAGAGGCCCAATTACCATTGAATTGGCAAAGGTAGCAAGCAAGCAAACCACAACTCAAATACGGTTCCTGCATTGCCACAAGCATAGTACATAATGGTGGTTTATTTATCTAACACCATAACACCACTTAAGTCAGCAGCCAATCAGGACTCAGGGAATGGTATCACCCATATGCAAATATGGAATATTCCTGTGTGCTATATATACCAACTGCTTCATGTACAAATTCATTTAGACTTAACTGTGTGTTATTGCTTACTTCAACAGCATACTCACTCACTCATTTCAACACTGATAAAAGAATTGTTCTTTCTATGTGATGTGTCCTTTACATGTTTATACAGGAATATTTTATATTATTTTTAGAACAACCCTCTTAAAATCTTTCAAATATTATTGACAAAAATACTTAACCAATGGTTTATGACTATGAGGAAAAAATGTTTTGTAGCAAAAAGAATTGTTCTTTTCAATTGTGTTATTGTGCTCTCTTTATCTGTTGTAGTTTTTGTGGCAATAAATAAGAGGCATTATTTTTGGAGCAACCCTCATACAAAAGAAAATGAGCAAGAGAAAAGCAGGAAATGATAGTAAATGAAAAAAAAAGTTCTTAGTGAATCCAATAGGAAAACAATTGCACGTTGTAAAAATATTTTTTTCACATAACAGAAGACACAATGTGTTATAATAAATAAAAAAGAAAACTGAAGTTAGTATGAGGGTCTGACTTGAGGAAAAAATACAGGATTTAAAAACAAAAGAAGAAATAAAAAGAAGACAAAATATATCTGATAAATGTTGTAAAAGTGTGTCAATGACTGAGGCATTGTATGAGATTGTTTTAGCGCTGGCCAAAAAATGAAAGTCCTTTTCAAATAGAAAAGAAATTCTTAAGCCTAAATATTTGCAAGATCTTCTGGTGATAAAAATATCATAAGGAAAGTCAATGAAATTGCTTTTCAAAACAAATAGTTACAAAATGTTCAAGTGAACTTTCTTAGAATTACTAGAGTAAGTCAAAAGTTGAAGTAATATTTTGGTGCTAGTTGGACCTGTGGACATACCACAGTATAATTCAATTATGTTTTATATGTTTAATTAAGAGCTACTACAAAATAATTCAATATGTAAAAAGTAATATAATCTTGATTTAATTCTCTACCTCTCTTTTTTCTCCTTCCTTCTTTTCATTTTTTCTTTATGTTAGATGAAACAGATTAGCATGATTGCTTATGCAGGCTCAGGCCTTCATCTTTCCCCTACTCTTTCTTCCTTATATTTTTTGTGTAGCATATCCTTTTTCTTCCCTTTCTTTGATAATAAAAATAGAAGGGTCCATTATTTAGCTGAGATGACAACTGAGGGTGTTGCAAGATGATAACAGCTGTACTTTCAAGGAACATGAGTATTAATATATATATATATATATATATATATATATATATATATATATGTGTGTGTGTGTGTGTGTGTGTGTGTGTGTGTGTATGCTAGTTTGCAGCACAGATATCATGTGGTGAAAGCTGTTCATGCTGTGGAAGGTACTCACTGTGATTGGTACTTAGTGCACTGATACATTGTGAATTGTTTCACTGTGTATGTGATTTGAAAGCTACACAAATGAACATACAACATAGCCTTATTTGGGAACATATGCTTTACAAACAACACAAAGATTAGGCAAGGTCAGGTTTGCTCAAAACCTTGGATTCTGAGGCTATGTCAATAAGTAGCACTCAGAGTATCAGTTTGGCATCTCTCAGTCCAGTGTGGTTTATCACCTTCATGACCTCAGCAAAAGCATCCAAAGCTGCTGAATTATGTTTCCTGTTACTAAAATATTGCAAAACTTTCGACTCACCCTAGTAGAATCATACTCCCCCTCCCCATACATTCACTTTTCTCTTAAGTGCTGAAACTAACTCAGATTCCTCTTAAAAGTATCAACATTATTTATTAATCTTGCTCATCCAGATTTGCTGAATTGTGCCTGATGTTACTAAAATATTGCAAAACTTTCGACACATCCTAGTAGATTCAGACCCCCCCCCCCTACATTCACTTTTCTCTTTAAATGCTTAAATTCCCACTTTCTGAGAACTTCCTCTTAAAAGTATCAACATTATTTATTAATCTTTCTCTGTTGTTTCTAATTTAAATCTCTAAAATCACCTGTAACAAACCAAAATATCTAAATCAAATAACTCAAATTCTAATATCATGCCTCTGACTATGTAAGATTAATTATTATCATAAAAAAGTCTTTTTCTTCAAGCAGTTTATTTTCTTCTCTGAAAATTAATAAATAATATTTTTTAATTTCCAAAATCAGAACTCTAGAAAGCCAATACACTTCTAAGTGGATGAAGAATACAAGATATTGATATTTAAAATCTAACATTTCATATTATTCTCTTATTTCTCATCTGTTCAATGCAAACATTTTATCACACATTTCACAACCAGTAATAAAACTTGCTTTCTATATATAATGGAAATTCAATCTCTTTTTGTTTGTAATATAAACTACGTCACTGATTACATCACAGTAACTTCAGAAATTAAACAAGTTCAGCAATGAGTGTTTGATTTATAGTCAGTATCAAGTACTACATAAAATGTAAGAAAAACCTGAATTATATATAAACTCAGGACTGAAAATGCACAAATGATAGTCAAATTTTAAAACAAGTTTCAATAAATACATGCCAAATATTATTGTTTCATAATTTTTTTCACTTTGGTATATATTTAAAGTTATCTAATATTTAGAGTTTTACAAAAAAAAATATTTACAAACATTCAATTTTTATATATTCTTGTTTAACATTAAATTTGAAAAGGTTTGTGTATTTAACTGCATCCAGTTATGCAACTGAATGTACATGTCTGACAGTAAGGTTTGTTTACATTTTGTTATGAAAGAAAAAAAAAACAAAAAAAAACAGTTTTAGATGTTGATAAAATCCAGATAAGATTTAACAGAAGTATATCTTTGTATACACTAAAATTAAAATATTTGTTCAATTTTATTATATCTGTTTTTAATAAAATTTTGTAGAATTACGTAAAAATTGGTGTATTCATAAACAAAAAACAAAAGCAAATCATTGTTGTCTGAGAGACAAAGGGACCTCCAATTCGATGTGTAGAATTACCCCCTCTATATTTGATATAATGAAACTTGAATAAATGTTAATATGATCATCTAAATTTTGGACTATTCAAAAGAAACATTAAAAAACTCCTGATTTAAAAAAAATCTTTTTCAGTCTCTGAAAATAATGTTTACATTTTCACACCATTGAATCTTAACGTGGCCAATAACATATTACCTCAACAACTTTATAAAGAATTCAAGAAAGAGTCAAATTTTTAAGAAAATTTTAATACTTATTTACCTTTAGATAAATTTACATTTAAAATAGTTTTTTCCTAAAGTATATTAGGGGAAATATTTAATTTATTTAACTTTATGAAATCAGAACAAAATATATTTTACTCGTATGATTTTCAAATTTTTCTATAAAGATATGAGTCTGAATAATTAAATAAGAAATTTTCAGAAACATTTAGGAGGTCCCAACTGTCGTAAAACAAAACAAATATCTCAGTGGAGTGGAGTAATTATTATTTTTTTTAAATACTAAAAGTTTTATTTGATTAATTCCCCAACCCAATGCAATATTTAAAAAATTTATTTCTACACCATCCAGAGGACGTTATTTATCTTTTTTTTTTTTGGGCTAGTAAATTTAAACATAATGGTTCACATGATGTGTTCAAAAAGTATCAATACTGAAGTGTACATACTGTTATGATTCTGGTCATCATTTTAGGCGTTTAGCTCTCCTATTGGTAAATCCAGTGGTAAAAAAAGTATGTAGTCTCAGTAGTAGAGAGTCTGTTGTATTCCTTAAAATCCTTGGTAGAACAAGAGTGTACTTGTAGCAGAGAATCCAGCCATAATCCTTCTGGTATTAAGTCCATTCAGCAAATGATTTCAGGGAATTACCAATGACCTTAAATACGTTCTATGTCATTTTTTACTGGTCAATGCCAACTGTTGTTAGATGAATCCAACACATACCAAAACAGAGAGGAAGTATGTGATAGCACCCCCTATGACCATGCCATTTGACATGATGAGTGATGAAAGAACACAAGTTACAAGCATTAATATAGATTTTATTTTGATAAATAATTCACCAGAGAGTTCTCTGCTATTTCTTTTGCTTAGGCAGAGTAATTTCCTTTCAATATTTTTATCATGAGGACATCTTGCAAATATTTAGAGACACAGCTTAACAATTTCTTCTCTATCAGAAAAATACTTTGGTTTTTGGCCAATGCTAAAGAAATCTCACTGGATTCTTTGTTGGTCATTGCCACATAAATGTCTAAGAAACATGAGGTCTTTTTTATTTTTCAGGTTGGCGACCCTGATTGAAAATCAATATATCAATCTTGATCTTGAATATGTAGAAAAACATTTCATTCGTGCTTACCTTTCAATGTTATGTAATCAAAATCCAGGACAATGTGAGAGAAATATTTAACAAGTTAATGCAGACTTATAGAGATTGTGGGGATTAATAAAAATAAAACAAAAATAAAACAAAATTAAATATGAAAAAATATAAAAAGACACAAAAAGTAACAATCTCCCAGAAGGCCTCGGACCGGAAAGGCTCTCTGAGCATGTGCACCCCCCCCCACCGAATTCTTGGCACTAAAAAGTATCTTGGTCTTTTTACTCCAGGACTTTGAAGGAGAATCACCTATTGACAGGCTTAGGAAAATATTTCCCCTCAAATAGTAGTGTGAATCAACGAATAAAAGTCTTACACTAAGTCATCATTATCTTTGTTTCTTTCGCTTCTTTTCTTAAATTTCCTTTCAGCTTACCAGCCCACAAGAGGGAAGAAGCAAACAATACAAATGACCTTAAACCACATAGAACAAACAACTAACCATTCCCCATAAGATAAAGTTCTATATTACACACAGGGTGTCTTGGCTATGACATTAAACTGCATCTGGTGGTTAAATTCAAATTCTAGAGTTGTGGGAAATGTGTAGTATCCCTTCATTGCCATTGATCCAAGGTCCATTCTAACCTGGAGTAGCAGAACCTATTAAAGTCCCATCCCTGGATTAAATAGATTAAAGGTTTGGTTGTTTTGTTTTATGGCATCTCAACCTCGGTGGGTCATTTAATGCCGACAAAGTTGTGAAATAAATTCATTCTTAATGCATAATACAATTTTGTTTATAAACTCATGTTTTTCTATTTAACCCATAGATGGGACCCTAACAGGTACTACTACTCCGGGTCAGAGTAGACCAGAGAGCAATGGTGATGAAGGGGTGCTCCACATTCCCCAAACCTCCAGAACTGGAACCGCACCATCAGATAGAGTTTAACGTCATTCCCAGGAGATGTAGACCCTCAGCCACGGCCTTCTAGCACCCATATGATAAGAAGGATTAGGGGTTGCCATAAGGGCAATAGGGTTGGGGCAATCATATAGTAGCACCTATATGATTGCTTGATGTGGCCAGCTGATTGATCGGAGGGGGCCTCTCCAACCGCCCGTCTAGCCCAAGAAAAGCCTAAAGTGGAATATTGCAAGTCATGGACTGCTCAGCCATCTGGGTTCTATCCTTAAGCATCATGGTCGCCAACCACGGCTAACAGGTGGTCCCATTGGGGGAGTCTTACCCCTCTGCAGAGGTGCAGTCAGTGCATTCTAACACTCCAGCCGACAGGACGGTTAATAGATTAAAAAAAATGAATTTAAAAATATGTTAAAAAATTGAATACCAAAGAATGAATCATTTTAGTCATAAAATAACCCAAAAAGGGTTGACATGCCGTAAAATCCAAAGGTTGGTTTTATGGTATGTCAATGCTAGTTGGGTTATTTTATATTGAGGACATTTTGTTTGATTTTTTTCTTGCTAGGTATTCAATTTCTTTTTAAAACACATTTTTTCTATCTAACCCATAAATGGGACTCTAACAGGTATTACCACTTGAGATCAAAGTGGTCCTGGGAGTAATGGTGATGAAGGTGTATACCACAGCTCAAGAATTGAAACGTCACTAGATGCAGTTTAATGTCATACCCAGGACACTAAGATACTCAGCCACCAACTTCTAGCATATATATGGCTTAAAGGGTTGGGCTTACTATAATGACAATAGGATTAGGACAATAATGTAGGTGCTTGGGCTTGGAGTGACCAGCTAATTGATCAGAAGGAGCCGCTCTGACCTCCTGTCTAGCCTAAGTAAGCTACCAGATTCCATCTTAAGTGACATTGCATGATTGCAACCCAAGCAAAATTTCTTCACCCATCCAGTTACTGTACTGTAATCAACTGTGCCTACACCGTTAGCACACAAATGTTTTGGGTTACTTCCATAGCGTTATGGCCCAGTTCAAACTCATAAGACATAAGTTGCCGAAATAGGCTATGTTTCATGTTCAACATTTTAGTTTTCAAATCACACATAAAGCAAAGCAACGTACAACATATCAATGCACCAACTACCATGATACTAGAGTCATTGGGGTAGCCTAAAGTTGGTATCAGTGAGGGAGTCTATCCCCTTTTCACTAGTGCTAGCCAAGGAGATTGTTTTTACGTCTTAGGTGGAGCACCACACCTACCATCAGCTCCTTATTTTACCGCACAGATTCCTGTACTACTCATTTGCTGAGGGCCGGTATCAAACTAGGAATCTTGGTTTCTAGCCGAACGCTCTACCGACTGAGCTAAGCCGGCCCTATTTTGAGATGTGGGATTTATTTCAAAGAACATTGTATTTTTCCATGGCAACCCTTTAGGAAGAATCGAACGCCAATAATTTTTGATCCATTGTTGGATATCAACTTTATTTCATCATGGCCATTGTCATCTCGTGGTAAATATAAAAACACTGGGAGTGAAATGGAAACGGCTATTGTCAAGTGTCAAATCAGAAAGAAAGAGAAAAAGAGAGAAAGGAAAACTGATGGATTTTTCTTGTTTAACTCACTCGGGCTTCATTCTTTCATCTCAAGTATCTTTGTGTTGTTGTCTCTTCAAAAATCTCTTATTGTCTGGTGTTTGATTAACTTAGCGTCGCCCGTTGATATTCTGTTTACTGAGTCTTCTCATTTAAGAGGGGTAACTCAAGGTTCTGAGTTATTTCCCCATTACCACTATAGCTTATCTTACACTCTGTTTTATTTTCCTCTTTTTTCTTCCTACAGAAATAATTGCTACTAGATTATTTTACTACTAACAAGTACCTAGCTTGAACTATTTCGGTCATGTTGTTGCATGGTCCTCTTCTTTAATATCTCTATTAGGTTTCTCTGCTCTTCATATTCGGGATTTTCTTTCAGGTTTGGCTTCCCTCTGGTTCTGGCAGTTCCAATTTGTTATTTTCAGGAACAATATATTTCTGGTGTATGGACTTTTTTTTTTATTCCTGATATATTCTTAACTTAGATGCACATGGGGAGAAGCAGCAAAGACAGAACGGAATGCCTATCCCTAATGGGCCCCTAGCTTTAACTCTGAGAACATACTATTTTGCCAGAGTCACCTAGTCATGTGACACTCTGAACCAATGAGAGCCCTGCATTTGGGCAAACTTAATTTCAAGACCTGTTGATTAAACTTTCAGTGAGTTTTCACTGTTTTACCTTTAATTTTAACTACTCTATACAACATGTTAAAAATGATAGGTTATGCAAAAAACATTTTGCAAAACAAATGTAAGACAAAATTATTTTAGTAACAGGTTAGTAGAGAACACCATCTTTGAACTCTTTCAAGGCAAGATTGGATGAATGGACGAAAGAATATAAATATTCAGTTGAAATAAGATAAATGTTTTAAATATAAGGAACAGTTGACAGGTCTCAAATTTAATATCCTAATTGAAAATATATTATTATAATGTAGCAATGTGATATATATGTGTCACAAACTAGCACATACCAAAATATAGAAAAAACTTTTGACTTACTCTTGTAATTCCCAAGAAAATTCACTTGAACATTTTGTAACTATTTGTTTTGACAAAGCAATTTCATTGACTTTCCTTCTGATATTTTTATCACCAGGAGATCTTGCAAATATTTAGGCTTAAGAATTTCTTTTCTATTTGAAAAGGACTTTCATTTTTTGGCCAGCGCTAAAACAATCTTATACAATGCCTCAGTCATTGACACACTTTTACAACATTTATCAGATATATTTTGTCTTCGTTTTATTTCTTCTTTTGTTTTTAAATCCTGTATTTTTTCCTCAAGTCAGACCCTCATACTAACTTCAGTTTTCTTTTTTATTTATTATAACACATTGTGTCTTCTGTTATGTGAAAAAAAATATTTTTACAGCGTGCAATTGTTTTCCTATTGGATTCACTAAGAACTTTTTTTTTCCATTTACTATCATTTCCTGCTTTTCTCTTTGCTCATTTTCTTTTGTAGGAGGTGTGCTCCAAAAATAATGCCTCTTATTTATTGCCACAAAAACTACAACAGATAAAGAGAGCACAATAACACAATTGAAAAGAACAATTCTTTTTGCTACAAAACATTTTTGTCTATGATTGAATGTATGAAAGAATGCAAACTACACTTTTAAGAGGTTGTTCTAAAAGTAATGCCTTCTATTTTAATATGTTGTCCTACAGTATCAGAAGCTGTTTTACTATACATGAACAGAGATGCTGATAGGTAAGCATTCTGCCTCCCTGATGCACAAAAATATAAAAGACGTAGTGAAATCGTATTCATGCATCCCAGTGTTTTTCTTTTTTTCTTCTCTCACAATTTCAAGCTAACTGTAAATACATTTAAATTATTTCTTAGAAATGAATTACACAGGATATGTTACAAGGTAAGAGTTAGATGCTTTAATTGGAACCTATAAATTTTCCCAGGACGCATTCAAAGCAAATATGTGCATTCCAGGATGCACTAAATCAAAAAGCAATAAGCATTACTGCATGTATTGTAAAATATCACTCTTAAACATATAAAGGATACATCACATAGTATAATAGTTAGCAAGCTAGGCTAGCACACTATTATTAGTGAATTTTATAGGTCAATTTTTAAGTGGAGTGTAACTGGTTTGAATTCAGAGTTTTTCTTTTCTTCGACCAGCTGCATTACCAAGGTTAAATAACAGTCTGCCCTACTATTTATCAATAGCTGAGCAGGAGGGTGGAGAGAGAATAGTTTGATTCATACCTTTCCCAAAAGTATTAGCACTATGTGAAATACAAATAGTCCCATCCAGGGTTTGAACCTGGGTTGTCAAATGCATCTCCAATGATGATAAACCATTATGCCACCAGTGAGTCCAAGTTTTTATACATGCATGTATTTTACACAATCTAAATATTAATACTTGTATTCCTTAATTGTACAACCGTTATTCATCTTGCAACACCCTCTGGTTAAAAATGAGACTGTCCAAATCTTCAAACATGAAATGCAAAAGTGTAAATTCTGATTATCTGTTGTTGCTTATCTGACAAATTCTTATTTCTTATGAGTGTTGTCACCTCAGCTAAATAATGGACCATTCTGTTTTTATCATAAAGAAAGAAAGGGAAGGAAAAGGACATGCTACACAGAAAGAAATATAAGAAAAAAAAAAGAGAGTGAGGGAAGATAGAGTGAGTGGGAGAGCATGTGGAAGCGATAATGCTAATCTGTTTCAATGGAACATAAAGAAAAAAGATAAATAAAGATGAAAAGAAAGAAAAAAAAAGAGTGAGAGATGAAAGAGTGAAAAGATTATTATACATTTGCATACTGAACTATTTGCAATGGCTCTTAAATAAACATATCAAATCTTGTTATAATTAAATTATCAAACTGTGGTATATCCACAGGTCCTGCTAATAAATATCTATTTTTCAAGATAAACTCCTCCATTGCACTTAATTCAACAGAATAATGTGAACATTTTTGATGAAAAATTCAGCCAATAAATGTCAGGTTCCAAGACTCATTGATGCCCACCCCCTTCTTTATGTGCATGATTGTCAGGTAAGTATCAACCAAAATATCCACCTTATGGCAAGCCTCAACCCTTTTTATCATATATGTGAAAGAAGGCAGTGGGTGAGGGTCTTAATATTCTAATTAAACTGCATTTAATGGTGAAGTTCTAATTTTGAAACTCTGGGGGAATGTGGTGTACTTTTTATACACCCTAACCCAAAGTGGTAGTACATGTTAGGGTTCTATCTATGGGTTTAATAGATCAAAAATGAGAATTAATAAATGCATTTAAAAAATTGAATACCAATAAGAATGAATAAAACAAAGTATTGTTTCTCGGAATTTTTGAGATGAGGCTTGATAATTAGTATTATTTGGATTTTTTCGGACTATTGCCCTCATCTTCATTGTTATCTGTACAACGTTTCAGCCGATGTGCCCTCCTGCCTTCTTCTGGTATTTATTTTCAGACTCAGGAACCTTCTTGTTGTAACCAGGATCCATCATGGAATTTTGAACATAACCTTTATTTAGTCCCATTCCGCTAACCATAGCTAGAGTACAGGTGTTAAGCTGTGTTAATTATTATTCTATGTTACTATCGCCCTTGACCAGGATTGAACCTGCAATCTAGAGATAACTGTCACTTAGATCTGTCTTAACCTAACTACTTTATCCTCTAGTCTATGTGTCGAATTGGAAAATATCTTTGGCATTAAATAACATAACAAGGATTGACATGCCGTAAAATCCAACCAACCAGACTTATTGACCCCCCCCCCGTTCATATCTGTGTAATTGTCTGGTGACCAAGGACAGGATATAAGTATTGTCCAAATATCCGCAGGCTGAAAAAGTAGATATCCTTTTAATTTGTCTTTTCTAACGTATCAAATGTTAGAGCAGAAAAAGTGCTGAACAAAAAGAAAATTCACGACCAGTTCAGTTTCGCTATCAAAGCCTGATTACCTCCATTAAATGGTTGCCAGCAAATTTTCAACTAATTATTCATCGATCAATCATAGTTTTAGGCTGTTGCTTATTTCTTTCACCCCCACTCCTCTTTCGTCCGTCGATTGTTGACACTTTTTCTATAATGTTAATTGATTGCTAACTTTGAGAGGAATGAATAGCTATCAGTTACAAATACAAATGTTGCTGCTGTTACTGACTCACTCTAACAGAATTATTGACTGAGTTAGAAACATGTTAAGGACTTGAACTGCTTCACATATTTTGGTTTGGTTAGATTTTATGGCATTTCAACCCTGGTTGGGTTATTTCATGCCAAAGATGTTTTGTTCTATTCATTCTTCATGGGTGCTCAATTTTTCTAAGCTCAGTTTCTTTTTAAACTCATTTCTTCTATTTAATCCAAAGATGGTTGGTTGGGTTTTATGGCATGAAATTCTCTTGGGTTTTCTTATGCCAAAGACATTTTGTTTTATTCATGCTGAGGTTCCAGTTCTGGAGTTCTGGGTAATATGGAGCACCCCTTTATGACCATTGTTTCCAGGCCCACTCTAACTCTGTGATAGTACATGTTAGGGTCCCATCTCTGGGTTAAATAGAAAATTTGTCTATAAAAATGTGTTTAAAAAAATTGGGTTTGGTTTGGTCCTCATAGAGAAAGGAGGGCTCCCATCAAGAATGAGTCTCTAAACCCGGGGTTCTGAAACTTTTAAGTCCGTAGACCCATACAAAAATTTCACTGATCTATCATGGATCCCCTCTTTATATACCCCAGTCCACCTTGCAGTTGTTTTGTTGCAACCAGTTATGTAATTAATTGATATTTTTTTTAAAGCTCAATTTATAAAAAAATTATTTCTTCTATTTAACCCATAGATGGGACCCTAACAAGTACTACCACTCTGAGTCAGAGTGGACTTGAGAGTAATGGTGATGAAGGGGGTACTCCATATTCCCCAGAGCTCCAGAATTGGCACTTCACCATCAGATAGAGTTTAATGTAATACCCAGGACATTAAGACCTTCAGCCACTGTCTTCTAGTGCCTGGTTGGGGCTTGCCATAAGGGCAATAGGGTCTGGACAATCATCTGGGTGTTAGGGCATAGCATGACTAGAGGGACCTCTCTGACCGACCATTCAGCTTAAGTAAGGACAAAAGTGGAGTGTTGCATGTTCTTGATTGCTCAGCCACATGGGTTTCATCTCTAAGCATCTTGGGTCTCACATAGAAAGTTATAAGCACAGGAACATAGTGAACATAATAAACCCAAGTATTATTTACATATCTGGACAGGAACCTGGACATGAGTAGTGTCCCAACAAACAAAAAGTTACAGTGTTGGAATGTTTTGACATATAAGGTGAGTAGTGATCCACTACTTATAGACCCTGCGTGGGCGTGTGGATTAAAGTCAGCTAATCAACACACTCAAATAAATGCTGAGTTAACTATTTAATCACTGATCTTAAAAGCTGTTCATTTGTACGTATTCAATACGGATGAACTGATCAGCAACTAACGACTCTGCTTAACACAAGGATTCTTCCCTAAGGAACAACCAAAGGATTCTGCCTAACACTAAGGAACACAAGGGATCTCCACTGTAAAATGCTCTTACCTGCAGCAACAAAAATCCTAACATACAGAACCAGTGAACATCTGTTTTCTCTAAGAAACATTATTTCATAAAAGTTTAATTACTTAGAATTAAAAAAAAACCCCAAAACAACTTAAATTGTGAGCTTATCTTGAAAAGTCAAATTTTAATGAACAATCATTAAATTTTGTTTTAACTGAGAATATATTAATAAGCAAAACCATCCATGTTTGATGCTTAGTCATTCAAGATTGAAGAGGTTAATATGTCACCAGGTTGTAATGACTACTCTGGAGATTATATATATATATATATATATATATATATATATATATATATACACATGAGGAGTAAAGGATTGGGTAAATCTGACAAAACCCCATAAAATAGCATAGCCACAAATAAACCCATTACCCTTTTTCTTCACTTCCTCACTCACACATCCAACCCTCCCCTCTTTCCATTAACCTCTCATCTCATCATTCTGTATGCCTCCCCTCACCTTCTACTCACCCAAAATTATCTTTTCAGCAGAAAAGTAGACTGTAGAGCCTTTTTGTCTTCAGAATACATTTGACAAAGCTTCACAAAAGACTGAGGTGAAACATCATTTGAATTTAGTTGTTGTGTTGTTTTATCCACATTTTTCCACCACACAAGCACATATCCATTACATATGTGGCAATTGTGTCTGTTGGTGCCTACAAAGATGATTCAATCATGATGAATCTTTACACACATATTAAGCAAATATTCAGAAACAAGACTGACTAATTGGATCTTAACAAAAAATAATAATGGAACCCTTGGGGTCATCTTTACAATGCCAGAGAGTGAGAGAGGGGGAAGAGGAGTAGTAATTGTTGTAGTACAATTGAAGTCAATAACAGTGATGGAATGTCATTTAATTGTTTATCCTGGTATCTATTCTATTATATAATTTTTATAAAAAAAACAAAAACAAAAAAACGAAAACAAAAACAAAAAAACAAAACATGAGACTGGAAATTTCTATTTTGGTTCACCCTCTCCTAAATCTAGACTGGAGTACACCTTCAGTTGTATTATTCCCAGGTCCACTCTGAATATAAGTAGAATAGAGTGATCTGCCCTGTATCTTGAACTGAACAGGGTTATCTGCCCTTGATTAGACTAAATATACAGACAGAAGTAGGTATTGGCAATTCTACTTTTGACTTCTGAACAATATGGATCACGTCTTTCGTTCACTTAAAACTAATTGCAAAATAGTTCAATATATAAAGAGTATAATAATCTTGATTTAACTCACTTTTTTTTCTCTCCTTTTCATCTATTCATTATGTTCAGTTGAAACAGATTAGTCACCAATCTCTCTCTCTCTCTCTCTCTCTCTCTCTCTTTCTATCCATCTTTCCTATACTATTTCTTTCTTATTGTATTTTTTCTCAGTAGTGTGTCCTTTTTCTTCCTTTTATAATACAAATGGAATGGTCCATTATTTAGCTGAGGTGATGGCACTCTGGATTTACATTTTTGTATTTCATCTTGGACAATTTGGATGGTCTCATTTTTAACCAGAGGTTGTTGCAAGATGACAATGGTCATATTCTGTAGGAACACCAGTATCATTATATAGATTGAAACTTATTACTATCCTCCATTAATTATTTCACATTTAACTCACAGGTTTATTCACCCCCTCCAACCACTCCATTTACCAGTTTATTACAATGTAGGAATGATGGGACTAACATAATTCTTCTTATGATTAATTTGTATTTGATACATGTGGAGACTTATTGTTAGACAAGTTTGAGGATAAATTGTTGGGGATGAATTTTTAGGCATGAATTATTTATGGCAATAGATTGTTGGTGATGAATTGGGCAGTCAATAGAAGAATATATAAAAATTCAGAAGTGTAAAACTTTATATTATATATATATATATATATATATATATATATATATATGAAAAAATTTTTCTTCTGGAGTCTGTTGAATTAACAACAGTTTCATTCAGCAAACTGCCCTCACTTCATTCTTATTTTCCCAAAACACAGTAGTCGCGAATCTCGCATCTCTTGTGGTTACTTGCATTGTTGCTGTCTCCCTCAGTGTCAGTGACTGTCTGTTTCTATTAAGGCTTGGCTACCCTTTATGCAAATTTGGCCATGCCCATTACAATATAATTATATATTTTTAGTATATATTTATTTGTAAGGATACAAGTCTGCTACCATTGATTTCCTGCTACCCAAACTTAATTATTTAAGTGGAGCAATCGTAGGGCAGCGAAAGATTTTTTGAAAATGATAAAAATATGGTAAAATTTATAAAATCATTTTCAAAAGATCTTTCACCACCCAATGATTGCTCTGCTTAAACAATTAAGTTTAGATAGCATGAAACCAATAGTAGCAGAATTGTTTCCATACAAATATATACTAAAAATATATATTCATTATTTATTTACTAATGCTCTATTAAAGATATTGAGCACTCTCCTAATAATACTGTACGTTGGTTTACTACTGCCTCCTCAAGTGTGATAGTGCCAACCATACACATTGATATATATATATATATATCAATGAAAGAAGGAAAATAGTAGATTATGGTAATTAACCATTGCTAATTGGTAGAGAACCGACCAATGGAGAAAGAGAAACAGTGACTGAGTGCTATATAGTTTTAACTAATAGTTGTGACATGGCAAAAATGGAAGACAGATTGGATTTGAGATGTAGCTTTTCAGTTTTGACAGGAGGTAAATAATTGTTTTATCACTGGCACCCCCCCCCCTTTTACAATGGTATATTAGTGTGTGGAAAAAGAAGCTCCCAGGAATAGCTGTTTTTTGTTTTAAGAAAACAAAAGATAGGTCACTTTTACATGAATATCTGTTTATTTGAAAGTGTCCATCTTTAATTTTCTCAAAACTCTTATTATAATAGAGATTCGGTATCTGTCTATAACCAAAACTGTGTCACTGCTAATACCCTTAGGAATTGTGCTAATTTATCAATGAGTATTTGATTTATAGTCAAAATCATTTATACATAGAATAAATCTTATTTACTAAAGATGTCTCTATGGAAATTTGAGTTAGATTTGCCTGAAAACAGCCATGTTATTAGTGCATTTAAAATCATGCAATGTGTGTTATATATCACTAAGAAATAAAGGTTTACATAATATAGGATGAAGTTAATTTGCATACTGGTTTTAACAAAACCAGGTTTAATAAATAATACTTGGTATTATTAATCTTTAATATTTTTTCTTCTCCAATATATCAAAACCACTCCTATGAATGATTTTATATAGAAACCAATTAAAATATAATTGAAATAAGTATAATCTTTTTATATGCATTCTTATTTAATTTTGTTATTTTTTTTAATTCGATATATTTATTACATTAAAACTTACACTGGGAGGGCAAAATAGTCTGGCTAGTAAAGAAAAAAAAAACTTAATGATGTAAATAGCTTTTGCATTTGTCTCTCAAATTTTAACTCTAAAAATTGAAAAATCATTTAAAGTAAAATGACCAATTTTATGAAAAAAATCTTTGTGTACATAAAAAATGTTCCTTTATTTTATGACTTGAAAGTTTCCACCTGATCAGCATCTCTGTTAACACATTATTGAAATCTTTCTCAAATTGTCTTTGTAATATAAGTTCTGCTGTTTTGATAGGCATATTGAACATGTAAAGACTGCTTGAAATTATATCATAAAAGGTACATCCATTACAGTGTTAAAAATATTTGAATCATCCTGTGTATATATATATATATAATATGTATGTGTATATACATATATATATATATATATATATATTATATATATATGTATGTGTATAATATATATATAATATATATATATATATATATGTATGTATGTATGTGTATATATATATATATATATATATATATTATATATATATATATATATAATCCTACCCTGAAGAAGACCACTTTTGTATACTTAATCTTTTTGTTTCTCTATTATTTTATTCTATATTTAGAATAATACTAAATAGGATACAATGTATACAAGGACAAACTCTTGGTCGAAACATGTGTCAGCATTTCAATAAATAAGTTTTATCCATACATTTTCTTTCAACCTAATTGTCAGTTTCACTTCCATTTTTCTCACTTACACACACACACATATATTATATATATATAAAATATATATATATATAATATATATAATATGAACAACCATAAGTTCACCTTACTTTGTTATTCTTTTTAATGTTCCATTTGTTTGTCACCCCCCTCTCCACAATCAACCCTGGATTGTTCCATTAGCACAATACTATCAACTTATTTTTAATTGGCATATCATCCCTTGTGGGTTATCTAATGTCAAATCTTGTTTGTATTTGTTTTTTGTTCATCTGATTTGTAAGCAAATAGTCTGTCAGTAATTATGTTTGTCCTGTTTTATAAACTGCCCAAAATAATTTTCATTAACTCCATATTGGTAGAAATGAGTTTTGTTAGATTTTTTTCATGAAATTTTATATATCAATAAACTGGCATTTAAAAAAAATAAATGTTGTTTAAATTTGTTTTTGTGCATCTTATGCCACTTATCCATGAGTAAAACATGGAAAGATGAATTTTGTTTTACATCTTTTTCTCTGAGCTTTCGTTCTGGCTAGCAAGTATTGAACAGAATAATAATGTAGCCTGTGCTCATTATTTTTTTCATTATCCGGTCCACCATGAAAAAAGTTTGATCCCTGATCTAGAAGATAAAAAGGGTTGTGTATTTGCTTGCCATAAGAGCAATTCAAAGAATGCAGCTGGGATTTAATCATATAGGTGTCTAGGGTTTGAAATGACCAACTGATTAATCAAATTGGACATCTCTGACCCCCCCTGGTCTAGTTTAAGTAAGGGCCAAAGTAGATTGTTGCATATCATGTGATCACTTAAGTACTCGGGTCACAGAATGCTCAACTACCATAATTCCATCCTCAGGCATTATGCGTTGCCACCCACAGCCAACAGGTGGCCCCATTGGGAGGAGGTTCTTATTCCATAATAGTTGGTGTATTCTACAGCCACAATCAACAAGACAATTGTCATTGGTCTCAATCTTTAGCCATAATAGATTTCTTCAGATGGTATCTCAAGTTGTAAGTGGGGAAGTGTGTTGGTGTACTGGTTAGTCACAGGAAATGGATTCATTGACATGAGTTCAATTCCTAGATGAAGACACAGTTCACATAGCACTAATACCCTTGGGAAAGGTATGAATCCAACTCTTTTCCTTCCAGATATGGATAAATAGTAGGGCAAACTGGGCTCTTTAACCTTGGTTAGGTAATCAGTCTAGGAGAAGAAAAACTGAATTCAAACCTCGTCACTACTAGAATAGGCTCAGGCCTACTTAATGATCTATTTCAATTTTAAAAAAAAGAAAAAAAAAAAAAAAAAAGATAAAAAAAGAAAAAAGAAAAAAAAGAAAAAAAGAAAAAAAAAAAAAAAAAAAGAAAAAAAAAGATAAAAAAGTGAACATTTTGTCACATTGATATTATTTGCAATAGATAAAGACAAAACAACGAACCCTTCTGATGCTGCATTTTCCAATTTTTGGTAGATTTGCAGGATCCCATTTTAAAGCAAATGAATAGAAATTAAATTTTAAAAAATTTTAAAATAAAATAAACGCTTGTTTAAAATTTCAAAATCATAAAAAAATATTTAAGATAAACACAAAATTCCTCTAGAGAAATTGACTCTATATTTTCATTTTTGCTTCCTTTATCTTTGCTGGTCAAAATATCTTAACTGTAAATATCTCTATGTTCTTTTTTCCTTTTCATCATTTAATGTCCTTTTCATTTTCAATTGATTTAGGTATTCATTAATGAATTTATAAATACAAATTCCCTAAAAAATGACTAGACAACAATATATTTATGTAGAACATTTTATATCATCAATAGAAAACAATAGAAGTTTTTTCCCCTTCATATTTGGATGATACCTATTCACATTGAAATGAATATGAAAGGAAGAATCAACATTTTTTATCCTGGAAATTAAGACAATCTTTTGTCAAATGTGGAAATTCTGTTGGAAAAATCAATAAAACTTTGAAATACAAGAGAAATTTTATTGTTTATTAAAGCAAGTCAAAAAAACAACCCTCAAGTAGCTAAGTATATTTTTATGCCTTTTAATCTGACTAAAGAAATCTTTGATTTTCTTTTGATAAGAAGCTAGTGGCCAAAATGAATCTTTTTCATCCTTCAACAATGAATCTTAGAAAATCATTTGTTCAATAATTGAAAGAATTTCCAATCAATCAAATGATTACTAAACAAAATGTTTGATTTACAATATACCACTTATCAATATTGTCTTTTGACTCTCCCATAGGATTTTTGTTATTATGTAAGCAGAATCTTAGAGTTGCACTTGATGTTATAATTATCATTATTTTGTGAAATCTCTACTCAAATTTTTCTATCTGCTCGCAATCATGTTGCTCACAATCTGCTCGCAATCACGTCGCTCACGCTACTGCCAAGAAATTCAGCTCATTTATTACACCACCCCTATCCTACAAACCACCTCACTTCCGGTTTGTACTCTTATAAAAGAAACTTAACCTTCGGGCGCCATTTCTTTACCTAGCCCGATGTAAGAAGAGTTTCATTTGTTTTATCTTTATATCACAGTTTGGTTTGTTTTACAGCATATCAACCTCAGTGGGTCATTTAATGCTGACAAAGTTTTGATATGAATTCATTCTTAAATGGATACTACCACTCCAGGTTAGAGTGGACCAGAGAGCAATGGTGATGAAGGGGTGCTCCACATTCCCCAAACCTCCAAAACCGGAACCTCATCATCAGTTAGAGTTTAACATCATTCCAAAGAAATGAAGACCCTCAGCCACCGCCTTCTAGCACCCATATGATAAAAAGGGTTGGGGCAATCATATAAGTGCTAGGGATTGGTGTGACCAGCCAATTGATCAGAGGGTGGCCTCTCCAACTGCCTGTCTAGCCCAAGTAAGTATCATGGAATTTTTTACCCAAATTTAAAAGCTGGACGAGACTAATTTGTTTTACTTTGTGGAAGTGAATAAGTCAGTCTACTGTAGAAGTGAGGGATAACATCCAGCACAGACAAATTAAAACCACAATTCTTCCAAGCTGTAGTTGTATCAGTGCTGCTATATGGCTGCACCACTTGGACCCTAATGAGGCACCTGGAGAATAAGCTAGATAGAAGCTGCACAAGAATGCTGTGTGCAATCTTGAACAAGTCCTGGAAACAACAACCGACAAAGAAGCAGCTGTATAGCCTCTTACCCACTATCTCATAAACCATCCAAGTGAGACAAATAAGACATGCTGGACATTGCTGGAGAAGCAAGGACAAACTCATAAGCGACATTCTCCTGTGGAAACCAGCATATGGACATGCTAATATGGGCCGCCCAGCAAGGACCTACATTGACCAGCTCTGCATGGATACTGGATGCTGTGCAGAAGACCTACCGGGGATAATGAATGATAGAGAAGGTTGGCAAGAGATTGTCATGTATATCTGTGCTAATCACACAACATGATGAAGTCTCAAATGAATCTGTACATGAATCAGCTGGTATATATGGTACTCGGAATATTCTATATTTTCATATGGGTGTATCATTCCTTGAGTCCTGATTGGCTGTTGACTTTAGTGTGGTTATAGTGCTTAGATAAATAAACCACTATTCTATTGTGGCAATGCAGGAACCATATTTGAGTTACTGCTTGCTTGCTATCTTTGTTTACCAATTCGATGGTAAATGGGCTTCTACACACTTCAGGCTTTTTACCCTGGAGAAAGGCATAAATTCATCTGTTCTCCCTCAGCAATAGGAAAATAGTGGGGCAGACAAGGTCCTTAACCTTTAGTTAGGCAACTACTATAGAAGAAAACTAAAAAGCTAACTGTTACTCTGTTAAAATGTACCCTACGTATTCTTAATCAACCATTACCACGTGACAAGATCCGCTTACCACCTCACCAACCCTCCCACCCCACACTACTATCAATCACCGAAAACTCAACACTCACATTCATCCAACAACAAAACACCCATTCCACAAATTCCTTCACACTCAACCTCATACATACAAACCTCCCCCACACCCTTAACCACCCACTTCAAAACCACAATAACATAATCTAAACTAACCTCCCCACCCCTACAACCACCAATCAATAACTCATAACTATCACCCGACACCAACGCCACCAATCACACTCAATCCCCACACAACTCACACAATCACTCCCTCAACACACATAACAAAACCCCCAACAATAATCTATACATACCACCGCATACACTCCATCCCCACTTCACCATAAACTAAAAACATAACACCCACACCATGCCTCCTCAACAAAACCACTTATCCTCCACCCTCCCCAATACACACTAATCCAATCTCCAATAAACTCACACCACCCTTCAAATACACACCACCCCTCTATACCACACACTCACCCCAACCAAGAATCACCCCTATCCCCAAACCAAAATATCCCAAAACCTAATAATCCCCTATCTAACATCATCCCCAACTCAACCATTAAACACATCTAACCCCCAACACCCCACAATACTTACATCACCCATACCCCACAACATCCCCACCCACTCCTCATAAATAAATCCCATACTATAAACATACTATACCTCAATTCCCAATCCCACAAACCAGCAATACCCTAATAACTCATCAACACCCCTCACCACTCCCACCATCAAATCATACCACTACCCAATACCCACCCCCACAATCACCCCAATCCTCTCTTCCCAAAAACACCTACATACCTATAACAACAACTCCAACTACACCTCCCCCTTCCTCCACCCCACCCCCATCCCCCAACCCCCCTCCAACCTCACCACTATTATAATATCTCCACTAATACCTACCACACTTACACCACATCGACAATCCACCATTACGCACTCTCAAAACTTACTCCAATCCACACTCAATTAATCATACCATAATCCCATAACCTCCCACAAACACACAAAACACCTACACCACAACTCTCCCACCCCCCACTCACCCTCATCAAACACCACTCACACCCTCACCTAATACTCCAACCCCAACCACACCTCACCTAAATAACACCTCAACCAAACTCACCATTCCCAAAAACCACCTCCCTCTCCCTCACACACTACACCCAACCACACAACAACAACAAAACCACATACCCCACAACATCCTCCAAACCTACCTACTCCACACAACACCTCTAAACTGCACCCTCAACCCAAAACTACACCACCATACTCATACACCAAACCTCCCAACCCCCACCACCATAATCCCCTCTCCACACAATAAAAATTCTAATCCAAACACAACCAAATACCCACTAACCTGACCTAACCTCAATCCCTTCACCATCTACCTCCCCCACTCAAATCCCAACACACACTCCCACAAACCTTCCATCAACCCAACCTACCACTCCCTCTTACACTAAAATAACCCATCACCTTATACAATCCACAAAGAACAACATACCCATACAACCCCATCACATCCCAACATGACCATCCAAAAACATAATCCAATCATACCCCCTTCCCACAACCAACAATAACACACACACAACCCCCACCATCACTCTCTCTATCCCCCAACTAACCTTACACTCAAATCACCAAAAAAAACCCTCCTCCCCACCTAATATATATAACCACCACCCTCCACCCAACTTAAATCCCTCCAACCACACCACACCCCCCACTCGCAAACAAAAACCATCTCTCCACAACTTACCTAATAAAACCCAATCTTACTAAAAACTTTATCATTCTCCCTCCCTTCCACTCACCCTTAACCTTTTCGCTACTCAAGTCCTTCATTCACCACCCCACCCACTAACCTTACCCTTTACTAACTACCCTAACTCACCACCCACAACATCACTCCCAACACCACCTCACAACCCTCCCACCCTCCCACACCCCCACTTACACTCTCCTCACTATCACCCATTCCTCAATCCATCCCACAAACACCTCCCCCCACCCACGTACCTACTTCATATTATTACCAACTCACCCATTATGTCCCCACCTACCCTTCCCCAAAACCAATCCTACTCACACATTCCCCACCACATCAACAACCCCTCCCTCCCATCAATAATCACCCACCCCAACTCCACCCACCCACACACATCACCCCCCCCACCTACTCCCTCACCAAACTCTAACACGAACCCCACCTATCCTTACACTTCCTATCACTTACACTATATACACCACCTTACCAAAAAACCCTACAACATAATCCATACCCACAACCCCACATCCCCCTCATATCTCTTCCCTCACCCACACATCCCCCTCTCCTATCAACCTACACCACAAACATCGATTTATTCACCTCACCATACCCTCTCCACACCTCCCACGCCAACCCTCCTGACTACAATCATACATCTTACTAATCAACCTTCAACCATAACTTCCCCCAACCAAACCCAACTTACCCCACCCTCCAACTCTACCACCCCCATTCTCATACAACCACATCCATATTAATTCATCTAACATAATCCTAAAACACATACATCAACTTCTAGGCCTATATTCTCCATTCCTATTCCTTCACTTAAATACAAACACTTCAACACTCTTATTCTTACTCCCCACATCTACCACAACAACACCTTCCCCCATCCCTCACATAAACATCCCCCTTACCACCTATCCCCTCCACTCTCACCCAAACTCACCCATTATTCCCCCTATCCTCCCACAACCTATACTCACTCCTCACACTTCCGTAATACAAAATATCCAGCATACTACCCCATACACAACACTCAAACACACCACTCCTAAAAAAACATCAACCAACCACCACATACCTACATATTCCTCCATCTCACCACCCCAAAACAATCAATCCAAAAGCTTCACTACCACCTACACCACCAACACACAACTACACCTACCCCCACTTCCCCCACACCTCCCCATAATCACTCTCCTCCAATACTACAAACACAACACCCATAAAACCCAATACTCTAAGCTACCGATCAAAAAAAAAAACAAAAAGCTTCTCCTCATTTCCATAATATCACAAAATAAACACAACACCCCAATACTCTAACTTCTTTCCTAAAAATAACCCCGTCTAACCCTCATCCAATCCTCCACCTCTCTCTACAACAATAACTACACAACTATTCAAACATCCAACACACACCACACCACTCTACCACTACCACACCCACACAACAACCCACCCCATCACCCCCTCAATCCTCCTCCTTCCCACCCCCAAACCAAACACACTCTCTATACCTAACTCAACAAACCAACACACACAACCACCCCCAAATTCTATATACCATACATCAACCATCTCCACATCCCACTATATCAATAACCCTCCTAACGTCACTCATACATACCCACCACCCCATCCCCAAACACCTCACCACCACACTACCCATACCACCAATCCCTCATATCAACCCATCCAAAACTAATAATCCCACCCTCCATAAACACCACATCTCAACTACAATAACCTACCATTTAACTATCATCCACATCCCACGCCATAACCTACCTTACACCTAACCACACAATAACATTCCAACACCACCCAACACATCCACCGATAAACTATCCACCCACCATCACCTAACATACTCACCATCACCATCAACACACCATAAACTACCCCTACTAACCCCCAATACTCCACCATATAACCCTATAAACAACACACACACAATCTAAACCCCCCACTCCAAATCCACCACCAATCCCCAAATCCACCAAAATAATACATCATTATCAACTAACCCTCACCACCCCACTCAACCCAAATCCAAACAAACCACCTCCACACATACCTAAACACATCCATCACCCCACCCTACCCCCACACTATTCCCCATACACCTACAACCCCTACTACATCTATCTCTCCATCGACACATACCAATCCTACCCCACAAACACCACCACCAACCATATCCAATAACTCCCCTCACCTTCCCATAACCTTCTACCCACCTACTACCAACCCCCACCACACACAACCAACAAATAATCCTACCACACACCACCACCACCCCTCCATAATACACAATAACAACCACTACCCACCCCCTCTCCACACTACAACCCCAACATCCACTCTTACCCCCAACTCTATATCTCCTTACCCTACCTCACCCTATACCCACAACCTACCAACTCATCAACCCTCACAACCAATCCAATAACCTCCACCCCTCCCACCCCAATAACCACCAACCTCCTCTCCAACCCATCACATCTCCCCACACCCCCTCCTCACACTCACATCTCCCCATCTCCTAAATATCAAACCCCCATCTATACAACCATCCCCACAACCCATTTATCACACACTCACCAACCCATCATGCCTCCACACCCACCCATCCAATAAACCTACCAAAACTTTCACACCATCCCCACATATCCCAAACCCCAATCCACTCATCTCAAACTCATCACCAACCACCCACTCTCCCCTCCACTCACATCCACACCGTATCCAACACACTAAATACACAACTCACTCCACACTTCAACTACACTACATCCCCTAATATCTTCCAATTATTTATACAACCATACACCACCTCCTAATCTACCCCTACCACACCAAACATATACATCAACTCCACCCTAACACCCCCCCCTCTCAACACCCCCACAATCCCCCCAAAACACTAACAAAAATATAACAAGACAACACACCCAAATCCTATATCGCAAGCTTCACACCTATATCCCCCACCACCCACTCAAAAAACCACCCCTACACCTCCACCCCATCCCACCCCTCCAAACCAATCACACAACACTAATAACTCCCTCCTAAACACTTCCTCACACCACCAACATCCCCAACCCCAACCCACTCACAGACTATAACTCTCAACTTACACATCATCTCCATCCTCAACAAAACACTAAATTACCATACATATCCATCCCCAAAACATACATCCCCTACTTCATCTCCACCTTAACTCAACACAACCCCACCATCCCCCCCATAATCAACCCTATCCACCAAACACCTACTACACCCCAATCCCACTCCCAATCCAACATCACTTCAACTATCTAACACCAACACCACACCCACCCCCACCAAAACACCCACTCACCACGTCACACCCCATTCTCACAACCCCTCCTTACTCCACTCTCAAACCAATATCCCACAACCTTCCCAACACCCACCACCTAAATCACCAACCTCACCACCCACCCAGCAACCTCCTAAACACTCACCTACCCTAACTCATTACCAAAACCCAACCCACCCACACACCCACCACACTTCATAAACCCTCCCTCAAACACATACTCACCAAAATTAAACTCTTATCCATTCTAATACAAATCTACCACACCCAAATTCCATCCATCTCAAAATCACCATAATCAACAAATCAACTATCCACAATCCCCTAACCTACCTACACACAATAAAAAAATTGCCCACCCATCAACCACACTCAAGAACTTCCCAACATCAAAACACCCACACCACAAACTCCACACCTTCCCTACATTACATTCCAACCCACCCACATACCACACTACCCCCACCCCCTAAACAACCACATACATCCACCTCCCTTCCTACTACTATACATAACTCCTAAACACTCAACTCATCCATCCACCTTATTCACACCACTAAACATTCTACTTAACCAAAACCCACCAAACCCTTAAACCAACCCAACCCCCCTCTTCCACAACAAACCCTTCTCCAATCAACTCCACCTATACCATACTCACCCTACCCCACCAACAACCCCAAATCTCAGTCATCACTCACTACAATCCACAAAACATCACCAATTCCTCACCTTCCATCCCACACACACCAAAACCCCAATTCACAATATAAATCCTAATCCAAATTATTCACACTCCCTAAAATCCCTTATCCCACATACCAAACACCCAACACACTCTACCCCTCTAAACTCTCTCCTCTCTCAACTTCAAACTCCCCAACATCACCCCAACTTATGCATCCAACACCACTCCACCAACCCATCCACAACACTCATCTATCACCACTACACATAACTTCTACAACCAAACCCCAAAACTACATTCAACACCCTCTAATATCCCATACTCACAAACAAAATAAACTCCACTCCTACTCACTACCCACCATACTCTACATCTTCTATACACACCTACCAACAATCCTCACCAAACTCAATAATCACCACCCCACAACCACACCCCTACCTTAAAAACATCCATCACCACATTCCCACCAAAATAAAATAAACCATCCTTTCCCCACACTATAACCACCTACACTCCTCCAACTCCTACTCCTACAACATTCCATCTCCACATACAACCACTAACCCCTTACCACATACCAACACACTCATCTCACTACAAAAAAAATCATCCACTCAAACATCCCCCACCATAATCAAAACCCTCCTACTCCCCCCTACTATACCCCTTAACCCTACCTCCCCCACCACCTCAATCATAAATCCCCATCACTACCGCCCCTCACTATATTCTACTCTTTCCCCAAATCACTAACATAATCTATAAAACATACAACAATACATCATTCTCAATTCATCCATAATAATTACTAAACACCTTACATCCATCAAACCTCATCTACTGCCTAACTATACCACCTCTACCCATCCCACCCATTATCACAAACCACATCTCAAACCCCACACCTCCCACTTACATATCATTAACACATACACACCCCTCCTATATCTCCTCCACCCTTTCAATCTTTACCACCTACCCTCAACACTCATCAAACTATATACTACCCACCATCCCACCCAAACTAAATCCCCAACCCCACTATTACACCCCTCCTCCCCCTCACCCACTTCCCCACTCACACCATCAATATATCCAATACCATCCCACTCAACCCTCCTCTCACCACTCACACTCCTCCGAATCCATCTTTTCAAACCATAATTCCCCCCACCCCACTAACCCTCTCACCCACACCCTTAACATAACTATCCAACACATCTTACAAATCCTCCCTACATCTCACCACTTAACAAAAAAAACAAAAATTTGATCTTAGGTCACATACTGCCTGTGGTGGAGGGTTGGGTAAATGCATTTTACATGTTTTACATTAACATTCTTATCATCATTATAAATATTCTATATATATTTTGTTTTTTAAAAAAAGGAACCTAATTTAAATGTGTATATTTTTTGACTGATGAAACAGATTGAAGTGAAACAATGTTAAATTTTAATAATAACCTCTTTAGTTGGTTATTTGGTTTAATGGCATATCAACCCTTGTGGTTTATTAGATGCCTAATATTGTGTATATATATATATATATATATATATATATATATATATATATATATGATTTCTTTAAGAAATAATTTTCATTAACTTCACATGCATTTATAGATTGGTAGAAATAATTTATCAACTTCATATCTATATATTTAACTCATGTTCCTTTATTGTACAGCCATTATTATCTTGCAATACCCTCTGGTTAAAAATGAGACCGTCCAAATTTATTATAAAGAAAAAAGTGAGGAAAATGTATATGCTAATGGAAAAATATAATAAGAAAGAAAGAGAGTAGGGAAAGATAGAGTGAGGGGTAAGCGTGCAGAAGTGATAATGCTTATATGTTTCAACTGAACATAATGAAAAGATGAGAAAAAAATAATTTTTAAAATAGTAAGAGAGAGTTAAATCAAGCTTATTATAATTTTACATTTGAACTTTCTTGCAATAGCTCTTAAGTAAACATATCAAATATGATAATTAAATTAACATACTGTGGTATATCCATAGGTTCTGCTAGAATAATTATACTATGATGAGTGCAACAAGATTCTAGTTCAGGCGAAGTAACAGAGATAAAATGACATTAGGTGTAAGGCTCCAAGTAAACTTCACTGAACTACAGGAAAATAGCCAAGGGCAGGGATCCTTAATATGACAGCATGGTGCAGCTATCAAAGCCCATCCATGTGGCTCTTCAGCCAACTTATATGATTGAACTGCAAAATGAAGGTGAGATTGAATCTCATAGATAAATATAATTGTAGATTTAAAGTTTTATAATTACACAAAGAATTGATAAAGATCTATAGCAGAGGTTCCCAACCTATAGTCTTTGAGGCCTATCTCTACAGCCCTTCACCCAACTTCCAAATTTTCTTTTTGCTGGTTGGTTGGATTTTATGGCATGTCAACCCATATCAGGTTATTTTATGTCAAAGACGTTTTATTTCAATTAATTCTTGTTGGGTATTCAATTTTTCTAACTCAGTTTTTTTAAACACATTTTTAATACTCATTTATAGATGAGACCTTAACAGGTACTACTTACTCACCTTAACAGGTGCTACTACTTATGTAATGGTGATAAAGTGTTATTCAACATTCATCAGAGTTCTAGAATTCAAACTTCATTACTAGATGCAGTTTAATGTCATACTCAGGACATTAAAAACCCTCAGACACTGCCTTGTAGCACATATATAATAAAAATCTTGGGTGTTTGCCATAAGAGAATTAGGGTCATGACAATTATATAGGTGCTAAGTGTGTATTTTTATTTAGAGAGTGGCTGAAAAAGGGTTAAGGAGCATGTAACTCACCCCTGTACAAAAAAAGGATTTGGGCAGGTAACTGACCTGACTACTTAGTTTTAACAAAGAGGGTAGGAAACTAACCCCCTGTACACAAAAAAGGATCTGGGGCAGATAACTCTAACCCAATGAATATTACTGTCCATTAGTTTTAAAAAGTACTGTAAACTTCAACAATAAGAGTATTGATTAATGTGTGTAGTGTTTACCTGGTAGTTGTGATTTCAATATCTTTTGGCAGGGTAATGTATAAAAAACGTCATAGGCTTTTGTTTTGGTGGATGTGACAGTTTAATGACATATGAGGGAGAGAAATTAACTAGAAAGAATTAACTGATGCAATATATCCTCGAAGGACATGGACAGTGAGATGAGAACAATCTGCTGAAATGGATTAAATAGACACCTGAAAATACTGGAGGCTAAAAGTGTCTGAAATGTTCAGATTATAATGACAGCAAAGATTGAGTCAAGAGTCCAAGTACATCAGCGAATGATATAAAAAAGAAGAAAAAAGAATAATTAGTCTAATAGTTATATATACTTATAAAAAGTAAAAAGAAAAGATAAATCCCATCACCTGGTTTCGTTATGGGAGTACTTCTTGGTATATACAAGGTGTGTCAAAAAAGTATCAAGATTTTTGTTCTTTTTGACTCACCTTGTATTCTGAAAAAAAAAAAATGTTCCATTCATTGTTCATTTCGATCTTGGTAAATACAGCTTCACTCTCGATACTTTTATGACACACCTTGTATTCTGAAAAAATTAATGTTTCATTCATTGTTCATTTCGATCTTGGTAAATACAGCTTCGGCACTTTTATGACACACCTTGTAGATCTTTAATCCTGACAACTAATACAGCTTAAAACATGCATGCATATATATATATATATATATATATATATATATATATATATATATATACAAGGTGTGTCAAAAAGTATGGAAATTTTGTACTTTTTGACACCTTGGATTCTGAAAAAATTAACATTCCATTCTTTGTTAATTTCTATCTTGGTAAATACAGCTTCAAACTCAGCACTTTTATGACACACCTTGTATATTTACCAACCCTCTACATGAGTAGGATGTGACACATGGTCAATTTCTTAAGCAGAGTGTAACAGGTTTTTATACCATAAAACAAACAAAAAAAAAAAAACAACCAAAAATGATAGACGAAAAGATAATAAAATCAACAAGAGTGATTAGTTTGAACAACAATTATAACAAAATTGATTTTCACACAAAACAATGTTTATATATTTACCAACCCTCTACATGAGCAGGATGTGACACAAGGTGAATTCTTAAGCTAAGCTTAACAGGTTTTAATTCAGAGTTTTCCTTCTCCTAGACTGATTTTCCTAGCCAAGGTTAAAACCCCCAGTCTGCCTTACTATTTACCCATAGCTGGAGAGAGAACAGTTAGATACATACCTTTCCCAAGATTATTAGCACTATGAGAAATGCAAACAGCCTCATCCAGGATTTGAACTCAGGTCGACAAGTTGATTTCCTATAAAGATGAACATTGCATCACGAGTGTCTTTGCAGTGTGTACATGAATAACCTGGCAGAGTCCATTCCTCTCCAGGCCTACAACTGGTTTGAATTCCTATAGCCAGAGGGAGAACAGTTGGATGTATAACTTTCCCAAGGGCTATGTGAAATCAACCAGTCTTATTCAGGATTTGAAGTTCACTTCTTATGATGATAGCATCTCATTACATTTTCATAAAAGCATTTGAAGAAAATGATAATCTAAGCTATATATTGATACTGTCATTCTTTAATCTTCCAATGGTCATCATCTTGCTTGGTTAAAAATGAGACCGTACAAATCTTCCAAGATGAAATGCAAAAATATAAATCCTGACTATCTGGTGTTGCTTATCTACTGAATTCTTAGTTCTTATGAGTGTTGTTACCTCAGTTAAATAATGGACCATTCCATTTTTATCATGAAGAAAAAAAGGGATGAAAAAAGACATGCTACACAAGAAAAATATAATAAGACAGAAAGAAAGAGTCGGGGAAAGATAGAAAGAGGGGCTGAGCACACGGAAATGATAATGGTAATCTGTTATAATCAAACATAGTTAAAAGTAAAGAAGGAAAGAAAAAAAAGATTGAGAGTTAAATCAAGATTATTATATTTTTTACATATTGAACTATTTCGCAATAGCTCTTAAGTAAACATATCAAATGTTGTAATAATTAAATTATCATATAATCCACAGATTCTACTAGTTATTACTATTCAGAGATTACTGTGAATAGTAATAATACAGACTATTACTATACTTAATGTCTGTTTGATATAATCACAGAGCTGGATCCATTCCTTTGATTACGATGGTGATTTAACTGATGGTTGATGACCTTTTGTTGTTTGTTGCATATTTGTTGTCAGGTCACCCATACGGGTACTATGTAATCCAGTACTATCTGTTTCATAGTTGGGTCATTGGTGACTAAATTGGTACCCCCACCAAGCTTGCCTGGTGAGGAGGGTGGCTAGACACCCAGCATGATGAAAATCAAGACCTGTCAAAGGGCGGAGGAAGCTTCTAACTCAACGGCCATCTAGCACATCACATTATGTGGGGATGTAGAAATACCTGGATTGGTATCCAGGAGCATAGCAAGACCACTTGAGGCAGTCTTTCGAATTTGTTCATCACAATGTCTCTCTAACTGATTACCAAGAAGTGGAGCTAGTTCTGTGCACAGTATATCTGCTAAAAATATCCTCTACAGCACAGGTATTTCTTGATTCAGCTCTTTTGGGAAAAAAAAAATGTTGCATATCCTGAAAATTGGGTTGGTGCCCGCTGTCTTTAAAGATCTCATTCCACTAATAATTGTTTTTTAATGCACTCATCTTATAATAAATCTCTTGAGTATCAGATTTGTAAGGAAAAATATGCCTCTCAAATCTGTCAGAATGTACATTAACTTACCTTTTCTCCTCTAAAGCTTGTAATCCATTTTTGAAAAAAAAGTGTTATTGTCAGCGTACACCACTTCCAAATGTAAAATTATGATAGACCATGCCATGCATTTGACTGGTTGTTAGCACCAGCCAAATCACTCGTCCCAAAAAAAGATAAATAAAAAATAAATAAATAGATAAAAGCCAAACGTCTGTTAGTATCTCAAAAGTTGATAGGTGGATCAGAGTTTGTTTATTGTTTGCTCATTTTAGGTACTTCTTGTTTTAATTCGTTGTGTTTGAACCCAGTTACTTACCCTAACATTTCCCTCTTCCCTTCATGCCTCGCTAAAAGTGATACAAGGTGAATTTTTTAGCACTGCTGGTTTGAATTCTTTAATGTTCAAGTACTTTTAAAGGCCAATCATGGTTGTATATCATCTCATTTTGGATAAGGTCCCTTCAAGCCCTGTCGACTTTAGGGTGGTCTATTTTTTCAACTGTCAGTAATTTTCTAGTATTAAGATCCAGTTTCTTAGTTCTTTTTTCCAATTCATGATGTTGAAACTCTAGGTGATAACTGGTTGTTTGGATTTTATGGCATGTCAACCCTTGTTGAGTTATTATATGCTGAAGACATTTTGTTTTATTCATTCTTGTTGTGGATTCAATTTTTTTTTTCAAACTCAATTTGTTTTTTTTAAAACATTTTTTGAACTCCTCTTTTGATCTATTTAACTAATAAATGAGACCCTCACAGGTACTACCACTCCGGTTCAGAGTGGACCTGGGAGTAATGTTGACAAAGGGGTATTCCACACTCCCCAAAATTCCAGAATTAAAATTTCACCACTAGATGTAGTTTAACTTGATACCCAGGACACTAGGACTCTCAGCCACCACCTTCTAGCACATATATATAAAAAGGGTTGGGGGGGGTACCAGAAGGGGAATAGAGTCAGGGCAATCATATATGTGGTGATAAAAATGTTGACTGCATCTATACTTTAGAATTTTCTCTGTGTGTTGTATTTCATTTTCTTTGTTTCTTTGCAATGAATAAAAAAACATTTTCTTAATTCCTATATCACATATCTAAAACAATAATAAATCCTCCAAAATAAAACACTGGTTATAAAATAATTGATCTATTACTGAGTGTCAAATGCAATCCCCCCTCCAAACCAGGCTGAAAAAATGACTCTACATCACTTGTAAGCAAGAACATCATAAAAAATATGATACACTTGTTGTCATCTTGGAACACCCTCTGGTTAAAAATCAATTCATCCAAGATGAAATGCAAAAACCTATATCTGGTGTCGCTTATCTACAGAATTCTTTTTTTTTTCTTTGTCACCTCAGCGAAATAATGGACCATTCTGGTTTTATTATATTGAGAGAAAGGGAAGAAAAGGACATGCTGCACAGAAAAATATAATAAGAAATAAAGAAAGAGAATAATGGAAAGATAGAGAGGAGGATGATAGTGCTAATCTGTTTCAATCAAACAATGAAAATAAGGAAAGAAAGAAAAAAGTGTGAAAGTAAAGATTATTATACTTTTTTTACATATTGTACTATTTGGCAAAACCTCTTAAGTAAACATTGTTGTAAAATTAGTATTATGTGGATTGTTGGACTATTGTCTACATCTTTATTATTTGTACAATGTTTTGGTCGATGTACCCATTGGCCTTCTATGAATAAAGGGTTGGGTTCAAAGTTCTTTGATGGCTCCTGAGATTGAGAAGGTTCCCAAGTCTGACAAAAATATCTGAAGAAGGCTGGAGAGCACATCAGCCAAAACGTTGTACAGATAACAATAAAAATGAGGACAATAGTCTGCATGATCCAAATAATACTAATTATCGAGACTCATCTAAAAAAAATTCAGAGAAATATTGTTGTAAAATGTTGTAATAATTAGATTATCATACTATGATATATCCACAGATTCTGCTAATAAACAATATTATACTACAAATTATGAATAATACAATGGTGGTTTTTATAGAAGAAATCTACAGCAGCAGCCATCTTTGTTAGAGATTTTTCACTGATGTTTTCTTATTCAATCTCTATGTTTTCAGCTTTTGTCAGTTTGCCTTTTCTAAGTGTATGTTTGAAACATCATTTGTCAAGGCTGAACTCCATTTTGATATTTAACGATGGCGGGTTGACCTTTTTGCTAATCGTTGTTTTGGACATTTCTCAGGTCATCTATGTAAGACAGATGGTTGATTACTGTGTTGCTAGTCTTGTAACCATAGTAACTGTTTCTCAAAAGAAGCATTGGTGGTACAAGGGCAATACAGAAGAGAGAAAGTCTTCTTGGAAGATTTTGCTACTGATATCAAATTTGTTTGGATGTTACAGTTACCTTGTTTTGATAGATTTTTAAATCTTTGACTTTAAACCACTCACAGCAGCTCTCATACGGCATATCAACCTCAGTGGGTCATTTAATGCTGACAAAGTTTTGAAATAATTCATTCTACTGATACTCAATTTTTTATAAACACATTTTTCTATTTAACCATAGATGGGACCCTAACAGATACTACCACTCCAGGTCAGAGTAGACCAGGAAGCAATAGTGATGAAGGGGTGCTCCACATTCCCCAAACCTCCAAAACTGGAACCTCACCATCAGATAGAGTTTAACGTCATTCCCAGACATGAAGACCCTCTGCCACCGCCTTCTAGCACCCATATGATAAAGAGGGTTGGGGCTTGCCATAGGGACAATAGAGTTGGGGTAATCCTTTCCCACCACTGTGGTCCTACCATAAACAAAGTACAATAACTGGTGGTTACTTCATTATAATTGAGCAAGATTCAGATTACAATAATAGGACTTTATTTGAATTGAATGAGTTCTGAGGTGAATAGATAGTGAACTTTGAAATATCTCATCATACAGATAAAAAAATACCAAGAAAATTTGATACAGCCATGGGGGGAATTTGGTAGACAAAAAGTTAAAGGTTATTTTCTATTGTGTCATGTTTGTTCTGATATCTTGTTCCACTGGGAGTATGTATTTACCCAACCCTTCCACCATCAGTACAATGTGACGTAAGAGTTACGTTACACTCTCCTTTTTGAATGGAGCAATGATCTGTCAACGTTTGTTACGTTACGGGTCTTATGTCGGAATGGAGCGATGACATGTTCATAGTAGAAATAATAGTTGTATATTTATCTCTGGACTGTTCCTTCATTGGAGAGGCTCATATCCTGGTTGCTGAGTTGATTCTGGAGTTGACTGACAATTCCTGGATGTTTGGAGTCTGGAAACCAACTTGTGGTGCTGGGGAACATCTTGCCTTGTGCCATTTAGAGTTTTTAGTAATAACACAAGGCCAATTCTTTTTCTCATGAGATTTCTACAGCCACAACAGCCAAAGCACATCTGGCTCTTTCAACACTCAGCCACACTTACCTCTCTCCTCCTCTCCCACTTTGCCAAGTCTCACGGCTCGTCCAATAAAAACAATCCATTCCATTCTCATCTAACACATTTTTGCTAAAAACTTTTCTATGGTAATTTACACATCAGTGGCTCCACCCACCCCATTATGTTACAATAAGGTCAATTTCTAAGCAGAGTACAGCTGCTTTGAATTCAGAGTTTTCCTTCTACACTAACAGCCTAATATGTTCTACTATTTACACATTTCTTCAGTGATACTGTATGGCTTCACCATTCTGACCTTAACGAAGCACCAAGAAAATAAGCTATATGGGAGCTGCACAAAAATGTATTTGATCTTAAACAAATCAGGAAAAAAACAGAAAGAAGCAGCTGTACAGCCACTTGCCTCCTATCACATAAACCATCAAAGTGAAATGAACAAGACATGCTGGATGTAGCTGGAGAAGCAAGGATTAGCTCATAAATGACATTCTCCTGTGGAAAGTAGCAAATGGACATGCTAGTGTGGGCCGTCCAGCAAAGGCCTCCATTGATCAACTCTGCGTGGATACTGCATGCCACACAGAAGACAATGAATGATAAGGATGGTTGGCAAGAGATTGCCATGGATATTTGTGTTACTAGCATGACATGATGGTGATGATTTACCCATAACTGGGGGAGAATAGATTTGTACCTTTCCCCATGAGAATTAGCATTGTGAAATGCAAACAGCCTCATCCAGGATTTAAACTCGGGTCATCATGTCCATTTCTTACAATCACAGATGATTGTCGCATATCTGGTCTGTTGCCAATTCACATTCTTACTCTCTTGCTGAAGAGTTCCTCCTACCAAATGAAATAGTCCAAGGGAGATAACTCAATTTACATTGTGTCTCACTTTAGTACTTTTTATATATAAGTTGAGATGTATCATGTACAATTTTAGTGTAGATGCTCTTCTTTTGGACAGGTAATCTGCCAGTTGTTGTTTACCATCTACCCTCTTCTGACACTATTTCCTTGAATCTTGACATGTCTACTCTCAAACTTCTGTCACTAACAATATTTGTAATCCTCAAAGCAATAGTCAGTGATCCATTCTCTATAGCATTGTTCTGGTGGCAGGACAGCTATAACAAAAGTTTCTAGCACCAAAGAAGAGATGAACAATTCTGCATTTGCTGCCTCACTTAATGCCAAAGTTTCAGATGCAAATGGACTTTCTGTGACATTTTTTTGATTGCCAGATAATAGGTGCCACCTTCTTGTTCTTGCCTTGAATAAAACCAACAAATAGACAAATCCATTTACTTCCTTTAGGGAACGATTTTGCTTAAGCCTGTTCTTTATGTATTATTTGGATTTTTAGACTCTTGTCCTCATCTTTATTGTTATATACACAACGTTTTGGTTGATGAGCCCTCTAGCCTTCATCAGGTGTTTTTCATCATAATCGGGAGCCTTCACAGCACTTCAAACCAAACCCTTCATTCAATCCACCATAGTAGACTGTTCTCATTCCACTAACCATGATCTGGTACGTCTTAAGCTATGTTAATATAGAATCAACATATAATACTCACCTTCACTTGAAACCATTATGATTCTTGTGGCCATTTTTAGGCTGCAGGTGAGAGCACTTTACAGTGGAAATCCCTTGTGTTCCTTAGTATTAAGCAGAATCCGTGTGTTCCCTAGAGTTAGGCAGAATCCTTGATTGTTCATTAGTGAAAAAATCTTGTGTTAAGCAGAGACCTTGGTTGTTGATCCATTCGTCCATGTTGAATACTGAACGGCTTTCAAGATTGCCCATTAAATAGTTAACTAACCACGTATTTGAGTGTGTTGATTGGCTGATTTAATCCACACACCCATGCAGAGTCTATAAATTTAAGTGGTGGTCTACAGCACACCTTATATGCTCAAATAATCCAACACAAACCATCAACACTAGACCATTGTCAGTGCTGAGGTGGTGTCTTACCTCCAATATAACTTATCAATTTTCTATATTGTGGATTACCACAACCTACTGCACAGATGAGATCTGGTGGCTATACTATCCCTGCCTCCAAATATTATCAGGACTGTTGATTCCATCATGTCACTTATATCAACAGATTCTGAAGGGGTCACTCAAGAATGTCAACAGGATGCTAGTTGAAACCTTCCAGTGAAGGTGAGTATTATATGTTAATTCTACAGTTAAGTATTCTATGTTTTTATAACCCAAGGTCAGGATTGAACATGCATTCTACAGATAACCACTTAGAACGATATCAATTCAACCCCTATATCCATTTTGCCAGGTGTCAAACTGTTCTTTATGTTTGTGATAGCTTTTTTTGCCTGTAGAATCAACATATCATACTCACTTTCACGGGAAGGCTGTAACTAGTATCCAGTTATCAGACAACAAAAAACAGTCTGTAACTGAATACAGGTCCTGTGCTAACTACCAGAACATAACCATGTGTTGGGTATTTATGGATCAAAGTGTCTGCACTAAAAACCAGCAGCCAAGAAGAGAGACAGGGAATCAGCTTGGCCAAAGTACTTTGTGGAACAGCCCAACCCTGTATATAAACCACCTACCGAAACTGATGCTAAGAGCAGATTCAACTTGTAATACAGCTGAATACAGATCACCTAATACAAAATTTTACATTGCCGTTTTCATGGTTAATTTGGCCTGCATTTCATGTTTGATTTTTGAAATTTGTACTTGTAGAATAAACATACTGAGTTCCAATTACCGTCAAATTGCTAAGACAAGGCAACAAAGAAGCCATAACTCAATACAGATCTTACCTTTCTGCAAGCCTACTGCAAAATGCCAGAGTATTTATGAAGCATCATAACATCATAGAAACCAAGCAGCCAATCAGGACTCAAGGAATGGAATCCCCAAATACATGAATGGAATATTCATGAGTTCCATAAATACCAGCTGTTTTGGGCACCAGTCAGTAGTGCTTACTCAGCTCACAATACAGTTGGATGCTAATCACCCAACAAATTTCCACAGTACTCTTTTATGGATTTCTATTTCTTTTAAGAATCTCTCATTTTCTTTCGTTGCCTTTAACTTCCTTTTTCATTCCTAAACATTTGATTGGCCAGCTTTGTTCACTTAATCTTGTTCTTCATCATTCTGTTCATTTGACTCTGCAATTTCTATTGCATCATTGTTCTCTTGAAGGTTTTTCATCTCTGCTAACCAAAACTCTTGAGATACGTTATCTTTTTGTCCTTTGAATTTCAATTTCTCTTAGTCTCTTCTTTTTCACAATGTCTTCTATTTGCCAGATTGTTTGCAGTCATATTGATGCTGTAGTGTTTGTTTTTTGCTTACCTAGTTACTTAGCATTTTTACAGCATATCAATCACAGTGGGTCATTTAATGCCGGAAAAGTTTTGAAATAGATTCACTCTTAATGGATACTCACTTTTTTTATAAACTCATTTTTCTATTTAACCCTAACAGGTACTACCATTCCAGGTCAAAGTAACCAGGAAGCAATGGTGATGAATGCTCCACATTCCCCAAACCTCCAAAATTGGAACCTCATCATTCCCAGTATATGAAGACCCTCAGCCACCACCTTCTAGCACCCATATAATAAAGAGGGTTGGGGCTTGCCATAGTGTGTTCCTACCATAAATAATTTGAAAAAAATTTTTTACACAATTTTTTTTATAAACAAATTTTCTATTTAACCCATAGATGGGACGCTAACAGGTGCTACCACTCCAGATCAGATTGAACCTGGGAGCAGTGGTGATAGAAGGATACTCCACATTTCCCAGACCTCCAGAACTGGAACTTCACGATCAGATTGTTTAACGTCATACCCAGGACAATGTTTGTTTTTTGGGTTTTCTTTTTTTACATCAGATATTTACCGTAGTAACCCACTAACAAAGCTTTCCATCACTTCTTTGTATTTCTCTCTTTTCTTCTGTTTACATTACTTACCTTAATGGTCACCCATCTCAGTACTGAACAGGCTCATCTATGCTCTACTTGGGTCAATTGACAGGTTGGTTGGTTGGTTGGATTTTATGGCATGTCAACCCTTGTTGGGCCATTTAATGCCGAAGGCATTTTGTTTTATTCATTCTTGTTGGCTATTCAGGTTTTTTTAACTCAATTTTTTTAACACATATTATAAAACATTTTTCTATTTAACCGATAGATGAAACCCTAAAAAGTACTACCACTCCAGGTCAAAATAGACCTGGGAATAATGGTGATGAAGAGGTATTCCACACTCCCCAGAGCTCCAGAACTGGAATTTCATCATTAGATGCAGTTTAAAGTCATGGACCCTCAGCCACCGCTTTCTAGCATATATATGATAAAAAGGATTGGGCTTGTATTAAGAGCAATAGGGTTGGGACAATCATATAGGTGGTATGGCTTGATGTGACCAACCGATTAATTAGAAGGGGCCTCTCTGTGGAGTGTTGCATATTTTTACCCCTCTGCAGAGGTGCACCTTTCCCATTTGTGCCTAGTTTTGTGTTCTATTATGCTAATCACTTATCTGATTAACTTTTTCCTCTGTCACCACAAATCATCAGGTCGCACTGACATTATGAATATCCATGACTTTCACTAACCATCCTTACTGATCATCACCCCTGGCAGGTCCTTTACACGGCATCTAGAATCTGTGCCGAACTGATTGATGTAAGTTTTTGTTGGTTGCCCTACACTGCAGTGTCCATATATAGGTGTAGCCATACAACTGCTTTTTGGCTGCTTTTAGGATTTGTTCAAGACAGCATGAAGCATCCTTGTGTAGTCCCCATCTTTTTCTTGAAGTTCAAGTGAGGTAGCTATACAGTAGCACTGAGAGAGCTACAGCTTGAAAGAATTCACACTTTATCTTATCAGAGAGATCAGATTTTTATAAGACTGATAGTCTTTATATAGCAGCCCATGCCTTTCCTATATGTTTACTGATATCACTTTCTGTAGATGAGATATTGCTACCTAAGTATATAACCACTTGTTATAATAGGATGTTAATTTTTGGACATACCTAGTGTCACAAAATGTTTCAGCTCAAACTTCAAAAAAGAAAAAGAAAATGAAACCTTTTCTTCATGCCATCATTGTAACAAGTGGTAAATGAAAAGGCAGTAAAACCTTTTTCTGTTTTGAAATAAAGAAAATCAAGGAAAATACTAAATAAATTTGGAAAGATGTTTAAAAAAAATCAATCCTAAAAAGTATAGAACTTGAGCGCTACCAAGGGAGATATGACTCACATTGTGGCTGCCACTGTATCAGCTTGTAGTAGTAGTATTTGTCTTGACATGGTCATCAGGCCTTCCCCTTCCCCTTCCCACTTCTCCTGAAAAGTACCCTGTGACCTGGTCACTCCACTGTAGAAAAGTACCCTATAACCTGGTCATCCCACTTGTAAGAATGTTCCCATAGAGAAAATAGTTACTTGGTTTAAAAAAAAACTAAATGTGTGTAAATGCATTTTTTGGAGATTGTTGGAATGCTTGTTTGCCTTTGTGTTGCTATGTAAAAGAGAACACTGCCTTAGGTGGTAATTGCAAAAGGTTTTTAGTAAAAAGTGAAAGTTTGTAGGATTTTGGATTTGGTAAATAGTCAGGCTAGGAGAGTACCAGCCAAAATCTTTCTTTCCCATTTGGCAGACTGTGAGGACAGTCAAAATTCTTTGAGCTCTCAAATGTAGAGTTTTTTGGGTGGTAATTTAGACACCACACTCTTAGTACAGAACTACTAAGAAATTTGGTCCCTTTTCAAGTCCAAGTCCCTACGTACCAACAAAGGTAAACTGTTCTTTCATTCCCTTCTTAATTTTTCATGTGTTATCTTCTTGTTAAATTAGTAATTTCTCTTAAATGGTAAATTATCTTTTTTACCCTGGTTAACTCACTGTTTGTGCCTGTTGAGGCAATTATGTTAAATACCCCAAACCCCCTTTGCATGTATTTTTAGTTAAGCTTAAATGGTTTTATATTTAGAATTTTTTGGTAAACTAAGAGGCGTAAAGCTTTCCTGTTGTTTTTGCTATAACTTTTTTGTGTGAAATTTGTTTGTTTTATTGTTTTGTAAATTTCATGTATTTTTGTGTGATTTTTGTGACTTACACGAATTCTTTTCATTTAATTCACAGTTTTCACGGCATACGCTGTATGAAAAAATAAAGAACTATTAGAAATACAATGTGGTCTGTATGGTCTTTTATATGCACGGTGCTAACCTCTTTGAATTTACGGGAAATCCAAACTGGTTTTGACACTTCTGTGGATTTGAACTTGACACACATATAATGGTCGATAACTGTTGGAACATTAAAAGAGATTGCTCTTAGACAGTCCATAAATGAAAGAGCTTTAAGCACAAATTCCTACCTGAATAAAATGTAACTGAGATTTGTATCTTCATAGCAACCCATTTCTTACCTAACAATGAGTTTCATATAAGTTCTATCCTTTGTATTGATGAACATATTTCAAATTGTGTTGCAAATAATGTTACACTTTTATTATTATTCAACCAGATAATAATATATATATATATATTATATACATATAATATATATAATATAGATATAATGAGAGTTCAATCACATGGTTCTTCTGATAGACAACAATGACATTGTGATGAAGATAAAATTTTTATATTTTGAAATATCTCGATAGCAAAAAATAAGAGCATTCAGGAAAAAACAACTTCATATTTGAAATCAGTACATTAAAAATATATAATAACAATGGTTGATATCAATGCAACAAAAATTTTGTTGGCCAGTGTTATTTGCATACAGCAGTCCATGCCTTTCCAATGCATATATTGACATCACTTTCTGTAGATAATATATTGCTAACTCATTATGTGAACACCACATAACCTCCATTATTATTTTTTATTACTAGCAAGAACATGTGCCCTCTGAGCTTAAGTATTTAAGTTTTAATGTAATGAAATATATTAAATTAGAAAGACTAACAAAATTAAATAAAAAGGTATACACTTATTTTAATTATATTTTAAGTCGTTTCTATGTAAAATCATTCATAGGATAGATTTTATTATAAAATAAAACAATGATATTAAAGATCAATAACACCAAGTAATTATTTGTTAAAACCGGTTTTATTAAAGTCAGTATGCAAATTATCTAATATTATTTCTTAGTAATACATAAGACACATTGCACAATTTTGAATGTACAAATATCATGGGCTGTTTTGAGACAAATCTAACTTAGATTTTCATAGAGATATTGTTAATAAATAAGATTTATGTATTAATGATTTTGACTACAGGTTAAATGCTTACTGATAAACTTATGCAAATCTTGAGGGTATTGTGACATAAGCAGTTACAGTTTCAGTTACAGACAGACACTGAATCTCAGTTATAATAAGATAGGGTGTTAATTTTTGGAAATACCTAGTGTAACAAAATTTTTCAGCTTGAACTTCCATAAAAGAAAAAAAAATGAATAAAACCTTTTCTTCATATCATCATCTTAACAACAAGTGGTAAATGAAAAGGCAGTAAAACCTTTCACTGTTTTGAAAACAAGAATATCAAGGAAAATAATGAATAAATTTGGAAAGATGTTAATAAAACAAAAAACATTCAATTTCAACGAGAACTTGAGAAGACAACCTAAGTTGAAACAGACAATCTATTTCAACATGGAAAATGTTAAAATAAACAACAAAAGTTTATAAGTGTTTTCAGAAAAATACAATTTCCCTTCTCAGAAGAGGAATATCTTTACAACAGACAACTGTTTTTAAAAACATGCATACAAGGCACAACAAAATAAGTAAACATCAAACTTTAAATTGCTAGACATATTCTGTAAGGAAATTTTAATAGACATATTTTGTAAGGAAAATAGAGAGAAAATATGCCTTCATGACTCTGTTGAAATTCTTATTGTGTTGCAAGCTGAATCTGTTCCAAGAATCCAAACTTGGTAGGTAGTTTAAATAGCAGGATTGGCTATTCAACTGTGTACCTTGGCCAATCTTATTGCCAGGATTCTTATTGGCTGCTGGTCTTAGTGTGGATACTTTTATCAATATACAATGTGTAACAAAAAAGTATCAAGATTTAAAATTTTTTGACACACCTTGTATTCTGAAAAAAATTAATAACGTTACATTCATTCTTCATTTCTATCTTGGTAAATACAGCTTTAAACTTAGTACTTTTTGTGTCAAAAAGTACAAAAAATCTTGATACTTTTTTGACACCTTGTATACCCAATACTTGACTGTGTTCTGGTAGTTTCAGTTACAGTATTTTTTTTTCTGGTGACTAGATGCAATTTCCACAGCCTTCCTTGTGAAGGTGAGTATGACATTGATTCTATAGACTGAACATTTTAGTTAGATTAAGAAATGTTGTTAAAAGATAAATACAGATTTAACTCAATTTTAACTTCAGATATTTTTTTTGATAGAACTGTAATATTTAGTATTTGGATTATACTTTTTAAATTGTTATCTTCATTTTTATTGCTGCATGCCCAACATTTCTGCCGATGTACCCTCTTTGACTTCTTCATGTTTTTCTCATCAGATTCAGGAATCTTCTTGTCATTATCAAGAGCCTTCATGGAACTTTGAACTGAACCCTTTATTCAATCTATCGGGGTAGACTGTTTTCATTCCACTAACCATGACCAGATACAAGTGTTAAGCTATGTTAAGGATTCTATTTTATTATTGGCAGGGGTCAGGATTGATCCTGCAACCTACAGATGACTGTCACTTAGAACTGTATTAACTCAACCTGTGTGTCCAAATGTGAGGAGTTGTTTGGAAAATTTGTGACAGATTGTTATCAGCTCATCCACAAACATATGGATGGTTCTAGAAAAGCTCATATAAATATATTTACACCTAGCTCTTCCACCATGGACAGGATGCAACACAAGGTCAATTTTAAGCAGTAAAGTTGGTTTAAATTCAGATATTTTCCTTTCTTAATACTGGTTGCCTAACCAAGTAGAAAGAAACCTATCTGTCCTACTATTTAACCATATGAAAGTCACCTTTTTTTCCCTGCTATGCTAAGTATTTTATATTATCACCCATGGTCAGGATTGAACCTAGAATCTACATGATTGTTACTTAATACTGTATTAACTCAATTCCTATGTCCATTACGCCATGTGTCCAATTGGAGGGCACATTGTCCAAAATATGTATATAACAATAAAGATAAGGACAACAGTACAAATAATACAAATTATCAAGCAACATCAAAAATTAAGATTGTAATAATCTGTTTGTCTGAATTTTTGAGATGAGGCTTGATAATTTGTATTATTCAGACTGTTTCCTCATCTTTATTGTTATATACACAGCATTTCCGCTAATGTGCCCACCAACCTTCTTCAGGTATTTCTTGTCAAACTCTGGAATCTTCTCTTTGAACTCATCCACTTGAACACATGGTGCAACAGATATATAGATTGAGTTAATATTGTTTAAATGACTATCATCTGTAGGTTGCAGGTTCAATCTTCAGCAAAGGCAATAATGGCATAGAATACCTAACATAGCTTAACACTTAATGGAATAAGAACTGTTAACCCAAATGGATTGAATAAAGGGTTTGGTTTGAAGTTCCATAAAGGTTCCCGAATTCAAGGAGACGGTTCCTGAGTTTGACAAGAAACACCTGAAGAAGGCCAGAGGGCACATCAGCTGACACATTGTGTATATAACAATAAAGATGAGGACAATAGACCGAAAAATTCAAATAGTACAAATTATCAAGCCTCATCTCAAAAGTTCAATCAAACTGATGTTACAGTCTTAACTTTTTAGAAATGGTTTGATGATTTCTATCATTTGGACTGTTGTCTTTATCTTTATTATTTTTATTGTCTGAAAAATCCAAATCCAAATGTAATAGTCTGTATTTATATTTTGACAGTATTATTCAATCTCGTTAAGATGTTCAGTCTTGAAGGCATATTTTCCTTTTCTTTTTGAAACTTGAAGTAGACAAGAAATTTCCCTTTCTGAATATGTCTAATAATCTTTGAGAATGATCTCTGTCTAATTAGCTGAATATTGTTTAGTAATCAGGATAAACTAAATATCTTATTAGTGAAGATATTGCACAATCTGCAAGACAAGCCAGAGGATACAGTTTGGATTCTCTTGTCTTTTGTGACAGCTGCTCCTGCTGCTGCTGCTGCTGCAGATATGGATTAGCCATATTAAGATCGGATTCTCATTAGTAGGAAAGAATGGTTGGAGATTCTCAAAGAGATTCTCTCGTCTGAAGCAATATTTATATTCTTTGTTAATATCAAATGAAGAAAAGAAACTATTCAAAAATAAACAATTGATATTTAATGAGGAGACTGAGAATTATGGTTCCTGTTGCAAATGGATTTGTGTGGTAAAGTGGGGAGCAGATGGTGGGTATGCTGCTCCACCTCAGATGCAAAAACAATTTCCATCATCTCAGGTATGCATATGTCTCCATTTAATTTCTCTAAATTTTTTTTAGATGAGCCTTGACAATTTATATTATTTATATTATTCGGACTATCGTCCTCATCTTTATTGTTATCTACACAACATTTCACAAGAAATAACGGAAGAAGGCCGGAGGGCACATGGTCTGAAATGATGTGTAGATAACAATAAAGATGAAGACAATAGTTCGAATAATTCAAATAATACAAAGTCTCCATTTAATTTTTCAGATTGTTTAAATCTAGGATTAAGTATTTATACTTTTTGATAAAACCCTCATAATTCCATTTCCAATGTTGGAATATTTTGTAATGTAGGGTGTACCAAAATCCACCACTTAAACTTATAGACTGTGTAGATGCATGGATTAAAGCCAGCCAATCAACAGTTCAAATACGTGGTTAGTTAACTATTTAATTGCCAATCTTGAAAGCCGTTCATTTGCATGTATTCTACATTGATCAACAAACCTGCAACCAAGGACTTTGCTCAACCAAAGGATTCTACCCAACACTAAGAGACACCAAGGAAGAACCAAAGGATTCTACCCAACACTAAGAGACACCAAGGAAGAACAAAAGGATTCTACCCAACACTAAGAGACACCAAGGAAGAACCAAAGGATTCTACCCAACACTAAGGGACACCGAGTCAGAACCAAGGGATTCTTTACTAAAGACCAGCCTCTGCTTAACACTAGGGATCTCCACTGTAAAGTGCTCTCACTTGAAGCCTAAAAATGGCCACAAAAATTGTAACTTATCAACCTCTTAGTATTTTCCAATTTTCTTGGGAAGATATTTTCCATGGATCATTTATTTCTATTTCAATATCCACTGAAACTTACTGAAATATTTATCAGAATTATTTTTCAAAATATTCTCTTATTTTTATTTTTGTAAATTTTCAAGTTTTCATACTACTAAATTTGGTCAAGTTATCTATATACTTATACCATTGATTTAGCTTAGGCAGTAGAGCACCAGCTTAGGAACCACAAGGTTCTGGGTTCAGTACCACCTCTCACCAATTTGATGCATGAATAGCACCACATTGATCTGTGACGTAAAGTGGGGAGCAGATGGTAGGTATGCCACTTCACCTCAGATGCAAAAACAATCTCCCTGGTCTAACACTAGTAAAAAGGAGACAGACTCCCTTGATATCAACAATAGGCCACTCTGTTGATTTTACGTTTTAGTTATCTATCCACCTCTCTTCACCCTAGAGATTTAGAGTATATCATGCTGAGTGGGAAAGGAGTACAGACTAAGTTAAAGGGAAAACCTGCTTCCATGGATCAGCAAGCAAACAAGGTACAAAATCAATTCTTAGTACATTAGCTCTTTTTATGCCTTTTTTTTTTTATTTCACAGCAACACTTGCTCAAGCCAAACTCTCCCTATCATGTTCTCTCTTAATTCTGGTGAAATACTACAATATTATTAATGCAGTTCAAAACCACTTTCAACAGGTAAACACTTCATACTTTGTAGCAATATCAATGTTTTAAGATCCAAAGTATTAATAAAGTTCAAAACCATTTTAAACAAACACTTCAAACTTAGTAGCACTTCAAACTTAGTAGCAATATCAATGTTTTAAGAGCCAATGTATCAATAAAGTTCAAAATCATTTTAAGCAAGTAAACACTTTATACTTAGTTGCAATATCAATGTTTTCAGAATGTAATTAACAATTGCTTTATTTTTGAATTCCACAAAATTACACCAATGTATCTAATTCAAAGGATGCATTTTTATTTCAAAGTTTAATTTGTATCATATAGTACCTAAATAATGAGAATGAAATCCTGTTTTTCATATAATGTCTGACAAAACCACAGGAGAAATGAGATCTAAGTGGAATTGTTAATTCAACCTAGCACAATTGATAATTCCTCTGTTCACTTTGTATCTTTGCTTAGTAAACCTTTTTCCATATCCTCAATCCTCATTGTGTTTCTTCCTTTATTTCTATTAACTTTGATACTCAAGTTACAACAGGAAGGAAAACAACTGTATAGATATTTCAAGTGACAAACGAAGGAAGTTAGACTATCTCTCTCTGTATATATATATATATATATATATATATATGTGTGTGTGTGTGTGTGTACAGGAGATATTGAGGATCCCAAATAGAATTATCCCCAACATGCCAGTCAATTGGATACTTTTACCTAAGTGTGTGTGTGTATATAAATATATAATTTATATGCTTGTATGTGTTATATATATATATATATATATATATATATATATATGTGTGTGTGTGTGTGTGTGTTCAAGTTTATGTGTATGTATGTGTGTGTATTTGTGGTTAATCATAAGACAAACTTCATCTCATAAAGATCAAACTTGGATAATTTAGGGACCAATCAGGAATGAGAAGAGAAAACCTAAAGCAAAAAATGTGAATCTCTAAAAATTGTTAATATACAACGGAAACTGGCACAAAAGGAATACAAGAGTAGAGATGACTGGGTAGTAAGGGTGATCCAATAGAAATTATGCAAAAGAATAAAATTTGACCATGCAGATAAATAATATATTTTCCCTATACTTAATTCTCGTTGTGTTTCTTCCTATTATTTCTGTTAACTCTGATACTTGAGTTCACCTTACTCTGTCCACCTTGTATATTTGCTTAGTATACGTTTCCCCTATACTTAATCCTCATTGTGTTTCTTCCTATTATTTCTCTGCTAACTCTGATGATCAAGTTATAAAAATTTGTAAATCTATTAAATCAGATCATTCTGTTCTTTTATTGAGACTGACCCCTGACCTCTAAGGTCATTTTAGGATTCATTTTTAATTTTGTATCTTTGAAAGATTAAAATTACTTAAAAAGAGGTTATTCACTCTTAAATGATTTTGTCAAACAAGAATTATAAAAATCATTTTGAGGAAGGGATTTTTCTTTGGCTACAAATTTCTATTAAAGAGAAACATTTTTACATTGATTGATGATTGATTATTGATTTTGGTATTGAATAAACTGCATCAGTATTAACAAATAGAATATAGGATAAGTGATCAGATGATCAATAAACTTTATTGATTAGACTTCTTTAATATGAATACAATAAGATCAATAATGATTAATGTGATTTCTCAATTTTATTCAGTCTATTGCCTCACAATTTACTTTTGGTAATCATTTTTCTATTCAAGTATAAGGGTACATTATATATATATATATATTATATATATATATATATATATATATATATGTATTTACCAACCCCTCCACAAGGTAAATTTCTTAAGTGGAGTTTAACTGGTCTGAATTCAGAGTTTTCCTTCTACTGGACTGGTTACTTAGCCAAGATTAAACAGTCCAGTCTGCCTTACTATTTACCCATAGCTACAGGGAGAGTAATTGAATGCATACCTTTTTCCTATGGATATTAGCACAATGGGAAACAGCCATGTTCAGGATTTGTACTTGAGTCGGCGAGTCATTTTCCAACTCTAACCATCACACCATGCACTTCCAAATATATATTTTTTTGGGAGAATATGTGCTTAATTGAAGTCGTACCTAATTTTGAAAATTAATTAATTAATGATTAATGAATTAGCCAGGCATACCTATTCAAATGTAAGGCTAAACAAATCGAGAAAAATCAATCTCTGTATGTACATTTCGGCCTATAAGGCCTCATCAGCAGAGCTATAGACAGGAAGACCGCTTTGTGTGTGATTCGAACCCTGACTGCCAAGTGGAATATAACTTACTTCTAAATAAACGAAAAATCTGGGAAAAACCAGCTGGTGTAATGGTTAGAATCCTCGCCTGTCAGCTTGAAAAACGAATTTGTGGCGTTTTTTGGTGTTTTTTGGGACAACTGCTAAATTTGGTTGACCTGAGTGTTCAGCATCATTTGTGTCTGTATGAAAGTTTAAAGTCAGCATAACCATTGTTATCAAGCCATTTCTTTGCTTGAACAGTATTTTTTCCCATCAGAAAGCAATGCTTTATCAACACAAGAAATTCAGATTTTGAAAATTTGCAACAGTAGCCTCACTTAAATAACTTTAATTTGTAAAATAATAATCAGAATTTTGACATGTGCCATTTGAAGGTTAGTACTTTATAAAAATTATATGGATTTTTTTTAGTGGTGCCTTATATATCTCAGGTTTGGGACTTATTGAATGATGTGTTATATATATATATATATATATATATATATATATATATATATATATATATATCCTAAACAAGACAATTTTTCACAATTTTTCAATATAGTCCCCATTGACATGAATGCACTTAGTCCAACGTAATCTCATCATGAAAGAAGGTGACATCCTGGTCCTCCAAAAACTTCTCCACACCAAATATGACCTCATCACGGTTTCCAAAATAACAGGTGGGATTGGAGTTTTAGGAAACAGGAAGGTGTCAGAAGGATTTAAGTCTGGGGAGTAAATGGGATGGGGTAGCAATTTAAAGCCACTGTTGGATGCTTCATATCCTGGAGCAAGAGCACACACACCTGCAGCTACCCTCTGCATTTTGAGTTGATTGCTTCCTTGACTTGTCTTAATTTTGATACATAGTACTGTCAATTAAAAGTTTTTTTGTTTCCTATTCCAGGTAGTTTATCATGATTACACCTTTAGATTTAAAAAAAAAAAGGTCATGACTTTACCAACAGATGCGGCTAGCTTGAATTTCTTTTTTTTTTTGGGGGGGGAGAGAGAACCAGGGTGTTTTCACATTTGTTGCTTATTTGTTAATAGACCCAAAAACAATCATATATTTATCAATCATCTTCATACAAGCAAAACACACACATGTATACTAGTCATATTCATACAACACACAGACACAAAAGTCACATTTATACACATATATGAGAGAGCGAGATACACAAACATTTTATATATATATATATATTGGCAGACTAAAGATAGGCACAAAAATATATGAATACACACCGACACAATTACAGATATATAGGTATATACACATACTCTTGAAAATATAGCATAGAAAATCTACAGATATTCCTACTTTATATATACAAATGCATACATATTTAATTTATCATTATGAATGTGTCTTCTTTGTGAAATCAAAGCCATTTTCATCTAAATAACGTTTAAAGATCTTATTCAAAGAAAAAGCCTGTAATTATGCTTGGATGATCTTCATTCCAGAATTTGCCGTTAATTACAATATGAATTTCTGATTTTTCACTGCCAAACAATATCAAAATTATTGAACAATTTTCAAAGGAAAAACAGACCTGCCCATTACAAGGGATAAAATATTTTTATCTTGTGTTCAAAATTAACCATATCCTAGAATCAAAATGGAGGTCAGTTATCCTGTCCTATATAATAGAAAGAATCAAAAGAAATTCATGCAATACAAGAAGATCACTAAATAACAAGATTAGAAGAATAATGTATTATTCAAGCAAAGATCATCATCATCATCAAGGTGTAAGCATGGATTCCCTTGACTCTCTCTCACCATCCATTCTTATCAGCCCTTGTTCTTAGTAAGTCCTCTAGACAGCATCCAGTCTCCATACAGAGCTGATGAATGTATAAGAATTAGTGTGGTGTTTACTCAGTAGCTAACACCCATTATTATAATGCATTAGGTTATCCCAGAGGGTAACCTAACATTGAACAATAATCATTGAATAAATGCCAACAAAGAGTTATAACAAACAGACTTCATTGTCTAAGCAAAGTTCAACAGAAAGAATACATAACAGGATAGATAAATGTCCTAAAGAAAAGTGTTCTTTAAGATGATCTAAGGAACATGAAGAAAATGTAACTTACTGTACACTCTATGATGGATGTCACATGCAGGTATGAAGGTATAGAGTATATTCAAGGCATATGTACTATACATGGAAATACCAGAGCTGGTAAGCCAAACTTCTATGAAGAGTATAAAGGGGCCCACATAAAGACACACATATAAGTCTGAAGCTGGGATCTAAGCCCCCACCCCAATCCAAAATGGAGACACAACTTGTGTTTACTTTACAGCAGAAGATTCCAGGAGAAAGAGGGTTTGACTTTTGTGGGACTGCCCTTTAATATCCAGATCGCAACGCCACCTAATTGCTAACCATAGCAAGCAAGGAAAGATGATCCTTACAAATGTAATTTTTTGCTGGTTTGTGGGATGAGGATAAGTGGGAGTACAGCTGATGTTTTGTAGGGTGCTGCTTCCGGGAATAAAAAAAAACAGCATGCAGCATCCTTGAGTATTTCTTATGTAACTTTTTCTCCAAACATTTTGTTAAAGTCTAAATGATGCAACTCTACAATAAAGATATGGCTACAGGTTGATGAGCTCCAATGATTCAATGAGCTCTGAAACTCTGATTAGCTGTTGAAGGCTTAAAAAGAAAAAGACCTGCAAAGATTCCATTGTACCAGCAATACTGTTATCCACAAAATTAAATATGCTATTATATCATGTAGTTTTGTTAAAGTCCAAATGATACAATCATACAGTAGTACTGACACAACTACAACTTGGAAGGATTTCTACATTTTTTAAATTTTTTCTTTTAGAGATCTGTTTTATTATCACAGCATTCCTTCCACTTTTGGTTTGGTTTATTTTATGGCACATCAACCCTTTTCAGGTTATTTAATGCCAAAACAAGTAATTTTGAAAAAGTGTTTCAATTTCCTAATATCTTCAAATTGGTATAAATAATTTTCATTAAATTCATTTAGTTTGGTTTGTTTAATGGTATAATAACCCTGTGGGTTATTCAATGCTATAAACTGTTCAAGTGTGATATAAAAGTTAGTACTCAAGTTTTCTTTACTGGTGTAATTTTTGTGGGTGTATTTTATAAATGATTCATAATTTTCGATATATTTTTATTTCCCTCAAGGAGGATAAAATGTCATCAATGTTAGAATACTCAAACAGATCCCTCATATTATATATGTTCAAATATTTCTGATTGGAGTGAAAACTCCATGAGGAAATGTTTGACAGTGTAGAGTGTTTGCCATGTTCTGCACTGTGATTGATCCTCCATTTTTGAAGACAGTCTGTAAATTTATCTTTCAATATCAGCATCACCTGCCCTGTCACATTCTTCTCATTCTTATACACACTCTGAAATCACTTACCTTTCAATAGAAATTTTATCTTTCGGGGGTAAAGCTAGAAATTAGAGGGAGTCAAATCAGAACTCTAGGGTTCTTTTGAGTGATGGATTGTATTGCAAAAACACACTATGCACACGAAACGCAAAGAATGGAGAATTGAGATATTCAATATGGCTGGATATTTCTCTCAACTGTCCATGGAATCTCCAGATCTTCTATTTCTGGAACTGTCAATTACAGATTCTCTTTCATTACAACCTGCGTCATCCCATCATCATTTTTGGGTGTTCTACATTGCTAAAGGCTTTCCAAAATATGGAAATATCCTTTGAATGGATCCTGCTAAATCTGACACGAAATTTTATCTTAAGATTACACTCATTGAGTCTTCCCCAGAAGTCTTCTTAATCCTTTGAATAGTTTCCAATGACAAATGTCCAAGTTTTTAAACAAAAACCTAATGCATACTCATTGTGAATACAATGGTCACACAATACACAAGCTCAGTCAATGGCATCTCATGGCTAAATAAATCATCATTATCATGTCACGCTGACAACACAGATTTCTATGACTTTCTTTTGCCACCAATCCCTATCAGTCATCATTTCTGGTTTGGTTTGTTTTGTTTTATGCCATATCAACCTGAGTGGGTCATTTAATGCCGACAAAGTTGTGAAATAAATTCATTCTTAATGCATAATACAATTTTGTTTATAAACTCATGTTTTTCTATTCAACCCATAGATAGGACCTTAACAGGTACTACCACTCCGGGTCAGAGTGGACCAGGGAGCAATGGTGATGAAAGGGTGCTCCACATTCCCCAAATCTCCAGAACTGGAACCTCGCCATCAGATAGAGTTTAGTGTCATTCCCAGGACATGTAAACCCTTAGCCACCGCCTTCTAGTACCCATATGATAAGAAGGATTAGGGGTTGCAATAAGGGCAATAGGGTTGGGGCAATCATATAGGTGCTAGGGCTTGATGTGGCCAGCTGATTTATCGAAGTGGGCCTCTCTGACTGTCCGTCTAGCCCAAGAAAAGCCTAAAGTGGAATATTGCAAGTCATGGACTGCTTAGCCACCTGGGTTCTATCCTTAAGCATCACGGGTCGCCACCCACGGCCAACAGGTGGCCCCATTGGGGGAGTCTTACCTTACTGCAGAGGTACAGTCGGTGCATTCTAACGCCCCAGCCGACAGGGCGGCATCATTTCTGGCCAGTACCAACAAATTGCAGTGACCCAAAGAAAATACATGAATTTTTCAAACCATATTTAGAACCTGTTGGTAAACTAGTGTTTGTATCAGTCACCTTCTCTGTCTCTCAGTCAATCAATTGAACATAATCTTTATTGTCCATGCGATATAGTTGTAAAGTTATATTTTTTGTCATTTCTAGATTCTATCTACAAAAGGTATCAATAGAGAAATCAAAGAAGAAAACAATTTCAATCACCCATATAATAAAGTATCAAAAGCATCATTTCCCATACTTTTTTTTTGTTCTTTCATTTTTCTTTCTTTCTTGTATTCCTTTTCTTCTTCTTTTTTATTTCTCTATTATCTACTTTATTTTCTTTCCTCTATTTCATTTTTCTTTCTTCTTGTATTCCTTTCTTCTTTTTATTTCTCTATTATTCTACCTTTATTTTCTTTCCTCTATTTCATTTTTCTTTCTTTCTTGTATTCCTTTTCTTCTTCTTTTTATTTCTCTATTATTCTACCTTTATTTTTCTCTATTTCCTTTCTGTATTCCTTTTCTTCTTCTTTATTTCTCTATTATTCTACCTTTATTTTTCTTTCCTCTATTTCTTTTTCTTTTTTTCTTTTATTCTTATCTTTGATTTCATTTTTTTAACCACTTTATTTTTCTATTTCTATGTTTTTGCACCTTTTATTTTCCATCCCTTTCTTTCCCTATCAGTCATTGCTCCGAGCAAGTTCTCACACCATCTAGTATCCATACAGAGCTGATCAATGTAAGTCTTTGTTAGTTGGCCCACTCTGGCGTGTTCACAGGAAAATTCCACATATGGATTCGTCCTTACTTGTCCAGCATGTCTTGTTCATCTTACTTGGATGGTTTGTGTGATAGGAGGTAAGTGGCCATACAACTGCAATTTTCAAACAAAAACTTAACGTATAATCATTGTGAATACAATAGTCACACAATACACTTAATGGAATCATACTGCTAAATAAGTCATCATCATGATAACACAGATTTCCATGGCTTTCTCTTGCCACCCATCCCTATCAGTCATCATTTCTGGCAAGTTCTACTCACATCATCTAGTAATTATAGAGCTGATCAATGTAACTCTTTGCTGATTGGTCCACACTGGTTAGTCCATTTATAGATGTCTACAGCAGATTGTCACTTATGAGTTCATCCTTACTTCTCCAGCAGTGTCCTGCGTGTTGTTTGTCTTACTTGGATAGTTTGTGGGTAAAGAAGTTTCAGAGATTTACTTTCAGACTAATACCCTTGGAAAAGGTATAAACCCCTCATCCACCCAACTATGGATTAAATAGTGCCATTACTGTTTTTTTACAAAATTCTTTTGGCATTAAATAACTCACAAAGGTTGATATACCATTAAACAAAGAAACCAAAATAAACTATTTTTTTAAGCTAGACACTGTTGATAGCAACAGACGAATTTTCTAACTAAAGAATAAGCAGGCAAAATTAAGAGTAACATTTTAGGGGTGGGAGGGAGAATCATTGGATTGAAAGAGGAAGGGGTTTAGAAAGAGAAAACAAATTGGAATAGAGAAAGAAGAGAGTGATGACAGATGAAGGGAGTAAGAAAGAACAGGGTAATAGAAATATAAGTTAAAAGGAAATAGAATGGTGTATATATATATATATATATATATATATATATAAATATTATTCCACTCCAACCTGCAAGTCACGTAGGTTAAAAGACCCCCACCTAAATTTTGGCAATTTTTTTGTGAAGGGGGGTTAAAACTGTTTTGTAAAAACAAGGATTTTTTAACAAATTGGTATACTTACAAGAACGTGTATTACATTAAGTAACAATATTTTTGTTTATCTTATTTTCCTTTTCGTACATGTGTCTAATTCGGTTGTAATTTAAATATATATTACATTGTTAAGTTTTTCTGTTCTATTAGGTACATGTGATGTTACAAAATTTACAAAAAAAAACAAACAACAAAAAACAAAAATACAAACGAATACTTTCAATTTTTTGTATAGTAATATGTAATAATTCTAAACAGAAAATACAAATCCTGAAATATACAAATTCTCAATGATTTTAGTTTCAAGAATTATTTTCCTCTTACCCCCTCTCTAACTATTGTCTTCCACTTTCTCTCTCACTCCCTGGTGTTCCAAATTTCATTTTAGTCTGGTCATGGACCGGGTACTTTAGCTAGTATATATATATATATATATATATATATATATATAGTATCCAATTGCTGCTTTAACCTTTCCATTCCAGTGGCATCAGTAAATAATCCAAAAGTTCTCAATATTTCATATTAAAAACAGAGCAGTAATAATAATAATTATAGTAGTAGTAAGTAGTCGACGGGCGGCCTAAAGTCAGTATCAGCCAGTCAGCGAGGGAGTCTATCCCCTTTTCAATAGCGCTAGACCAAGGAGATTGTTTTAGCATCTGAGGTGGAGCGCCACACCTACCATCAGCTCCTTACTTTACCGCACAGATCCCTGTGCTACTCATACTCTGAGTTGGCGAGGACCGGTATCGAACTAGGAACCTTGTGATTTCTAGCCGAACACTCTACTGACTGAGCTAACCCGGCCCATAACTATAGTAGTAATAATATAAAATATTACTTAATTCTTTTCCTCTACTATTATAACTAATATACCAAATGAAGAAACTGTTGATCTCTCAGCAATGACAAGTACTGACTTTTGAGATGAATTATCCTTCTTCATTGTTCTGATCTTGAGAAATTACCCCTAAAACGTTCAATGATGGATTCTCTTATCTATTGCTGGAGCCAATGTCTTTGCAGTAAGATGAAAAAAAAAGAAGATCAAGAACTCCAAAGAGGCCAAGAGTCAGAATGTCTGATAAAATAAGCAGAAAAAAAAAATACTGGATAGAAAAACAAAAGAAAACATATTGGAAATATAAGTCTTGAGGATAAGAATAAACTGATGATATTGTTATTTTTTTCCAACTAATTCTTTGTAAATGATATTGTTTCTGCTTTATTTATAGTTTTGCCTCATCTTCATATAAAGGAGATGATATTTGTAACGGTTTGTAGACATAAACTGAATTTTACTGATTAGATGAAATACATAATTATAGAATACCTCAATACATGTGATACATACAAGGTGTGTTTAAAAAGCATATGATTAATTGTTTCATCTCTTTCACCACATAACCTATTATCATCATCATCATTATTATTATTATTATTATTATTATTATTATTATTATTATTACAAGCAAGAATATTTGCCATCCAGGCATAAGTATTTAAGTTTTAATGTAATGAAATATTAAATTAGAAAGATTAACAAAAATAAATATGAATGCCTATATAAAGATTACACTAATATTTACTTTATTCAATTGATTTCAATATGAAATTAAATATAGGATTGCTTTTAATGTTTGAAAACAAAACAATAAAATTTGAAGTCAATAACACCAAGTAATTATTTATCAAACACAGCTTTGTTAAAACCGGTATGCTAATTATTCACAACATATATAAACCTTTATTTCTTAATAATATATAAAAAACATTAACAATATGGGCTATTTTGAGGCAAATATATTTCAGATAGACCTTAAGAGACATTGTTAATAAATGAGATGCGAATCAAGATTAATTAATGATTATTTAATAATCATTATTATCATAACTAAGGGAATTATGATGGTGGTGGTCAAGTTTGAAGCTGTATTTACCAAGATAGAAATGAAGAATGAATGGAACGTTTTTTTTTTTACAGAATACAAGGTGTGTCAAAAGTACAAAAAAATCTCAATACTTTTTTGACACACCTTATATATATATATATATATATATACCAAGCGTGTTGTAGATCCTTGCGGAGAGAAAAACCCGGCAGAGAGTTTGATTGTAAAAAATATACTACCAAACATCAACCAGGAAGAAAAAATTTTTGAAAAAAAAGAAAAGACCAAGATATTCGTACCAACAAAATAATCTATTGGTATAGTATTTGGCCAAAAGAAAAAACAATTTATATGCATATATATGTATATAAGATAGATATATATTCATATAACCTAGGAGAAGCTAATTTGTAAAAGTGCTCGATACCTAAGTAGAGCCAAGTAATATATATATATATAATATATGGGAAAATAATGTGTGGTTGTTTTAGAAGCATAAAAAAAATGAAGATCTGATGCAAAATGAATATTGTGTTCTAAATCTGATTTATTTACCAATATTTCTAGGTGGATCTCTCTTCATTAAACAGTCAGTCTATCACAAACCTTTGATAAAGAGGGACACACCTTGAAATATTGTTAAAGAAATAAAATTTAGAACACAATGTTCATTTTGTTTCTGATCTTCATTTTTTTTTTCATTTTTCTAAAACCAAAAATTATTTTCACAAATAAATAATTATATATACACACACACACACACACACACACACACACACATATATATATATATATATATATATATATATATATATATATATATATATATATATATATATAGACGTTTTTGAAATAGCTCTTCAGTAAGCATATCAAATGTTGTAATAATTTAATTATCATACTGTGGTATATCCACGGGTCCTGCTAGTTTTATATTTTTATTTGAATTAATGAAATACAACACATTGAATCAAAACTGCCTAAAACTCACTTTAAATGAGAAAAAATAGATAAATTCATGTGACAAATAAAGTACAAGTTATAATATGAAGAAAATAAAAGATAAAGCTATTTTGTAATAAAGGAAAAATTACAATATATATTTGCTTGAAGATTGATTAGAGAAAGATTTGTTTCAATTCTGTGCTGAAATGATAAAAGAAATATATTTTAATTTGATAATAAGAGATTAATTATTACAATTCCAACTCTTTCTTTTTGTTCTTTATGTGATGATAAGTAATAATTAGTGGTTATTATGATTGTTAGAAGTGATAATGGAAAAACCAGAAATTGAGGAATAATAAGTATCATTAATAAACTTTAAAATTAGTTGACTTGATAAAAGATAGCATGGCATTTCACTAATGACCAGTAAAATGAATGCATCAAATACAGTTGTGAATAAGTTATCAAATAACATTGAAATCTGGGAGAAAGGTTAACATAGGTTTATTATATTTTGGTACAAAAAGTATAAATCAGATAGAGTCCAATACACAACTCTTTAAGAACAGTAATTAAAATTTCTATAGCAATACTAGATACTACTTGACCACTCTCTCATGTAGTCCGTATTAGTTATGCGTTTCATTGGATGAATCCAACTTTATTTTAGGGGAAATATCATCCCTTACAACAAACATGAGAATGTTAGTCTATTTACAAAAATAATACTTCACTGGTATTACAAAATTTAATTAAGTCTTGTTTATGATTAAATACTGTTACAAATACAACAAATGCAAGTTCTTCCTTTTCTCTCATTGATGAGAACTACTACGCTAGAGGAAGAGGGAAAGGAAGCAGTTTGAGTGACACTGGCTTTCTAATAGAAAGTGGATGGTTCACCAAAAATACCAGAAAAAAAGGGCGCATTTTAGGGACAGTACAAATTTGTGATCAAATAGTGTTACAAATACAAAGAACACAAGTTCTCATTTTTCTCCCATTGGTGATAACTACTATGCTGTAGGAAGGAGGAGAGCAGTTTCAGTGACACTGACCTTCTAAAAGAAAGTGGATGGTTCATTAAAAAACACCAGGAAAAAGGGCAGGTTTTACAGACAGTACAAAATCTTGGGTTCTTAAAGTGAGACACAAAAAAAGACAGCTCTACAAAAATAAAGTTTAAAACCTGAGGAATTTTCCCCCTTTTGTTATGCCTTCACTTTTTTTTGTATCATGTTTTCCTTTCGACTTATGTATCTATATGGTTTCTTTGTTTTTGAGTTTCTGCAGCCTTTTAATAAAGACACAGAGATTTCTTTCTTTCCTCCCTGTTATTGTTATTGCACTAATTTTTGCCTACCCGGTTTTTAGTTACAAAATTTGGCCAGTAGCTTGCTTAGAAAATCAATAAGGATGTAAGATAAGAGTGACAAGGTCAGTGGATGACATGTGTTGCATGTATGGTAATGAAAAGGGAACAGAGCTAACAGTGCAAAGAGTAAAAGAGACAGTGAGAAAGTTTGGAGATTTGGCTGAGTGTTTGGAGGGGACAGACACAAGATGAAGACTGTCTACAAAAGCCAATTACTTAGGTTGATTTAATAAAGAGCTTGAAGAAAAAAAAAACAACAGCATGTCGTGTGTTTGTTATCAAAAACAGCAAATGGACACAAATCAGAAAAAACCCAAGATGACCCAAGTAGTTCCAAACATAATAGAACAAAAGAGCCATCCAACAACCCAGAACCAATGTTACATAATTTATGAACATACCTGTAGTTAGAATATTTAAAGTTGTTAAATTTAGAATTGGAATTGGGGAATTTTCCATACCCATTGGGATTATGAGGGACATGAAGATGATCCCAACTGACCTTTCGGTAGAGGCACATGATTGGGTGCATGAGAATAAGTTTTGGTTTAATTAGTCAGATGCAACGCAGATTTAGAGTGGGTGGACCTATGGGTCGTCACTCTGATGTCCTTCCCTTCCACTGGCAGAATCAAATAGGCAGGGTTGCAAATAAAGCTTGATCAAGAAACAACCAAGTCTTGTTGTGTTAATTAAATGTTAAAACAAACAATGACCAGCCCAGAATGAAGAATCAACAAAGAAGAACCAACCCTTAACAGCATATGCCCACTAGATGGAAGAACAAGGCATCCAGATGAGGAGACAAAGAAAGCAGAATGTAAAGTAAGACTATCAACAATTATCATCTCTACCCTATCTATCTGTATCTCTTTCTCCTCCATTATATATCAGAGTATGTTAGAAGGGTATATAACACCAAGATACAAAAATAACTATATAGCAGAGACCAATAATCCAGGTAAGTAAAAAACAAGAAGTAGTAAGTATACTATGAACATAATGTAACAAGGAGTGTAACTTTGCAAGGTATTTTGGTGGTAGGAGTGATTTATAACAATACATTTACTCAGTTTGGTATTTTCATTTTTTTTTTCAATTTTATTTTTTGATAAATTCAATTATTTCTGGTTGACATTATGTATGGATTCTTTGTAATTTGTTAGACATGTTTTTGTTTTTTTATTCCCATGTTCTTTTGATTTTTTAACATTTATTTGTATGACAAGAATAGAATTTCATGAGATTTTATGAAATTGTTTATCAGACAAATAATTTCAACAGCTTGCTTTTCATTTTTCTGTCATATTTCTTTACTATATTGTCACATACCATTAACCAAATTATTTATCATATTCTTTCTCTCTCTCTTACAATATATATATATATATATATATATATATTATATATATATATATATATATAAAATGAGATGAATCAAAGGGATAAGACAAACAGGAACATTTTGCTTTGATCATGATATGAAAAGAAAACGGTTTATAAGAAAAGCATATAAATATCTATATTTTATCAGATTATTCAGATTCAATCTTCTATTTTCTTTGGAGCCATTTACACCTGCACAAGCTGAATCACTGCTACATAGCCTAGATAAGGCAGTAAGAGGCATTGGCCTCTATGATAAAATGGAATTCATGTGATTTAAACAAAATGGAGATATGTCCACACTGGATTGCAATATCTCATCACTAAAAATATGCATTTGAAAGGCATGGTCTGCTATAGACAGTATTATCAATCATATGGCTGGGTTAGCTCAGTCGGTAGAGCATTCGGCTAGAAACCACATGGTTCCTAGTTCGATTCCGGTCCTCGCCAACTCAGCGTATGAGTAGCACAGGGATCTGTGCAGTAAAGTAAGGAGCTGATGGTAGGTGTGGCGCTCCACCTCAGATGCCAAAAAACAATCTCCTTGGTCTAGCACTAGTGAAAAGGGGATAGGCTCTCTCACTGATAAGATAAAGTGAGAATTCTTCCAAGCTGTAGCCATGTCAGTGCTACTGTATCATTGCACCACTTAGACTGTAATAAACTGCCCAGTAAATAAGCTAGATGGGAATTGCACAAGAATTCTGCCTGCTGTCTCAAACAAACCATGGAAAACACCATGCCACAAGAAAGCAGCTGTACAGCAACCTACTCGCATCACACAAACCATCTGACATACTGGGCACTGCTAGAGAAGCAGGGACAACCTAATAAGTGATGTTCTTCCTTGGACACCTGACATGGTTGTTGGCTATACAGCAAGGACCTACATTGGTCAGCTTGGTATAGGTTCTGGAGGCTGCACAGAAGACCTCCTGGAGGTTAGGTTGATTGGATTTTACAGCATGTCAACTGTTGTTTATTTTTATGGTTGAAGACATTTTGTTTAATTCATTCTTGCTGGGTATTCAATTTTATTTTTCAAACAATTCTTTTAAACACTTTTTTTAATACTCATTTTTTAAAATCTATTTAACCCATAGATGGAACGTTAAAGAGGTATTCCACATTGCTTAGTGTTTCAGAATTGGAACTTCACCTTTAGATGTAGTTTAACCCAATCATAGCCAAGACACAGCAATGGAGAGCAATGACTGATAGGGAATGTTTGGTGAAAAAGTCATAGATGTCCATATTGCCAGCACGACCTGATGATGATGATCATCATCAGCAGCTAAATGAATTGAAATAAAAACTGCTGTGAAGCATTAAAAGTTCAGGATAAATTGGTTCTTTCTCTAAAATGTAACAAGATGTACAAAAATTTTGTTTCAGTTCAAAATCAAAAGTTATTTAATAAATAAGACTTGCAATGTCCTGAAAAGAAATAAAAACAAAACCTATACTTAGGATAACCATATATATATATATATATATATATATATATATATATATATATATATATATATATATATATATATATATATATATGTGTATTAAGTTTGATCAGGAATGTAAACAGATTAGTGCATAATCAAGAAAGATAATGCTGTTTTTTTTATAGGATTAATGAAGACTTGTTGAGGATAATCATTGAATGAAATTGATAAAAAGTGCTATTTTCTCAGTCAAGCAAAGATAAATATCAAATCAGCAACAATAAAAGAATTAAATTTGTAAAATACCTCAGTTGCTCAAGAGTTTGTTTTTTGTGTCACTCACTATGGTGAGTCAAAAGTTTTCACAATATTTTGGTACTAGCATGACCTGTGGATATACTACAGTATGATAATTCAATTATGACAATGTTTGATATGTTTACTTAAAACCTATTGCAAAATAGTTCAATATGTAAAAAGTATAATAATGTTGATTTAACTCACATTCTTTTTTTCTTTCTTATCATTATGTTTGATTGAAACATATACCGCTTCCGCACGCTCACCCTCCTCCATCTTTCCCCCTACTCTTTCTAATATTTTTCCTTTGTAGCATGTCCTTTTTCTCCCCTTTCTTATAAAAATGGAATGTTCCATTATTTAGCTGAGGTGATGACACTCATTATAAATAAGCATTTGGCAGATAAGCAACACCAGGTAATTATGATAAATATTTTTGCATTTCATCTTGAATGGTCTTTTTTTTAACTAGAGGGTTTGGCAAGATAATAACAGTCGTAAAATTAATGAACACAAGTATTAATCTATAGATGCACCACATTGCAGTATGTATATTATGTGGCTAAATCATTTCAAGCTCTGGCAGATTCCCACTATTGTTGGTTGTATCATGGTAGGGGTTGGATTTTACAGCATGTCAACCCTTGTTGGGTTATGTTATGCTGAAGATGTTGGTTTTATTCATTCTTGTTGGGTATTCATTATTTTTTTAAACACATTTTTAAAACTATTTTTTTTTATCAAACCCATTTACGGGACCCTAACAGGTAATATCACTCTGGGTGGGAGTGGACCTGGGAGTAATGACAAACCCCAACCATTTTTATCATATATGTACTAGAAGGAAATGGCTGAGGGTCTTAATATCCTGGATGTGATGTTAAACTATCTGATGGTGAGTTCCAATTCTGGAGGTCTAGGGAATGTGGAGTACACCTTCATCACCGTTACTCCCAAGTCCAATCTAACCCCAAGTGGTAGTACCTGTTAGAGTTCCATCTGTGGATTAAATAGAAAAAATGAGTTTTGTACAGATAACAATGAAGATGAGGACAATAGTCCGAATAATCCAAATTATCAAGCCTCATCTCAAAAATTCTGAGAAATATAAAAAATTATTCAAACATATTTTCCATTTTTGTATACTCACACATAAAGGATTCATGTCGTTGAAATGAATGAAATAAAAAATATATAGAATCCAATTTAATCATTTGACTCACCAGATCCTTTGTCCAAATAACTAAAGTTCAACATTTGAACCAGCTTCCTCAATATTTTTAATAAACTATATTATGCAGTATGTGTTGACCTGTCAATCAAACTTTGTTCATTTCTATTGCAAATTTGTCCTGGGTCAGAAGCATATTCTTCATAGTTTGCCCCGGGTGATAAGATAAGTAATAAGCTATAAATACTTAAGACATAACATACAGTTTCTGTTTATCTTACACTTTCACAAATTGTGGATGGTATGATAAATTAGTTTATTCTCTGAACCCAAAACTGAATTAAATAAAACATTGCTCTCTCTCTCTCTCTCTCTCTCTCTCTCTCTCTCTCTCTCTCACACACACACACACACACACACACACATACACACACATACACACACTATACTCAGTTATAGCTATTATGTTAATATTAATTATTTGAAAAAACAAGAGAAAAATTTCAATGAAATCCTTCAATGAAATCCTTCATGAACACTCTCCTTAACCCTTTCAACCCAGGGACCTTAGATAACCTGAACACAAAACACATTTCATAAAAAGATATCACATCATTCCACATTATATATATATATATATATATATATATATATATATATATGTATTTATGTATGCGTAGTGGCTTACCGGTGGGTACGGGTACGATCATTGGGAGCGCACAGAATCCAGGGGTTAAGACCGTGAAAAAACAAATACAAAGTGCTCAATACAATGTAGAGCAAAATTTATTTAAGAAATGGATATAAAGTAACCTACTCGAGTTTCATCTGTGATAATAAGAATGGATCTTATCGTTACAGATCTGTAACGATAAGATTCATTCCAACAGACATACGTGGTATCAACTGATATTAATCGAAAATTCGATTAATTCAGCGGATGTAACCCTGACGATTCAGATGATGAAACTCGAGTAGGTTACTTTATATCCATTTCTTAAATAAAAAAAAAAAAAAATATATATATATATATATATATATATATACTAGAAATGACGTGACCTGTTGGGTCACCCATTGAGCTCAGGTTATTTTGTTAAACAATAATGTAATTTATTTTTAATACATTTTAAACTATTTTTCAGTCAATTTTGCGCAAATTTATCGTAAACATGACCATCAACACTGTCTAAGATGATGTAAAATCTGTATTTTACAAAATAAATATCCCCCACCCCTCATTTTTTTCTATTTAACCCATATATGGGACCCTAACATGTACTACCACTCAGGCTCAGAGTGGATCAGGTGAGTCTGCAGGATGTTTTAAATGCCTATTAAGAATGCTTTCAAAGAACTGTATGATGGTTGGTTGGTTGTTTTTTTTGTTACGGCATATCAATTTTTCCTGGTAATTTAATGCTGAATCAAGTCATTTTTGATAAACAAAGGACTCAGGTTGCTTACAGTATCTGCTGTTGCTTAAGTGGTTACCCAATTAAGTATTGAACAGGCTCATCGCTGCTTAACTGACAAAAATATTTGTTTGATTGCTTTATTATTCATCACCATCTCAACAAAAGCATCTAGAACTGCCAAATAGAGCTTTATATTAATAAACCTTTTGATTCAACCTTATATTAGCACATATATATATATAAATATGCAGCATCAAATCAACAAATAATAACCAAATCTCTGAGTACTTGCGGGTCTGAAAGGTTAAAGAGTGTGTTCATAAATTATTTCATAAAAATGTTGCTTTTTAAAAATAACTATCTGATGATAAACTTGACAGATATAACTTCAAGTATTTTTCTGAGATTTACTTTTTGTGATTTTAGCTGTAGGTACAAAGAATAAAGTAATTTCATATATCATTCACAAATTATGAAATCAAAATAAAAGAAAAAAGTACAAATTAGATTTTAATCTGTAAGTTTAATATTCTTTTACTATAAAATATAACCCTAACACTTCAGGCTGAGAGAGATCAAATTTGATAATGATGATAAAAGTTTTGATATAGGAACAATTCACAAACACATATATATATATATATATATATATATATATATATATATATATATATATATATGGAATGATGTGATATCTTTTTATAAAGATATCAGTGCCCTGGAGTGAAGTTTGAATGTGATTTTCACCTGTTTTTTTTTTTTTTTTAGAAAAATTTTTGTTCAGAATATCTAAGGTCCCTGGGGTTAAAGGGTTAAAGTGTGAGTTCATGAAGGATTTCATTGAAATTTTCCCTTTGTTTTCTCAAATAATCAATATTAATATAATAACTATGTCTTAAGAAATATTCAGTTATTATGAGTCTTAAGTCTTAATTATTATAATTATTATAATAAGTGTTAAGTCTTTATTATTATAATGAGAAACACAAATATTTCAATTGTGTTAGTATACAAAAGGAGTGAATCATTCACTTAATATATCTGAAGGTATTAAGCAAGTCACATAAACTTTAATTCAAATTTGGTTTTGAACAACAAAAAAAAAAAAAAAAAAAAAAAAAAAGAAAAATGACCAAATCTAAAATCATCAATTTAAATGTCAAAAATTGAGTTAAAATCTTAAGTATCTATCAATGTTTTATTGAAGTTATTTGATAAATAAAAAAATAAAAAGGTAATAAAATCAAAAATTAATCACCACCAATAATAGAACAAGCAACAAACACCTTTGAATATTTTACATTTTAATGTAGTTAATATATTTATCAGTTCTGGGCAGATATTAGATGCCATCTAGAGGACTTGCCAAGAGTGATCACCAATAGGGATGGATGGTTAGAGAATCACGGGAATCCATGCTGTCAGCATGTCATAATGATGATTAAATTACTTATCTTGAACACACTATTAACAAGAGTAAATGAAGGTTAACTTGCTGTGGAATAATAGTTACCAAGTTAGCTTAGTTAACCATTATTGCTGTATTAAGTTAGAATTTTACTAATTGTCTTACACTAGGGCTATAAGAAAATTTTTACAATTCATGAAACATAAACTTTAATTCAAATGGGAAAATATTAATCTATTATCTATCGATTTTGTTAATATTTTATTTTTATTTCAGCAGGTTCAATATACAACATGGTAGTTTAAAGTGGTATTGGATCAGTAAAATGTTTATTCCTGTGTGTGGGGTTAAGTGAGGGAGAGGCTTTCTGTGATTGGATATATCAATCATGTGATGAGCCTAGAAGTTTTAGCACAAAATACCAAAACCATCAGATAGATTCTGGACCAACTCCGATGAGACATCAACTTGAAATCCTCTCCAAGAAATCACTAAGATACCAGATATCTTCTCCATCACACTAGTAAGTCTCTCAAACTTAACTCTATACACAAGAAGGACTTTATATTGTTAGTCATTGTTTTATTGTTCTTTAATAAATTGTTAGAATTAAACTAAGTTTTAATTTATTTATATGTTGCTGTTAGTCTTAGAAGTAAATGCAATACTAACACTAATAGTGGTATTATTTAGTAGCAATTTTCAGAAAGCACTAACGACAGCTTTATCAATTTTTAAAAATCTTAGAATCAATGGCTAAATACTGGTAATTTTTAAATACATTTTTCACCTTAAATATGTAGAATAGGGTAGGTTGATTTTTGACTTATTTTAAATATCAAATTGTCTATCTATGAGAAAGTTGTGTGTTCGTATACTGAATACTGATACCAAAATTTAGATCTTTTCATGTATCATTGTTTGAGGAAATAGCATTAAAGATCTTTTGCTAAAATTCACAAAAATCTTGTTTTTACAACATTTGGCTTAGAAATTGGTTTACCATTTTCAATATTTAAATAAGAAATGTTATTTCCTTTTATTAAAATGAAACTAATTAAATATTATAAATAGAATCAAATTGAAAATGTGTCCCCCCCCCATCACCAACGACACCAATTTCTAGGCCAATTGTTGTAAAAAATTTGATATTTTAAAAAAGTGAAAAATTGACCTACCCTAATGTAGAATTAAAAAGTTCAAGAAATGTTAAATACAAAATTCATTTTCTTTGATTAGTCACACATTTACAACTGACCTTTAACATTTTTTCCAAAATTGTAGTAATCATTTAATTGTTGGCAACAAGATTGTCTATATACAAACATATTGCCTATGTATAAAAACAAATATCATAAACAAAATTGAGCCTATATATATCCCAAGATGTTAGCAATAACAAAATATAAATTAAACATTGAAATACATTTTGAAAAATACAATATTTGGTTTTATTTTCTCATCAACCATGATACAGCAGGTGTTGAAATTTATTTTTGTCAGTGCTTGTTAAAACTAGCAAACTATAATAATAGTTAGTTCAGAGTTACCTGCTCCTTAACCCTTTTTCAGTCAGTCTATCTAAATAAAAATGCACACCTATTGTGTAATAAGCAGTCCTGATTTTTTGCCTTGTTAATTGAGTTTAAGGTATTCCGCGGGGAATATGTCAAGATGAGTACCTGCATTTACCGGAAATAAAAACATATATCTTTTTTTATGCAGGATTCAGTTTGTAAATTCAACAGCTGGATGTGTTGAATAAACAATTATCTGTCAACAAGTAGTATATTTATCAAACAATGTTGTTGTTTGATACTATACTATTTTTTAGTGAAGAGTAAAATGTTTATTCGGGGAGATAACTCTTCTCTAACAGTATTTCAATTTTGTATATTCTATTCCATAGTTTATATCAGCAGGGGCCACTATAATTTACTGTGATTACAAAACTGGATCTCACTTTTCATTTTGTATTGAAAAAAAAAAAAAATGTTACTTTCCAAGAAATCCACCAGCTGGATAAAAAACAAACAAACGGCAAAACCTTCGTATAATAAGTTTTTCTCTTAATACAATCAGTTTGTAGTCATATGCTGAAGTCATGGCTAGAACACTGAAAAATAGAAGATCTGGCCAGATAAATATAAGAATATGATAAGAAATAAAAGGCTATCCAAGACAACCTGCCTTGAAAACAGACCAGATTCTGTCCTCCATGGAGAGGGAATGTTTTTGTTCCCAACAAAATTTGTATCACATTGAACCTGACACCATAGAACAATACACCTCAAATATATAAGTCTTTACCCAAAACTTACATTTCTCTTACACATATGTACACTAAGGACTTTTCAATCCATACAAGGACATTCCTTCATACACCTCTATGTATCTCATTTCATTTTCGTATTCATTCTATTACGTCATCTCAGGCAATAAAATATTATGTTGTCAGTCTGGCATAATTGTTTCTTGCATTTATACCATACAAAGAAATAATATTCAGCCAACTGTTCCTCTGCAGAGAAAAATGGAAATGAATCTGACACTATGTAAGTATATAAAAATGAAAAAACAAAAAAAACAAAAACAAAACAACAAACACCTTATTTTTTCATTATATATATATATGTATATATATGTATATATATATATATATATATATATATACATATAATGAAAAAATAAGGTGTTTGTTATATATATATATATATATATATATATATATTATATATATATATATATATAGCTACAATCCTTTCTAGGCAGTGGAGAAGAATTTTTTCCCGTTTTATAACAGTCATAAAAAGCTCCATATTTATATCAGAAATAGCCAAAATTATAACTCTATGTTGCCATTAATTCTATGGAATTCTATGGAATTCTATGGAATCGGTACTGCCAGGCATAAGAAGTTCAGCATAAATTGGTTCTTGCTCTAAAATGTAACAAGATGCACAAATATTTTTGTTTCAGTTCAAAATCAAAACTTATTTAATAAATAACATTTGCAATGTTCTGAAAGAAAAAAAAAAACAAAAACCTATTCTTGGGATAACCCTATATATATATATATATATATATATATATATATATATATATATATATATATAAATCATGGTGTTATTAAAGTTACAGATTTATATAGGCCATGGTAATATGTATTTTTTACATCTTCAGCCTTTAGCAGATTATCAGGAGGTGAGGTGCTTATCTTGATTAAAATATTTTTATCTTTGCCGTGTTTGAAATATTTTTATTTCAGGAATTTGTTTTTCCCTTTATGTTTCTTCCATTAACCCTTTTGTTACTGTGATATTTTCCAGTTTTTTTTTCATTTTCAAGTAATGAGAATTTTAAAGAACATTATTTTAAAACCTTGTGTAAAGAGATGGAAAAGCACAAAAATTCAGTTATGTGTAGATAATAATGGAAAGTAACTAGGATTTTTGGATGATGAATGAAAGGCGACTTGTGCTCATATTAAAAACTATCAGCAGCACAAGACTGGATATCCCAAAAGTTTCCAAAGTAATTTCCAGACTTTAAGAACAGCAAGAATGCCATTCAGCCCACTGACAGATCTAACAACAGTCACAGACAGACCCAACCGAAGAAGATAAATATAGAATTATTACGATTACAATCAAAAAAACTCCTTTCAATCAAGCCTGCAATTCAACAGTTGAAATCACTGTAATAAATACTGTTGAAATAACCAATGAATTGGTGTTAGAAAAAGAAAAGAAACAAAAGTAAATCAGCATCTTATTTCTCTTTCTTTAACCCATTATAGTCTTAAGTTGTTTGAATTTCTTACATAAAGCATTAAAAATTATTATCCTAGTTTTATACCTAGTAGTAATCAACAAAGTAATAAGCTACAAAATGTTACAAAAAAATTATTTTTAATGGCATGTGGGGATTTAAACTCCCATGAGCCTTCACCAGAAGAATCCTCTGAGCATGTGTGGAAAAAAGGACCCACTTCTGACTACCAAATAATCTCTTGGCAATTCGAGTTTAGGCCTTCATGGTGTCAAGTCACTACTACTGGTCATGGAGAAATTTCCTTGCCACATGGTGGCTATGACCCGCGAATAAAGTCTAAATCATTAAACTCTGTCTTTATTTCTTTCTTCCCTTGAATTCCTTCCTTTTTAACGTGACCACCAAATAAGATGGGGTAAAAAGTAAAACCTAGGAACACACACCAAGAATAACTAACCACCTTTAAACCTAAAACGCAAAACCTTTTGAAACCCCATAGATAAAGTTAAAAATAAACAGGAAATTGACTTTTTCTTTTTCTGTTTCCTGAATAATGAAGGGTGTGTATTACCCACCTTTGATTGCAGGGTGGAAATAAGGAATGATGGGGGTTTGTTTTTTTTTTGTTTTTTTTATCTGAATTTTTGAGACGAGGTTTGATATGTATTATTTTGATTTTTCAGTCTGTTGTCCTCATCTTTATTGTGGTATATAGTCAAACTGTTCTAAATGTGTAAGCTTTGTCATTTCCTCTTATTCCTATGTGGCTTGGGATCAAGCAATTTTTTTAAGCACCAGTTTTGTTATGTATAGAATTTCTATAGAAATATTTTAACAAACAAAAATAAATCCATTTCTCTTTTTGAACTGAGCCAAAAAGTTGTAAGATGGTCAAATTATTTTGTCAGAAGATGGTTTTTCTTTAATGAGATTGGAAAAGACCAACAGAATGAAATAAAAAAAAAGAAATAAACTAAAAAAACAAGTGAAAATCCAAAGATATATGACCAACACTCAATGGTGTTGGTTGGATTTTACACCATGTAAACACTTGTTGGGTTATTTTATGCTAAAGACATTGTTTTATTTATTCTTGATGGTTAGTGAAAATTTTTAAAACTCAATTTAAAAAACACATTTTTTGATAACTCATTTTCTTCTATTTAAGCCATAGATGGGACCCTAACAGATACTACCACTCCGGGTCAGAGTGGACCTAGAAGTAATGTTGATAAAGGGGTACTCCACACTCTCCAGGCTTCTAATATTGGAACTTCAGCATCAAATGCAGTTTAACATCATGTTTTGGTCGATGCTTAAATATTTAATATATTATTACATTATAGTTGGATGTCTTAGAGAGATTTTTATGCTCTTTACTTTAATACAGACATGTTTCCATAGAAACAGGTTTTCTATATATTAAACAATGGGATAGTCACCAGATTTGATTAAGAGCAAATAATTGGATATCCCACACATAACACAAGGAAAAGAAAAAAGAAATGATTTATTTATCCTTTAAAAATAATTATTCACATTTAATTAAACTTTACTAATTAGGGTTATAGGTTTTTCAAAGATTTAATTTGTGACAAAAGGTTTGGTTTGATCCTTGTGTAAACTTTGAGAATCAGTTATATTAGATATGCCATAAGACTGAAAATAATAGGGTGTTAAAAAAATTAGGGCATCCTTTTCTTAATAAAATAAAATTCAAATATAATATTGGTGTATTTCATTGGTTGGCACTACATGGGATATTTAGTCACCAAGGTTTAATATTATCATTAGTATATGCAATGCTATACTAATACTGAATAAATGGGCGGAAAGAGATTAGATCATTTACACATATAGGAACGTTTAATACAATGCAAGAAATATTAACAAGAGTACACAAATATAAATAAAATGTGCCTATATTGTTCTATGAACAAACAGTATATAAAAAGGGATACAAAAATGGTAAAAAGTCTTACTCGAGTTATTTGATTTTAATAGCCATGTGGGCTTTTACATTTCAATGATGCGGGTGAGACAGTCAATTGCTGGGGTTGGGGACAAAGTTTCTCCTCTGTTCAATTAACAGAGATAAAAAGTTACATTTTAACCTTTCAAAGAACATGGACAAAAGAGAATGTGAAGAAATCTGGGATTAACACATGTCCAATGGATAAGTCCCCATTAATCTAGGGTGTCAATATTTGTCTTCCTGCAATGTGAATAGGAAACATTCAGAGAAGTCATCAGTATAAAGTGTGCAGTTTTCTTTAATATTGTTAATTTTGGTTGGCATATGAAAAGCATGGAATATATAACAGAATTTTATTTACAACATAGAAGATCTACAGTACAATACAATGATGTCTTCAAATACTTTTCAGTGGGAATTACAATAAAAAGATATCTTAGGTATATATATATATATATAATATATCTACTTGAAGCGTGTTAAGTATGTTATTATATATTAATGATTTGAAGGCAATTACAATGCATAGAGAAAACAAAAACAAAAAGATGTTTAATCAATGAATCTTAACATTTCATGCATTCCCCCTTTATGGTTAATTTATATTATTGACAAAGGAAAATAACTTATTACCTTCTTTACATGATGTTAGCTTAAGATTACGGTCAGTCTAGAACTATTAATATATAAAAAAAAAAAAAACACTATGTCTTTTGTAATTTAAATATTTAATTTACAATATTTAATCTATTTGAATTTTTAAAAAAATTACTCATAAAACATAGTTTTCTTAAATTATTCATCAATCCTTCTAATATATAATTAAAGATAATCTTTTTATTTATTTATTTACGGATCTATCTAATTAAATTAATACATTTTATTTTATTTTACAACTGAAAATAAATTTAAAAAAAAAGAAGAAAAGCTAAGTAAATAAATTCTTCTATGTGACTGTTTTTATTTTGAATTCAATATAGCTACAATGTAGCAATATTCACCGAAAATTAACCAAACAAGATTAGATACAGATACATATAAAATTCAAACCCATTCTCAACAGATATTTAAAATAAGAAACTACAGTTATCTGCCCCGATTCCATTCATAACATTCCATTCTGAAAACTAAGATAAAGGTTTACTTTGAAATTGATAAGACAAAAAATCTGTTTGTTTTATTTTCTATATGCATTGTAATTGCCTTCAAATCATTAATAATACAGGGTAACACTATCACACTTGATGACTGTAGTAAGCTAATATACACAATGGAGGGTGCTCAATATCTGTGATAGAGCAATGATAATAAATAAATATTAGTTTTGGTATATATTTAATTGCATGCTAATTATCTATTACCTATTATTCAATTATCTGCTACCATTTGGTTTCATGCTTGTTTAAACAAGTATGAAACCAAATGGTAGCATATAAACATCCACACATTTAATATTTACCAAAATTATATAAGAGTTTTGATGTATCAAGCATAACAGAAATCTATTTTCATATGTCCATGTTTCATTAATCTTATTACAATATAGATTAGCCCTGGACCGGACTTTTACTTGTCCTAAGCTATATGACATTTGAGGATCTTTAAATTTATTTGGCTATTAATGATAACAATAAAAATTATTATACATATATATCAATTTTTTATGAATTTTTATTAATGATGATGAAATAAATAGTACAATAAAAAATATTTTTTGAAAATGGAGGTCCTGAGGGTGTGTGTAGCCATAGCATATAGGCTGGCATTTCCTTCTGTTTCATTTCTCAGTGTTGATGTTTGAAAATTCTTGTAATATATTGTCTTGAAGAAAGGGACCCTGAAAGATACATCTGGCTATGGATAAAATCAATATAAATAACTATTGGAAGACAGGTGTGGTAGCCAATGCATAAAGCGAGGAAATGCATGGGTATAACCCATGACCAAGGATAAACACAGGAAATGCATGGGTGTAACCCACAGCCAATGATAACTACAGGCTAAGCGTAGGTGTAATCAATGACCAATAAAAAACAAGCTACATGGGCAAAGAGGTGTGTCTGAAAGAAAGCTGCATGGGTGTCATGGTCAAGGAGTTATGGCCATATGGGAGTTCTAAGACTATATAAAGTGTATAATTTTGGCTGAAATCGGTGATTGTCCACTGTTCAAACTTAGCACAGCTCATTTGTATGTATGGCTTCTTTTCAACAACTCTTCTGCTCCACACAAGCATCACCATTGAAGAATAAAATTACATTATATATACTAGCAAATATATGCACCCTCCGGGTGCAAGTATTTAAGTTTTATATAATATCATATTAAATTAGAAAGGCTAATGAAACTATAAGAATTCATAAAAATATTTGTATAATCGTAGAACAACTTTGAAACTAACTGTTGTCTTCAGTCACTAATTTAACTATTTAGTTAAATAGGAAGAAAAGATAAAATTACAGTTATTTCTTTATGTTAATAGATTTCTGTTAAATTTATCCCGAGATTTTTTGCTCATATTTATCAAGATATTAGAAATCAGCATATATTTATTAAAATCAAATTTTTAAGATCAATATGCAAATTAGCCTTCCCATTCACACTGTAAACCGCTATTTCGTTGAATATATAAATATAATTGCATGTTATTAGTGTGTAGATATTGTTAACAGTCTTAATGATGTAAAGCAATTTTACTAATAATTGAGGTTTAAATAAAAAAATAAAATCATGGAGAATGTGATGTAAATAACAAAGGGAATTGTGACTTGTATAGTAATATAGTTTCGGTTACAGTCTCCATTAAATAAGATATATATATATATATATATATATATGTTCCTTGTTTGTCAAAGACAGCGGCAGTATACAACATTCCAAAAGCTAGATATCTTACACTCTCTCTTTTGATACTGCAAACCCAGTAATAACATATTTATATAAACTAATTTGAAGGAGATATCTGTAATGAAGTTGATAAACATTTTACACAGTTTCATTATTTAATAGATCGGCTTTGTATAAGAAGTGAAATCCTTAATTAGTTCAAATGAATTAAAAAAGAAAATGAAAATATAAAAAATGACTCACCTAAACATGTTATCCTCTAATTTGATTAATAGAATCTGAAAAGAGAAACAAAAACATTTCAATTGATATTTTATGTTGCACAAATAATAGATAATTGAAAGTAAATTAGCTTTTAATTTTCTGTCAGTTTAGACAATAATTTACTTAGGGCCACTGCAGAATACTCATGCATAATGCAATGTTTATAGGATGCCATTTGATAAAAAAATGATTAAAATAAAATTACTATTTATAATTGATACTCTTGTTCCTTAAAAATATGACCATTATAATCTTGCAATATCTGCCTGGTAAAAAAAATGGGAAAAAATGTGTTTAAAAAATAATAATTACCCAACAAGAATGAATAAAACCAACATCTTAAGCATAACATAACCCAACAAGGGTGGACATGCTATAAAATCCAACCAACCAACCACGATACAACCAAGCATCATGGAAATCTGCCAGAGCTTGAAATGATTTAGCCACATAATATACATACTGCAATGAGGTGCATCTATAGATTAATACTTTGTTCCTTGATTTTATGACCGTTATCATCTTGCAACACCTTGGTTAAAAATGAGACCATCCAAGATGAAATGCAAAATGTAAATCCTGAATATCTGATGTTGCTTATCAGTTGAATTCTTATTTCTTATGAGTATTGTCCCCCCTGCTAAATAATGGTCCATTCCATTTTTTATTATGAACAAAGAAAGGGGCACATCAGCCAAAACATTATGTATATAACAATGAAGATGAGGACAACAGTCAGAAAATCTAAATAATACAAAATAAATATATGTATCCCTCTCACACTGTCTACACAATGTAAATCTCACTCTGCTGATTTGTTTTTATGGTTTAATCTTTGTTTTAGGCTGTTGAATAAATACCCAAATGTTGTCAGAGAGTGAAAATACTGGTTGGTTGGATTTTATGACCTATCAACCCTTATTGGGTTATTTTATGCTGAAAACGTTTTGTTTTATTCATTCTCGATGGGAACTCAATTTGTTTAAGACTCATTTTTTCTATTTAACCAATAGATGGAACCCTAACAGGTACTACCACTCCAAGTCAGAGTGGACCTGAGAGTAATAGTGAATTGGTACTCCACATTCCCCAGAGCTCCAGGATTGGAACTTCACTATCAGATAAAGTTTAACGTCATACCCAGGACAGTAAGAACCTCAGCCTCCGCCATATATGATAAAAAGGGAAGCGCGTGGTGTAATGGTTAAAGTCATGGGAAATGGACTTGTTGCCCCGAGTTCAAATCCTGGACGTGGTAATTGCATTTCACTTAGCGCTAATACCCTTGTGAAAGGTATGAATCCTATTCTCCCTCCAGCTATGGATAAATAGTAGGGCAGACTGGGCTCTTTAACCTTGGTTAGGCAACCGGTCTAGGAGAAGGAAAACTCTGAATTCAAACCAGTTGAACTCCGCTTAAAAGATTGACCTTGTGTCACATCCTGCCCGGGCAGAGGTGTTGGTAAATATATATATGATAAAAAGGGTTGTGGGGTTGCCATAAAAACAATAGGGTTTGGACAATCATATCAGTGCTAGGGCTTGACATGACTAGCTGATTGATTGGAGGGGGCCTCTCTGACTGCCTGTGTAGCATAAATAAGGGTTAAAGTGGAGCATTGCATGGACCAACAGGGCTGAGTGAAAACATTATGAAACACAAAAGTGACAATGATACAAATCATAATTGGACCTTTTGTAACAATAAACCTGGAAAAAAGATTGGTTGAATGAGAAATCCAAGAAAGAATTCAGATCGAAAAAGAAAAAAAGCAAATTCGAGTGATTTTATTATATGAATTGAAAATGGGACATAGCGGAAACTGCTTATTAGTATCAATCAAACATTTGGCCAGGTAGGAATATACGGCTTAATATTAGTGGCAAAAATTTTATAACGGAGATAAGCGCCTTGAATAAGAGAAGGACCATTAATGTCTTTCTGCAAGTGATGATAAAAAATTGAGACTATTATTCAAGTGAATCTGAGAAATTGCAGAAGAACTTAATGTTAACCATTCAACAGTTATTCCCCATCTGTACCAAATTGGGGGGGAGAAAGATTAATGTGTCGAATGAATTGAATGGAGAAAAAATAAAAATAGATTGCCATTACAATAAAAAAAAAAATCCATTTCTGAATGGCATTGTACCATGGATTTGGTATTTTGGATAGTGGCTAGGGACCCTCGGTCAACCACCAAGACATTTCTCCCAGCTCAATCAACTGACCTCTCTTCAAATGACCACTACATTTTTATGCATCAATCTTCCTGCAAAAGTGGTTCGTCAATAGCCAATAAGCAGCAAATAATTCAGCAGTTCCAAAATTCTAAGCAACTGGAATAAATTGATGTATTTATTGTTAATAACAACATGTAGATTCTAATAATTCTTCTTTCATTTGATAACTTTTATTCTAACTAGAGATCTTATTATAATGGAGATTATGTAACTGTCTCTCTGTAACTGAAACTATGTCATCCCTGATATCATGATTTCCTTAGTCACTTAAGTTCTATTCTCAATGATTATGAAATAATCATTATTTAATCTTAATTAGCATCTTATTTATTAACGATGTCTCTATTAATGTCTAGCTGAGTTAGATTTGCTGCAAAATGCCATTATCAACTATGCAATTAAAATGTATTATATATCTCTAAAAAATAAAGATTTACATAGTATATGGTGGGAATAATTTGCATAATGATTTTAACAAAACTGGGTTTGATAGTTAATTATCTGCTGTTAATGATTTCTAATACTATCATGTTATTTTCAAATGTATTTAAAAGCAATTCTATATATAATGTTAAAGAGAAATCAATTAAATTAACATTAAAATAAGTGTAATATTCTTATATTTGTTCTTATTTAGTTTCTTTTTGTCTAATTTAATGTAATATTCTATTACATTAAAACTTAAATACTTGTGGCTGGCAGAAGACACATACTTTTACTAATAGATCTAATATCAATAATTTTCAAACAGATCTATTTGACCCATAGATAATGGGTACTATTGAGTATGAATGGGTACTACTAATGGGTACCATCACTCCAGGTCATAGTGGACCTAGGAGTAATGGCAATGAAGGAGTACTCTATACTCCTTACAGCTCCAAAACTGATGCTATTTTGGGTTATGCCTAGGACACCACTTTTTGTGGGGGCATACAGTCAGCATATTCTAAACACCACTGAGAAGGCTTAACAATTTAAGTTGGCAAAAACAGAAGAAAATAAAACCAAACAGTTTTTAAGGGTAGAATCTAGATTCTGCTAGAGTCTTTGAGAAAAGGGTATAGTTGGTGTATCAGGCCAATGTCTGGAGGTTCAAGAGTGTTCAGATCTTGGGTTGGGTGTCAGAAGTGGGTTGGGGAGGGGGAGATCACTTACGGCTATAATCCACTAACTTGATCTTAGCTAAAATTCAATTTGGCACTCATACTCTTACTCATTGTGATTCCTTCACATATTTTTCAGTGTTTTTCTTGGGAGGCAGGGGCACCACAAAGCAATTATGCCTAGGGCACTCAAATGGCCAGCAGCAGTAACTCCTGAATCTACTTACACATGATAGAATTTTATTTCATGGCCACCTTGTTATATACAAAGCTTAGTAGAAAGTAGTTGAAGTACCCCCTTTACACAGGGTAAGAAGTAAATATTTGAATTACAGCTGGATAGGAATCGCAAGGTTCAGGATTTGATATCAGCCCCTGCCAACTCAGCATAGGAGGAGCACAGCTCGGGTAATCTGATTTGTGCAGTAAGTGGGAAGCTGACTGTAGGTGTGGCACTCCACCTCAGCAAAAACAATCTCCCTGGTCTAGCGCTAGCAAAAAGGGGACAAACTCCCTCACTGTCCAGCTAATACTGACAATAGGCCAATATGCAAACTTATTTTAAAATCTGTCAGATAAAAATTTACACTGAATAGTTGCAAATGATTATTGTTAATATAAAAAATAGAAAAATATTTTTTAAATTATTTAAGCAAAATTGTTTTGGGAAATGTTTTATGTCTTGTAGAGAAATATATTTTAATTCAATTATAATTTAAAAATTTTTTTGTACAGATTAAAAAAATTACATCTCTAAATGGAGATAAAATACAGTATCGCTCATATATATACTTTCACCCTAACAATCTATATATTAATACTCATGTTCTTTAATTGTATGACCCCTATCATCTTGCAACACCTTCTGGTTAAAAATGAGACCATCCAAATCCTCCATGAAATGCAAAAATTGTAAACCCTGATTATCTGGTGTTGCTTATCTGCCAAATTCATATTTCTTATGGTGTCATCACCTCAGCTAAATAATGGACCATTCTGTTTTCATTTTAAAGAAAGGAAGGGCAGTAAAAGGACATTATACACAGAAAAATATAAGAAAGAAATAGAGTAGGGAAAAGTCAGAGAGAGAGGGTTAGCGTGCAGAAGTGATAACGCTAATCTGTTTCAACCGAACATAAGGAAAAGAGGGAAAGAAGTAAAGAAAGAAAAAAAAAGAATGAAAGGGAGTTAAATCAAATTATTACACTTTTTACATATTGAACTATTTAGTTCTTGAGTAGACATAAAATGTAATAATTAAATTATTATACTGTGGTATATCTGCAGGTCCTGTTAAAACACTTTAACTAAAAATGAAATAGAAGAAATACTAGGGCGAGTCAAAAGTTTTGCAATATTTTAGTAATGTGAGGCACAATTCAGCAGATCCAGATACTTTTGCCAAGATCATGAAACTGACAAACCATACTGGACTGTGGGATGAAGAGCTCACCTGATACTCTCTGAGTGCTACTCACCAAGTTTACCTTCATGGCTGAGAGAGCAAGTTAATGATTAACTGTTCATTGTATTAGCTTGCATACTCAATTGTGTACCATATTCTTTTGAATAAACTACCCCTTCCTATCTATTTGTGTCAATCTTATTCAATTCACAATAAGTAAATAGTTAAAAACAAATATGAGGACCATATGACCTTAAGGCACCCCTTTTTATCTCGATTAAGAAAGGACACCGTCAATATCCGGTTGTTTTAACAGACGATTTTTAGATTTTTTTAACCCTAACCCCTAACAAACAACCAGATATTGACGGTGTAAAACATATCCTTTCTTAATCAAGATCAAAAAGGGGTGCCTTAAGGTCATATGGTCCCAATATGAATTTGCATGAGCTGTACAGCACTTAAAAATTGACTGTGTCACATCCTGCTTGCAGAAGAGGAGTTGGGTTAATAAACATATAGTAAAATAGCAGGCATTACTTTTGGAGTGATACAATTAAGCAGAGATGCTGATAGGTACATATCCTGTGTCACTAATGCATAGAAATATAAAAAGATGAAGAAAAATCATATCCATGCATCCCAGTGTTTTTTTAAACAAACTCATTTTTCATTTTTTCCTAATGTCAATTATCTACCCAGAGCTGAATGGGTGACCCAACTGGTCACATTTTGTCTAGTTTTATATATATTTGTCCACATGGGAATCAGCCTAGTTTGGAATTATTTTTATTACTCTTTGTCTTTTATTATTTTGTATAAACTTTATTTTCAATTCTAATCATTTTTTTCTTTGAAGTCAAAAATTGTTGTCTGACTGCATTTACAGGGCCTCTTCATTTTGGTAAAAGTAATTTGTAATTCTGCCATCTTTTATTCCTATTTCAACTCCTTCCTCCTTTTTTCTTTATTCATTTGTTTATATTTTATGTGTGTACTCTACAATAATAATGGAGATTGTGTGTGTCTGTAACTAAAACTATATCACTAGTCAAATCACAATTCCCTTTGTTATTTATGTCACATTCTCCATGATTTTATTTCTATTTAACCCTCAATTATTAATAAAATTGTTTTATATTATTAATACTGTTGGCCATCTCTACATACAAATAAAATGCAAAAAATAGCGGTTTACAGTGAGAACAGGAAGGCTAATTTTTATATTAGTATTAAAAATTTGATTTTAATAAATATGTACTTATTATTGATTTCTAGTTGTTTGGTTTTCTCTTAATGAATATGAGCAAAAATCTTGGGGCTAAGTCTGAAAAGAAATCCTTTAACAAAAAGAAATATCTGTCATTTTATTCTTTACTTCCTATTTCAAATAAATAGTTAAATTAGGAAAATTTAGAAATGAAATACACAAGTGATGAAAGAGTAAGTTTCTATTTTTCGATTGTTACCCCCTCTGTTTCAAATTGTTTTATCTGCATTCTTATTTAGTTTCATTAGCCTTTCTAATTTAATATTATAATTTATTACATTAAAACTTAAATACTTGCACATGGAGGGTGCATATATTTGCTAGTTTGTTTAAAAAAATAATTCATTTTCGTTGGTATTGTTTCAACATTTCAGCCATAATACTCTTCTTCATCCTTCTTTAGGTTCCTTTTATAGATGGGAATTTTGTACTGAACGTTTTACTGTTCAAATTCACCTGGGAAGATTGACCTCATTTCACTAATCCATGCTAAGAGAAAGATAACTCATATCACTTAATTATTCTGAGTTAATTTGTTCTTGTGATGTTGCTACTATGTCACTTCCATTGAACTGGAGTATATTACATTATATGACCCAGGAATTGAACTTACATTTTTATTCTCTAGGCTATTGTGACTATAATAATCAAATAAAGGAATATTATATATAGATACTTCCTTATCTTAGAAATTCATACAAACATAAAAGAAAAATACATCAAATGTAGTTTCAGATATTCAGTATAAAAAAATCAAAAATACAAATTTCAAATAATTTTGATTTTTCAGACTGTTGTTCTCATCTTTATTGTGGTATGTATAAACAAAGTTTTACATTTTATGCAGTAAGTTGTACAGGAAACACCAATAAACATTTTTCTCCCTCTTTCTAAATCAGTGATCTCTAAACTTTTTTCATGGTGGACTGGATAACTTAAAAAATAATGAGCGCAGGCCACATTATTATTATGTTCAATACTTGCTAGTCAGAACGAAAGCTCTGAGAAAAAGATGTAAAACAAAATTTATCTTTGTATGTTATATTCATGGATGAATGGTGTAAGATGCACAAATACAAATTTATTTTCAAAACATTATCAAAGAACGCAACATTAGCAGAAAGGTGTAGTGAGATTTGTGAAACTGAAGTTTGTCTTTCAAAATATCGTCAATATTTGGTTTGGAATTGCTACATCCAATAAAGAGAATTGCTTTCAAATGTTTATCAGTCAATTTCGTTTGATGGGTTGGTTTCACATATTTCAATTTTTGGTGGGCCTGATAAAATACCTTTGCGGGCTGGATCTGGTCCCCAGGCCATAGATTGGTAACCCCTGCACTAAATCATTGGGATTTTTCTTGTGACGCATTTTGCAATGAATAGGCGTGCAAAAACAATGAGGATTTTTTGAATGAGAACTTCAAAAGTTCTTTGATGTCTGTTTGATCAACTGTCAAACTATTAAAATCATTTCCCAGATTTGATCATTACTATGGATACACATGAAACATCTGAGGAAGGCCTGTGGATACAGCAGCTGAAATGTGTTTATACAATAAAATGATAACAACAGTCTGAAAAATCAAAATTATTCACATCAAACCTCAAAAATTAAGTAGAATAATTTATGACAATTTTATCAAATGAACAATCAATTCTCTCCTTAAATTTGATTTTCAGAGCTTCCATAGTATAAACTGGAAATCTTATAAAATGATTTCAGATTTTTTGCATCTTACTAAAATATAGATTTATGTGAATTTTCAGTCATTACTTAAAGATTCAGACACATTGTCTTCATATTTATTGGATTTATTTTTCATGACATTTAGTTCAGTTACTTTATGGGTGTTTTTATGTGAAATTTTGTCAGATGAACAGTCTGTTGTTGATCACTCCAGCTTAGTGAATAATAAGGATAATAAAAAAAAAATCATCAGAACTATGTTTAGATTTTTTAGGGGAAAGACTCAAAAGCACAAAAAGAAAAAGAACAAATTTAGATTGTCAGAAAAAAAAAATAGTAGGAGTCAAGATAATAAATATTAAAAAAGTATCAAATAAAAACTTGTAGAGCCAGTGCAGTAAAACCGAATCAGTGTCAGCAGTTACCTACCCAGGTTTCAACAAGAAAGATTTTCAAGATAATTCAGAATTATTCTGAAAATCCTTCACAGTGAAACCTGGATAAGTAACTTCTGATGTAGTTCTCTCTCTCTCTCTCTCTCTCTCTCTCTCTCTCTCTCTCTAAATTGTTTTGACTTAGCTCAGTCAGTAGAGCATCCGAATAGGAAAGGTTCCGGGTTCAATAACAGCCCTCACCAACTCAGTATACAAGTAGCACAGGGATCTGTGCAGTAAAGTGTCGCGCTCCACCTCAGATACCAAAACAATCTCCTTGGTCTAGTGCTTAGGAAAAGAGGATAGACTGGCTGATACTGACTTTAGGCCACCCCGACAACTTTACTTTTTTTACAACTTCAATGGATGATGATATGTGTGTGTGTGTGTGTGTGTGTGTGTGTGTATATATATATATATATATATATATATATATATAATCAATGCCTGAAGAAGATATCAGAAGATCTGAAACAGTGTTGCAAATGTAAAATAAAAATAAAAAAAAAAATAATACATTTTGCGGACCTTCATTTTTATAAAATATTTAATTTTCTCCCATGGACCCAAAACAACACTTATATATATATATATATATATATATATATATATATATATATATATATATATATATTAAACCCCTCTGTATAAGCCAGTCAACTTCTTAAGTGGAGCTTAACAGGTTTGAATTTAGAGTTTTCCTTCTCCTAGAATGGTTATCTAGCTATGGTTAAAAAGACTAGTCTGCCTTACTATTTACCCATAGCTGGAGAGAGAGTAGTTGGATTCATAGCTTTCCCAAGGGATTTGAACTTAGGTTGACAAGTCCATTTCCTATGACTAACTATTACACCACACCTCCACACACACACACACATGTGTGTATGTGTAGGCTTTGTCTTTCAGATATACTCTTATATCCTGGAGAAGGCATGAATGCATCTCTTCTCTCTTGGTATGACAACTGGTCTAGGAGAAGGAATCCATCATTTTTAGTTTTACATCAGAGTAAATCTCTCTGAACTATTTACTATCACAACATTAGTGTGCTTGCTACATAACTGTTGCACCTACAAAAGGGTTCTCATCTGATTGGATTTATTTTTCATCCTACCAAAATCTCGCTACTCTTCTCATCAGATAAATCAGATGGAAGAACCATCTTATTCACAGACCACTCAACCATGTGCTAATAGTACTGAGTATCTCCTTAATACAGTGTCCACTTCTAACATTGGTTCTTTATCCAATTTGGTCATTTTTAGACATAGAACAAGCATTTTTATAGACAGTTGTTCCTTTCAGGACCAACTTACTATTTTAAGAAGCCTAGCAGAACCTGTGGATATACCACAGTAAAATAATTTAATTATTACGTTTGATATGTTTACTTAAGAGCTATTGCATACGTCAATATGTAATGTAAAGTCATATGGGTGGCCTAAAGTCAGTATCAACCAGACAGCGAGGGAGTCTATCCCCTTTTCACTAGAGCTAGACCAAGGAAATTGTTTTTTTAGCATCTGAGTCCTCACTTTACCACACTGATCCCTGTGCTACACAGTAAGATATGTTTGATATGTTTACTTAAGAGCTATTGCAATTACTTCAATATGTAAAAAGTATAATAATCTTTCTTTATTAATATATGTTGGATTATTTTGGCATATAAGGTGTGCTAGAATCCACCACTTAAACTTATAGACTCAGTGTGGTCACATGGATTAAACTCAGCCAATCAACATCTCAAATATGTAGTTAATTATTTAATCGCCAATATTGAAAGCCATTCATTTGCACATTATTCAACATTGACGAATGAACCTGCAACCACTGATTTTGCTCAACGCAAGGATTTTACTCAACACTAAGAGACACCAAGGAACAACGAAAGGATCATAACTGTAGAGGACAGTGTTGCTACTTTGTAGAGACAACAAATATCAAAAATGACGAACCACTTTGTAGAGGGTGATGAGACGTGTTCAATGATATAGGAAATAAGACACAGTTTGGGCAGAAAATACGGAGAAATGACAAAAACAATGTATGTATATATAAAGAATAAATTTGTATAAATAACAAAATATTTGAATGTTCAAAACGTTAATTTGAATGCAAAAATGTGTATGTTCAATTTAGAAAAGTTTGCTAAGAAATGTGTAATGTCCAATGTAAAATGTGTATGTAGAGTCATCAAAGTTTGATGGTTGTGGACCACAAATGAAAAATAATTTTTTGTGATATGACCTGAGAAATGGAGTTGTGATGTTAATTGCAGTGTCCGATGATGATAGACAGTAGTAAACACTGACAGTAGTGTAGTTACGTTTTGGTGAACAGAAAGTTGAATCGTTCACTTGGACATCTTTTTCTTAAATTGAGAAGAACTTGTTGCCATCGGCTGCAGAGTGTAGTGTGTTCTGTCTGGCAGCTAAATGGAATCTTTGTGCATGCTAATTATTTTTGTCTGTTAAATAGCTAACAAATAGGATCGATTGATAATTTTTTTTTTCGCTTACGTGCGGACATAGTTAAAAAACCACCATAATCTGTCTGATCAAACTTTGACTAATGTATAAACATTTCTTTAATCTCTTTTCCTTAAGTTTGGAAAAAAAATGTGTTTGTGTGTTTATCCTTATTTTGATATAAGGATTTTATCCTATATATCTAACATTAAGGGAGACCAAGGAACAACCAAAGATTTCTTCACTAAAGATTGTGCTCTACTTAACACAAGGGATCTCCACTGTAAAATGCTCTCAATGATAATAATACTTTTAAAGAACATGAGTATTAATATACAGATTAAAACTATAGCTCCTCCTTTTCATATAGTTGAACTCTAAAGATATATATATATATATTATATAATTTAATAAAAAAAAACAGGTCATTGTTTCTTTGGCTTAATATTATTAACATAGCTCCTTCAAGAAGAAATATTTATCAGTTTTAAAAAATCATTTAAATGCTGCCTAAATATGCTTTTCTCCCTACCATAGATACAGTCAACACCTACCAGTCTGATGAGTGCATTAGCATGGGATCAACTTATAACATCAGTTCTTTAACCAACTGCTAAACATTTTATGTTGAGTTGTTCCTGTGGGGATTATATTAAAATTGAAATAAAATAAAAACAAAAATAAAAATAAAAAAGATTAAAATCTCTGAGGAGCCCACAGATAGGAAGAGCATTCTGGGCTTATGCAGAAAAAGACCCCTTCCTGGTACCAAAAAGATCTGCAGTCATTCCAATGCAGACCTTATTGGGAACATATGTTATTGACTCACTCAGGAAAAATCTCCACTCCAAGAAATAGCTATGAACCTAGAAATAAAGTCTGACCCTTAAAAAGATCTTTGCCTTTTCTTTTTCCTTAATTCCATTACATCTCGATGACTAACAAAAAGGAAGAACCCCTTATAATAAAAAGAAAAATCCCCAGCAAACCTGCACCAAATAGCATTAAAGCCTAATCGCAAAAAAAAAAAAAGAAAAAGAAAAAAAAATTGGACACATAGCATAGTGGATAAAGGAGTTATGTTAAGACAGTTCTAAGTGACAGTTATCTCTAGACTACAGGTTCAATCCTGGTCAGGGACAGCAGTAACGTAGAATAATAATTAACACAGCTAACCCATACCCCAGCTATGGTTAGCGGAATGAGCACAGCATACCCCCCCCCCCTGCAGAAAAGGAAAGCAATGCATATTCTTTTTTAGCCCACTTGGCAATACCTCACCTAAATCATCGCCTAAACACAGACAAGACCCTGGCCCCTTCTCTCTACAAGGCAAGTCTCTACTCTCGCTACAGAAATTATGGGTTGCGCAGAATCACATGTTTATTACTGTTAGTCCCATGTCTACTCAGACATAAACATAGATATATTTCAAACCATATTATTTATACTAAAGATTATTTAAATTAAAGGATTCTAATTGAAACTGAAACTGGTGAGAAAACATAATTGCTTGAAACACTTGAAACTGTATAACTGCATGTAAGGAAATGGTTATTAAAGGAGAATAGTTACTTGAAAATGTAATTGCAAATAAATTATTTACATTATGAACAAATGATTAATTAGCTAATTAAAAGCACATAGGTACTTGCAAATAAACCAACATTATATTCAACCAAACAACTATATATATATCAGGTTAGCTCACTTGGTAGAGCGTTCGGCTAGAAACCACAAGGTTCCTAGTTCGATACCGGTCCCCGCCAACTCAGCGTATGAGTAGTACAGGGATCTGTGCGGTAAAGTAAGGAGCTGATGGTAGGTGTGGCACTCCACCTCAGATGCTAAAACAATCTCCTTGGTCTAGCGCTATTGAAAAGGGGATAGACTCCCTCACTGACTGGCTGATACCGACTTTAGGCCGCCCCGTCGACTTTACTTATATATATATATATATATATATATATATATATAGTAGTGTCCATTTAAAAAATTTGAATTGGAACTACGTAGCCTGGGTGGGATACATGCTCTGTTTTCCAATGTATATTTTATGAGGGGATTTTAAAATTAAGAAGTTGAATGTGTTATCTCAAAAGAAAATTGCCCGAACAGATTTTTCATTTCATATTAGGTTTAAATTATCTCAAATTAAAAAAATAAATCATGGAAATAAAAAAAATCAATAAATTTTAACTTATATTTAGAAATCCTGCATAAGTGGATTATCTCCCTTCCATACATAAACTGTGTATAACCAAAAGAACAGCAAAAAATAAAATCTTTTAAAAATCATAAAATTCCTTAAAGAGATGAGAAATTAGCTGCGGTCAATGAGATTCTAAAAAAAAAATCATTTAGTTTTTTTTTTTTTTAGATATACTAGCATCAGGCACAAGTATTTAAGTTTTAATATAATTAAATATATTGAATTAGAAAGACTAATAAAACTGAATACAAATAAATAAAAAAAGATTGCACTTATTTCTACTTGATTTTTCTATTAAATTATACAGAGGATTTGCTTTTAATACATTTGAGAATAAAAACAATAATATTAGAAATCAATAACACCAAATAATTTTGTATAAAACAGTTCTGTTAAAACTAGTTTGCAATTATTCACACCATATTCTATAAACATTTATTTCTTAAGCAATTAATAATATGGGATTTTTCGAGGTAAATCTATCTCAGCCAGACCTTGACATTGTTAGAAGATGCTAATTAAGATTGAATGAGGATTATTTAAATTATTCAATAACCATTGAGAATTTAAAATGTTCAATAAGCATTAAGAATTTAAATTATTCAATAACCATTGAGAATTTAAATTATTGAGAATATTTCTCGGAATTTTTAGATAAGGTTTGATAATTAGTATTATTTGGATTATTCGGACTATTGTCCTCTTCTTCACTGTAATCTGTACAATGTTTTGGTCAATGTACCCTGTGGTCTTCTTCAGGTATTTCTTGTCGGACTTGGGAACCTTCTTGTCGTAATCGGGAGCCATCATAGAATTTTGAACATAACCCTTTATTCAGTCCACAGTGATATCCTGTTCTCATTCCGCTAGGTGTTAATTATTATTCTATGTTACTGCTGCCCCTGACCAAAATTGAACCTGCAGTCTAGAGCTGTCACTTAGAACTGTCTTAACCTAAGTCTTTTATCCACTAGGTTATGAGTCCAATTGACAATCCAGTGTGAATTTTGGAAACTTATAAACCTAATGTCTTGTTTTGCCTAGAATATCTACCTATTCACTTATGTATGATTTTTTTTTTACCTAGACTCATATTGGGTGTTATTTTTTTGTTTTTTGTACAGATAACAATGAATATGAGGACAATAGTCTGAATAATCCAAATAAGACTAATCATTGAGAATATAATGTAAATAACTATATTACTAAAATTCCTATTGTTTGTAGATATGTAACAATACAAATGGCACATCATAGCAAAAGATTTATTAGAGCAATACACTTAGAATGTTCTAACTTAGAGAATAAAACAATTCTCAACCCAATTTGCAGCTGAATTACAGGTTTTTTAATCTACATTTGTACTGACCATTTTTTAAAATTGTGATATTGGTGATGACGTAGTATCAGTAATAGACAGATACATAATCTCCATTATGATAATTTTTTTTTTTATTATCTATGTCTTCATCTGTTTATTTTTTGTCTTTAATCTATCCTTTTTTGTCCTTTTCTTTAAATATCAAATAAAAAGAATAAAAAAAGATTCATTAAAGAATTCCCATAAAATATATTGGGTTCAATTCATCCTCAGTAAATAAAGAATGGTCATTTCTTTGATTGGAATCAAATCCAATAAATATCAAAAGTCTGACATTTACAACCAAAGGAACAAATTTGTGTTTATTATTGAAATGAGAAAGATTCTTTTAGTCATTTATATAAAATCATTTCATTCATTAAAATAAAAATTGATGTATTTATTTAGCAGTTTAATAGGAAAAGCATTTTAAAATATTTATTGTACCTTATATTATTCATTCAGTTTTATTTTATGGTCAATGTTGGTTTTGGGGAAAGTTGTATCTGATTCAGCTTATCCATTGTCATTTTTTGGTGAACCTTTTAGTTTGGTACCTATATGGTACCAAACTAAAAGACAAACAAACAATGGTATATATATATATATATGTGTATATATAAACTTATACATGCGCGCACACACATACGTATATGTATGTATGTAATTTTGTAAAAATGAAAAAACAAGTTTCATTGATGGTGATGTTTATTAAGCCGACACTACAGTGTATCAGTTTGTTTATCAAATCACTGTCAGGGAAATTATCTGTGTAAAAAAGAAATTATTGATTACAGAAGTTTGTGAGCCTCTGCTTTTAGTATGTGGCAGCTTTTGTTGGTCCTCAAATATAAGAAAAAGAATTTAAAAACCGTGCCATAATTTTGTTCAGAAACTTTTGGAAATAAATGATCAATTAAAAAATATACCAAATTAATAAAGGATAAAACAAAAAAGCAAATAAAAAATACAAAAAAAAAAAATATAATCAACTTAAAATTAGGAATAATAAAACCAAAAAACCAAGAATAAAAGATAATGAAACAAAGGTTTTTATTAAAACTAATATAAATATATATATATATATATATATATATATATATATATATATATATCGTATAGATATGTTTTTAAATTCCATGCAATGTTTGGTAGGATCCATTAGTAATCTATATGTTTATGTCTACTTTTTTTTCTTATTTAAAAAAAAAAAATTTTTAGGAAGTTTCAAATTTCACACATTTTCAAATAACTGTTTTATCTGTGTGTGTTAAACAAAAAAAAAACTGGAATTTTCAGGAGTACAGATACTACACTTTGATCCTAGGTAGAAGTTCTGATCCATATGCAAATAAGTCCATGATAAATGTAGAGCTGGTCGAGAAATAAAAACTGTAAAACCTGCTTACATGTTGGGGAGATTAGGGTCTAATCTTGTTTCTCCACAAGCCTTAAATCCATCTTTATCCAATTGAGAATTTGATATTCCTGGCTATTCTCAATTCACCACCAAATATGATCCACTTTATGATCATGGACTTGGTATGTGAGTGTGTGTATATATATATATATATATATATATATATATATATATATATATATATATAAAATGGAAGGGTTTTCTTGTAGTAGAGACACTTCATCTGCTTTTACATTCACCTTCTATCCATCCATTTAATAGAGGGATGTGTTGTAATCAATCAAATTGGCAACCACAATCTTTGTCGACTATCCTTTCAGCTAGTTTCCACATCTTCTATTAAGAATGTCTAATCTATTCCAACAAAATAAATCCTGAAAGAAGACATTGATATAATTTCTCAATTGTCTTGTGATAACCACTTTCCAGTTAGAGCTTGTTTTGCTGTCTCTCATGAGCAGCAGTTTTTTGTTTTCTTTTAATCTTCCCCAAACCAAACGCATGTTCCATTTCAACAGGTTTCTTCTAACATCTGTGGATAAGCCTTGCTCATGAATATTTTCCTCCTGGTGAGTCCAGTTTTAATAAATGTCTTACCCTGTATAGGCTATAGGCCAGACCATGAAATTATTTCATCCATAGACATAAAATTTATAGGAAAAAATTTACTTGTTTTCAAGAGTATGAATCTAGTCTGAATCTCAATTTATCTCCAAGTGAAAGGTGTGCATTATTTTATAATATCCGTTTTAAATGTATTATTTGATTGATAAATTTGACTGTAAAAATCAAGTAAGGGAGTTAATAAGTCGTCAGGGTGGCCTAAAGTCAGTATCAGCCGGACAGCAAGGAGTCTATCCCCTTTTCACTAGTGCTAGACCAAGGAAATTATTTTTTAGCATTTGAAGTGGAGCGTCACACCTACCATCAGCTCCTCACTTTACCACACAGATCCCTGTGCTACTCATACACTGAGTTGGCGAGGGCCGGTATTGAACCAGGAACCTTGAGGTCTCCAGCCAGACACTGAGCTAAACTGGCCCTGAAATATTGGCTTACCAGTGATCATAGTTATCTCCCTTAAATTTCTTTAGATAAAAAAAATGAGCATGCATAGTATTAGTTTGTCAGTCCCATAGAATTATATGCGTTTCATTCTCAAGAACATATTCTGGTTTATGCATATAACATTTTGTTGTATGATCAAAATTTAATTCCTTGTATAATTCACAGTGGACCACCTTTCTAACCCAATCATGCCTAGCCTTTTATTCTCATTGTGCTAGTTTGCTGCATTCATTTAATACATGTTTGATCATCTCATCTTTGTCACCACACCTTACATTCATTGTTCTGCTGTGTCTTATCTATTTTTGCTTTGCTATAATTTGTTTTTATGGCATTTTTTCAGCTGCAATTGTTGCCTCTTTGTTATATGCAAAGATGAAGACAGAAACTTATCAAAAATGTTCTATTTCTTGAGAGACAAGTTATTAAAGAAGTGTTTGCCTCTGTGTGTGTGTGAGAAAGAAAGATTTCTCCAAACATCTGTGGATAAAACTCCTCATGAATATTTTCCTCCTGGTGAGTCCAGTTTTAATAAATGTCTAACTTATCTTAGTTTGTCAAAGTCCCATAGAATTTTATGAGTTTCATTCTGGGTTATGCATAAGATTTTGTTGTATGGTCAAAATTTAGTTTTTTGTACAATTCCTAGTGGATCACCTATCCAACTCAGTCATGCCTAGCCTTTTATTCTCATTGAGCTAAAGATGAAGATAGAAACTTACCAAAAATGTTCTATTTCACCTTGTATAAATATTTTTTCTGTAAGTCTATTCTTGAGAGACAAGTTATAAAACAAGTGTTTGTTTGCACGCGAGAGAGAAAGAAAGATAATGAAAAACAGAATCAAATTATGTCATACCCTTTTTTTTTAAATCTTTAATATTTCTTAAGTTTCTCTCTCTCTCTCTCTCTCTCTCTCTCCTCTCTGTGTTACTCTCAATACAAATACTTGTCTAACTGATGACCCAGCACTCCAAGACAGAGATGATGAAGAAAGCTTTGAGAGGATTGATTCTGCATGGCATTCAAGAGAATCTCTATTCACCAAGAGTCCTTTTAAGTTATCATGTTCAGATCCGTGTGAATGAAGTGAAGGGAGTTATAAGATTTGAATAAATGACTTTGTTGACAATAAGATGTTTGTTCTGTGGGGGATCCACTTCTCAATTGCCAAATGACACAACAGAAACTTCTATTAATAACCAATGAAAGATTTTCACACAAAGGGATTTAAAAAGAAGATTCTCTTTCCTTTTCTCAAAGTGTTGAACACCATTACTGATAAAATGCTAAGATGAATCAAGATTGGCCAGTTTATGTCCTTGGTGAACCCTTTGTGTTTTTCCAGAAAAGATTCCAATATCATTCCAGTGGACATAACTTTGTGGTAATACTTATGTGCTACTTGTGACTTGCGATTAAGGCTGGTGCTATCAAGTAGGCACAACTAAGCAATCACCTTGGGTTCTAAAATTTGGTTGGTTGGTTTTGTCTATCAACCCTTTTCAGGTCATTTAATGCCTAATCAAGTCATTTTTGATAAACAAAAAACTCTGGTTGCTTACAGTACTTTCTGTTTCTCCACGAGGCAAATCTCCCCTCTTGCTACAAGATGGTTGGTTTTGTTTTGTGGCATTTCAACTCTTTTTGGAGATGCATGGTGTAATGGTTAGAGTCGCAGAAAATGGACTTGTCGACCCGAGTTCAAATTCTGGACAAAGCTACAGTTCACATAGGACTAATACCTTGGGAAAGGTATGGATCCAACTACTCTCCCTCCAACTATCAGTAAATAGTAGGGCAGACTAGGCTCTAACCTTGGTTAGGCAACCAGTCTAGGAGAAGAAAAACTGATTTCAAACCTGTTAAACTCAGCTTGAGGTGGTTACTACTAGAATAGGCCCAGTCCTAATTAGTGATCTATTTCACTAATTAATAATAATTTTTGGGTCGTTTAATACTGAATCATCATTTTTGATAAACAAAGGAATCAGGTTGCTTACAGCACTTTCTGTTTCTTAAATACTCACTGAATTAAGAATTGAACAGGCTCATCACTACTTAACTTTGGTGTTCTAGCACGAACTGTGATTTCAGATTGAATTGACTATGATTTTCTAAAATTTGGAATTCTAGATTAATTCATTGCATGGTAAATGTTTTTATAATAATGGGGCTGGCTGAGCTCAGTTGGTCAAGCATTGGCTCAGGAATTTCAAGGTGCTGTGTTCAATACTACTACTACCTGACAAATCAGCATAAGTAGCAAAACTTGGATTATCTTATCTGTGTGGTAAAGCATCTAAGAACTGATGGTAGGTGTGGCACTCTACCTCAGCAAAAGCAATGTCTCTGGACTAGTGCTAGAAAAAGGGGATAGACTCCCTTGCTGTTCAGCTGATACTGACAATATGCCACTCTGCAAATTTTATTATAATATTGGGCTTCCAAACAATGATCAGATTCTGAATTTAGCCACAAATAATTTACCCATGAGGAATTTACTAACAATGAATTTACTGGACTCAAAAAATTTTGGGTTATTATGAATCTAATAATGAAGTTCCAATTCTGGAGCTCTGAGGAGTGTTGAGTACCCCTTCATTCCTATTACTCCAAGGTCCACTCTGACTCCGAGTGGTAGTACATGTTAGAGTCTCATCCATGGGTTAAACAGAAACAAATGAGGTTTTTAAAAAATTGAGTAATCTAAAAAAATAAAAAAAATAAAATTTGAATGCCTGTCAAGAATAGATAAAATATCTTCGACATAAACTAACACAACAAGGATTGACATGCCATAAAATCCAACCAACCAACCACACAATTATGAATAACTTAAATTAATTTTCTTAATCCAAATAAAGACATAAAAACTTTATACAAAAACATAAAAAACTAAAACTTTACTTAACTTGATAGTTCATCATATTATTAACTTCATGTTCCAAGTGTGTTGTGAGACACAAGATGAGATAAATGGTAAGTAAAGTAGGTGAAATGACCTATTGTCAGTATCAGCCAGACAGCGAGGGAGTCTATCCCCTTTTCACTAGCACTAGTCCAGGAAGATTGTTTTGCATCTGTGGTAAGAATTGAATCACTGCTGGTTATAATTCATTAGTATTAAAACGAGTGGAGTGGCCTATTGTCAGTATCAGCCAGACAGCGAGGGAGTCTATACCCTTTTCACTAGTGCTAGACCAGAGAGATTGTTTTGCATCTGTGGTAAGAATTGAATCACTGCTGGTTATAATTCATTAGTATTAAAACGAGTGGAGTGGCCTATTGTCAGTATCAGCCAGACAGCGAGGGAGTCTATACCCTTTTTACTAGTGCTAGACCAGAGAGATTGTTTTGCATCTGTGGTAAGAATTGAATCACTGCTGGTTATAATTCATTAGTATTAAAAGAGTGGAGTGGCCTATTGTCAGTATCAGCCAGACAGCGAGGGAGTCTATACCCTTTTTACTAGTGCTAGAACAGGGAGATTGTTTTTTGCATCTGAGAGAGCACCACACCTACCATCAATTTGCAACTTTACTGTACAGATCCAAGTTGTGCTACTCATGTGCTGAGTTGATATGTATTGTACCTGGAACCGACTGAGTTAAACTAGTCCTTGTGCATGTGTCTTCTTTAAATTTTGAGTTTTAAAATCTAAAGTTCAGTTTTGAAACTTTTTGATCACACGTCATTACTGTTGAGGTTTTTTGGTTTTGGTTGGATTTTACGGCATGTCAACACTTATCGAGTTATCTTATGCCAAAAAAATGTATTCATTCTTGATGGGTACTCATTTTTTTTTCTATTTAACCCATAGATGGGACCCTAACAGGTACTACCACTCAGATTCAGAGTGGACATGGGAATAATAGTGATGAAGGGGTACTCCACAATTCCCAGAGCTCCAGAATTGGAACTTCATCAGATAGAGTTTAACATCATACCTAGGCCAATAAAACCCTCAGCCACCACCTTCTACAACATACTAGATAAAAAGAGTTGGGGTTTGCCATAAGGACAATAGGGTTATATAGAGGCTAGGGCTTCATGTTACCGGATGATTGATCAGTGTGGGCCTCTCTAACCATTTATCTAGCCTAAGTAAGGGCCAAAGTGGACTGCACAATCACCAGGATTCTGTCCATAAGCCTCACAGGTCGCCACCTACAGCCAACAGTTGGCCCCATTGGGGGTGGGGAGGTTTTACTCCTCTGCAGAGGTGCAGTGTATGTACTTTAAAGCCTCAGCCAACAGGGTTATGTTGTAGTTTTTATAGAAACAAAGGACCATATGACCTTTAGGCACCCCTTTTGCTTTGCTGATTCATAAGTACATTTTTTCATTTACACCATCAACATCCAGTTGTTTGTTAACAGGTGATTTTTAGAGGTCTTTTTTTTTTAAATTATAAAACTAACCCCTAACAAACAACCGGATGTTGACGGTGTAAATGAAAAAAATGTATCAGCAAAGCAAAAAGGGGTGCCTGAAGGTCATATGGTCTGAAACAAATAATAAGAATTTTCTTTTAAAGTGTCCCTCATATAATAAAGATATATTCTTGTTATCTAAGATATTTTCTGAAAGCGTTGAATATCTCATGACAGATGGATCAGATCCAATTTTATGGAACACTAATATGTTAATGACTGATGGCAACTTAGCATGATTGCAAGTCAATATTATTTATAGACTTTGGCATATATATATACATATATATATATATACATATTTATATCAACAAATAAAAAGTAGGTAAGATGGTATTTTCCTTTGCCTTAAAATCTATACATACATATCTACATACATACACAAATGTACATTCTGTCAATAATGAAGATTTGGTCTATTTGTTTGTAACCAAAACTACATCACTGTTTGCATCACAATTACCAAAATTGTCAATACATAGAATAAAGAATAATTAATATTAATAAAATAAATAAAAGCTGTTCCTTATAATTCAATTTTTGAATCCTTTCCATTGTAATAAATAAACTATATTATTTAAATAAATAGACTATATAAACTCTGAAATAAATTAAAAATTGTATTACTTTAAATAAGAAAAATTATTTGCAAAATTTGTAATCAATTAAATTTTATTTATTTATCTTTTTTATAACTCTCACCATTTTTTCAGTAACAAGAGGTTACTTAAAAGTTTACAAATATATAATATTCACGATTTTGTGTAAAATATTCAAAATAATCATTTAATTAATAAATAATAGATGTGCACAACATTTTATTTGAAGGGGACAGAACCAAGTTTCATTTCAATTTTTTTTTTCTCCTTTAATAAATTTGATTTTCCTTACTTATGATAAAACCCTCTGACAATGAATTTTTAACTACACCTCATTCAGGCAATGTCTTTCGAAAATAAATTCTTACACTGCCCAGAGGGCATCCGATTATGGTGTAATGGTAAGCAAGCTAGTCTCACAAATCCATTACTATTGAATAGCAAGTTTGATCCTCACTTAATGCTATACTCATCCAACTATTCTCCATCCAGCTATGGGTAAATAGTAGGGAAGACTGGGCTCTTTAACCTTATCGCAGCCAATATAGAAGGAAAACTGAAATCAAACCTGTTCAAACTGCTTAAAAATAGATCTTGCGTCACATCCTGCTCATGTGGAGGGGTTGGGCAAATACATATATGAAAATATTGAATGCACATATTTACCCAACCCCTGTGACACAAGGAAACTTTTCAGTGGAATATAGCTGGTTTGAATTCATAGTTTTCCTTCTCTTATACTGGTTGCCTTACCAAGGCTAAAGAACCCAGTTTGCTCTACTATTTATCCATAGCTTGGATAAGAACAGACAGATTTACACCTTTCCCAAGAGCATTTACTAAAAGTGAAATGCAAAATATATTGAATGTAGAAGAAACGATTCCTGTGCACTGTTTTTTCTTTCTTTTAAGAGGTGGATATATTTGATAATGTATCGTACTTAGCAAGTATGGATCACTCTGACCTATAAGAATCTTTTCATATGACTTACTTAAGGTGAATTGTTAAATCAAGAGAATGTTTTTTTATTTCCACTAATGAATTTTAAAACTCCACATTTGAACTTTCCAAAGAATCTCTCTCATTGCAAGAAGGAAAGAAAAGAAGAAGAGGCAGGAATTTGGAATTGGTCCATTGATCATCAATGTATTCTTCATACTTTGATAGTTTTTATATCTTCCACAACAAAAAAGATGCCACAAACTATTCTTATGCATATCTTTGGAAAAATAATCTAATTTTTATTTCTGCATTTAAAAGAAAATGACTTCCTCAATCATTCCTTCTTCAAGTCATTTAATATTTAGATATATTCATATTGTGAATTGACCTTAAAAGATTGAAATGAAAATTTGATTGCTTATTTTGTTTAATGGCATATCAACCCTTGTGAGTTATTTAATGCTAAAGCTTATTCTTTTTATAAGTTTTATAGTTTACTTGAAGCATTGTGTGTATATTTGGTTTGTAGATAGATTTTAAAGGATTATCACAATGCGAAGAAAGAAACGGTGACTGAGTATGTTGTTCATTTACCTGTTTTTTTAATTTTTTTATGTTTCCTTAATATTTGGGGATTAATATTCCATCTTCAGAAGACCTCAGAGCATATAAAGGGATTTTCACAGCTGTCCATACTAATCCGTGTTAGTGTGGAGTAACGTATTCTTTATGTATATGATGCCAAGCATGAAACGAAGGTTGCGGGACGAACCAACACTCCGCCGTCGGTGACGCGAGCACCGAAGCAAACAAACGATGATTGCAAACTGCCTTTAGCAGTTGCAGCAGCATCGGACTGAGCCCCCCCCACGACATTGGTGAACGGTCCCACCCATTTACCCCTTATTTACCCCTTGGCCGTTTCACATTCTCTTGAACTCTCTTGTCGACTATCGGATTTGTCCCGGTACTTAGCCTTGGATGGAGCTTAACAACCGATTTAGGCTGCATTCCCAAGCAACCCAACTCTCAGATTGAAGGCTGTCACTTGCACTGAATGGGCCTGGCACCTGCTGCGGGCAGCCCTGATCAAGGGAACTCCGAACAACGTGAGACGAAAATGAACGGCTGCCTTTGACCCATGCACCACACGTCCCGAAGCCTTTTACTTCCGACAGGATTCGGCGTTGGGCTTCTCCCGGTTCACTCGCCATTACTAAGGGAATCCCGGTTGGTTTTCTTTTCCTCCACTTAGTGATATGCTTAAGTTCAGCGGCTTGTCTCGACCGAGTTGAGGGTGGTGTGTTTAAGTGAATTGTAGATGAATATTATTGTTTGTTTTTTTATAAATTAAATTAATTCAAATTAAAAATTAGTACTCTTGATATGAGGAATACTAAAAGATACAAAAAAAAAAAGTGAATAAAATTGACCAATTGGGTTAAAAATCATTTCAGAAAAATGAATGAATAAAAAAAAAGCATTCTCCCACTCTACATAAACTATCATACTTATCTCCCTTACAGTAAATGGTAATAAATTAATTTGTATTCACATAACATTAAATCTCTAATAAAACATATCAATCTGATTTTCTAAAATGTCTTGCAATTTGTCAAATTTGATTCCAACCTTTACTTATACATGCTTGATATATATCTCCCAAATGGAAAGCAGTGTCATATGTCTATGATAGCAGAAAATCATACAATGGTCAATTGATGATATCAAAAAAATAATCTTAATTCAATGAATGGATATGCTATCTCACCAGTTCATTTTTCATTGCTTCTTTTTTTTTTGGCATATCAACTCTTAAAAACTTTACAAAAAGACTTCTTCACAAAAAAGAAAAAAAAATTTCTGTAGATAACAACCTAAGTTTGAGAATAACCCCAAAAAATAACTCAGTAGAAATATTCCTATGTGTATGATCATATATATATATAACCTACTTAAGTTTCACCAACAAAGAATCATCAGAGTCAATTGTAATGAATTAATCAAGAAATTGAATAATCAAAAACAATTGCGGAAGTGAATAATACAATTATAGCTGTTGAAAAGAGTTTCGCAGTTTTCAATGGCTATAATTATATTATTCAATTCTGTAATTGTCTTTAATTAATCAATTTCTTGATTAATTCCTTAAAATTAACCTTGATGATCCTTTTTTGGTGAAACTTAAGGTTATACATATATTCAGATTTTTCCACTGTTTTGAAAATTTGCAACAGTAGCTTCACTTAAATAACTGATTTGTAAACTAATAATCCAATTGGGCTCAAATTTTGACACATGCTTTTTGAAGGTTAGTACTTTATAAAAATCATATGGATTTTTTTATTAGTGGCGTCATCTATATGTCAGGTCCAGGACTTATTGAGTGATGTGTTATATATATATATATATATATATATATATATATATATATATATATAATCCAAAAGTCCAGAGAAGAAATCTTCCTTACGAAACAAGAGTCTGTCGCAGTTTGGGAGCTCAATGTGTGTTCTTAATGTTAGAGTCACAGAGAAAATTTATAAGTAAAGAAATAACAAAAAACTTAGAGATTTCGCATTATAGTCTATTTCAGGGAGCTTAGACAAAAATAAAAAAAAAAAATCTGTTTTCAAATGCCTTTAAAGTAATAAAGAATTCATCATTCGCATCTGATGAGTCGGGAGAGTTAGACACTTTGTCTAAGCTCCCTGAAATAGATTATAATGCAAAATCTCTACTTATATATATATATATATATATATATATATATATATATATATATATATGACGCTCTTGAACTAGCAAAAGAATTCATAGAGATAAAGGAGGAGTACATAAAAATTATTATGCACTGCCAAAAATCAATACTATACCACAAGGAAAGGGTATTGGTAAATAAAACCCAAAACAACAATTTCTCAGTCGGTATAGGAGCATATGATGGAGCCAAGGCGAGTGAACTGATTAGGATATTCCTGTTGCATAAGCTATCATCGACTTTCGACAGGAATAATATAAGGCTTTTTAGGGACGGAATTATGATTTTAAAGAAAGGTCAAACTAGGACTATGTACAAAACAAGAAAACAATTAATGCGAATATTTAAGGAAAACAGTCCCAAAATTGAGGTCAAAACAAATCTGAGCATAACAAATTTCCTGGATGTAACATTTGACCTAAACAAAGGAGTATATAGCCCATACAGAAAGGCAAGAAGTGAACCCATATATATATATATATATATATATATATATATATATATATATGTATATATATATATATATATAATATATATATAAATGTCAAATCAAACCACCCACCTTTAGTGATTACAAATTTGCAAAAGTCTATTTAGAATAGACTGAGTGTTAACTCATCAAATGCCTTGATATTAATAAAACAAAAAAAGAATATGAAAGAGCCTTAAAAGAACAATGGCACAAAGCAGAATTAAAATATGAAACCAGTGAAAACAAAAAAGACAACAGAAACAGGCAGAGAAATATTACATGCTTACCCCCCCCCCCTTCAACTTGGCAGTGAAAAATAAAATTGCAGGAACTTTCCTCAAACCAGTCGACAAGCACTTCTGTGGGACACCCTGGCTAAAAAACCTATTTAATTTGCTCTAACATTATATGAAAAATAATTAGCAATCACAACAAAAAAGTTCTGGCTAAAGAAGAGCAAAAAGAAAATGAACCAACCTGTAATTGTAGGTCAAAGCCATGCTCAGTACAGGAAAAGTGTTTGCTAACAGAAGTAGTTTACAAAGCAGTGGTGATATCACCAACCACAAATAAAACTAAAATTTATATAGGAGCTACCCAGCAACCAATTAAAAACAGAATTGCACAGCACAATTTATCATTCAGGGACTTATCAAACACTTCAAAAACAATTCCTTTCACAAAAGCTTTCTCCAAACAATAAACTAGGGTTACTATTTAAATCTGTAGTGAAGAATAGACATATATATTTTCATAAACCTCAGATTAAAAATTATTCTGAAATTTTTCTGATTGTTACAAAAAGTTTTTCTGATTGTTACAAAAAATTTTCTGATTGTTACAAAAAATATTAGTAAAAACAATCCAATTAGTTAATAGACTTAAGTTTTTGAAATTTCCCTTGACAGTAAGTTTAGTAGAGAAATTTAAGAGTTGCTTGTATTTTATTTTTATTTAATGATAAAAATTGAACAAATTTTATTTTAAAATTAAATCTGGCTTATCCAAATTTAACACAACATTTATTTTTCCTTTTTTAAATTTCATTTAATCCAGAAATTCTATTTGCCAAATGTTGAATCACAAATTTGACAGCTTGATCTTTTTGATTGTCTAGTATTTTTGGTAAGAGAAAACTAAGTCCATTTGAATCCACATATTATTATGGGATTGTATGTTTTTCTGTCAGTATACAAGTCACAATTCCCTTAGTTATTTATGTCACATTCTCCACAATATTTTTATCTAAACATCAATTATTAATAAAATTATTTTACATTATTAATACTGTTGGCTTTATCTACATACTAATAACATGCAATTGCATTTATATATACAATAAAATAGCAGTTTACAGTGTTAATGAAAAGGCTAATTTGCATATTGATATAAAAAATTGATTTTAATAAATATGTGCTTGGTATTATTGATTTCTAATTGGTTATATTTTAATAAATATGAGTAAACACCTCAGGGATAAATCTATAAAGAAATCAGACCATATGACCTTTAGGCACCCCTTTTTGATCTTGCTTCAGAAGGACATGTTTTTTATTTACACCATCAATATCCTGTTGTTTGTTAGGGGTTGGGGTTAGGGTTAGTTTCATAATTTAAAAAAAACTCTAAAAATCGTCTGTTAACAAACAATTGGATATTGACGGTGTAAATGAAAAACATATCATTCTGAATCGAGATCAAAAAGGGGTGCCTAAAGGTCATATGGTCCAAGAAATCTATTAACAAGAAGAAATAACTAATTTTATTCTTTACATCCTATTTTAACTAAATAGTTAAATAATGAAAATTTAGCAATGAAAGACAGGAGTCATGGAAGAGTAAATTTCAGTTTTTCTATTTTTCGATTATAACCCCTGTTTCAAGTCTTTTTATCTGCATTCTTATTTAGTTTCATTAGCGTTTCTAATTTAATTTAATATTTTATTACATTAAAACTTAAATACTTGTGCTCAGAGGATGGAGATTTTTGCTAGTCTGAATAAAGTCCTTCACTTGACAACAACAATTCCTTTTTCCATGATGACTATGACAGCTAATCTCAGCCACGTCTAACAATCAAATCTCTCTCTCCCAATTCCACCTCTCCATCTTTTTCTGTCTGCTGCTCTTCTTCTCCTAACGCAGCATTAGTTATTCATTGAATACTATTCAACCAACCTTTTATCTGTTAACCTTTCTTTTTATATGTCCTGTCCGCCACTAGTTTTGTTACTTAATCACTTCTATGATATCTTTTACCTTTCTCTGCTCATAGATCCATCTTAATCTCTTTCTATCTCTCACAATTATTCCTATTATTACTTTTTCCATTGATCTTTCAGCAATTCTCAGTCTGTATTCAAGTGATTTTTTTTAATTTCCATGTTTCACACCCAAACATCAAAGACGGTATATAAAAATTTATCACACACAATTTGTGTATGTGTGTTTGATATAAGGATGAAATTCAGAAATATCTGAATGGTAGACATTGTTACAGACAAAATATATATCGCTATTTTATCCCATTATGAATGGTTTTCGAATATTCTTCCAACTATAACAGTTTCAGTACTACTGTATGGCTGCAGCACTTGGACTCTTAATGAAATGCTAAGAGAAAATGGCAGAGAAGAAGAATTCACCAAAAAGATTAAGATGCTGGTATTAAAAGCCCATAAGAATATTCCTTCAACATAAGTGAGTATGTATTTACCCAACCCCTCTTCAATGCCTAGCATGAGACACAAGGTAGAGTATTGCTAGTTTGAATCTAGAGTTTTCCTTTCTATAAACCAATTGCCTTACCAGGTCTATAAAAACCCTGTCTGCCCTCCTATTTACCATAGCTGGAGGGAGACTAAGAACTAAGAGACTAAAAGAATTATTGTGTTTTAAAAGGCAAATAACTTCATACAGGATTTGAACTGTTTTTTTTTTTGTATATATTGTTATTGTGATAATTAATGTCCATATCCTAGGTATGACACTAAAGTGAATCCATTGGTGAGGCTTCAGTTCTGGAGAGTGTAGAGTACCCATTCATTTCCATTACTCCAAGGTTCACTCTGACTCTTGGTTGGTTGGGTTTTACAGCATGTCAACCCATTGGCTTATTTTATGCCAAAGACATTTTTTTCAACTTATTTAAAAAAAATTTATCCCTTAGATGGAACCCTAACAGATACTTCCAATCCAGATCAGAGTTGACCTGGAAGTAATGGTGTTGAAGGGTACTTCACATTCAAAGCTCAAGAACTGGAACCTCATCATCACTGACTCAGGGTGGTAGTACCTGTTAGGGTTCCTTTATGGATTAAAGATTTATTTAAAGATTATTAGTTTTGAATAGGAACACTTGGAGCCATACATGTATTTACCCAATCCCTCCAAGTTTTTTCTTTTACTGCACAGGTTACCTAACCAAGGCTAAAGAACCCAGTCTGCCTTACTATTTACCCATATCTGGGGGGAGATCAGATGATTTCATGCGTTTCCCAAGGGCATTAATTGCAAACAGCCTAATCCAGGATTTGAACTCTGGTTGCCAATTCCATTTCTTATGCCAATAACCATTATGCTAAGAGTGCCTCATTCGTGAGTATTCATAATTGAGTATTGTATGGAGTACCCCTTCATTGCCATTACTCCCAGGTCCACATAATTGAGTATTGTATGTATCTTTAAAAGGTGTCATTAGGACCAGTTGAATAAGAAAGACGAAAGAATGTTATTGCTACAAAGTTCACAAGAAGATGTGTCCTTTCACTGTTTTCCTAAAAATAGTTATGTCAAGAGATAATTTTGGTCATTATACTTTCACAGAAGAGACAGACTGTCCTTTCACATGAAAAGGGAAGATACGTAGTGTATAGATATATGTATAAGAGTGGAAAGAGACATGTCTTAGAATGTTGGCATTTGCTGTCCAGAGTTTTTCTATTCAAGACATGATAGTTCAATTTGAATGCAAACAGTTATTACTTGTGACATATTTTGAATGGATGTCAGCTTTTGTATAGAGCTCGAAGATTCCAAGTTTGTTGGTATTTTATTGGCCAGAATTTGTCCAATGAGAGACATTTTAAGAAATACATGAGATAATTATTTCTGTATGCATCTGAATTGAACTATCATTAAATAACCCATCAAGGTTGGTATACCGTAAAACAAAAACAGATAGAAGATTTAGGAACAAGTGTATTAATATATGGATGTATACCACCCATATATATATATATATATATATATGCTGATAGCTTTTTAAATTAGTGCATCCTGGATGCACTAAATTAAAAGACGTTTTGTTCTATTCATGCTTGATGGATATTTAATTTTTTTTAAAACTCATTTTTTCTATTTAACCAATAGATGGAACCTGGGGGTAATTGTGATGAAAGGGTACTCCACACTCCCCAGAGCTCCAAAATTGGAAATTCACTATTAGATGCAGTTTTATGTCAGCCACACCTTCTAGAACACATGATAAAAAGGGTTGGGCAATAGGGTATGAACAATTATATAGGTGGTAGAGCTTGACATGACCAGCCAATTGATCAGAAGAAGCCTCCAGCTACCCATCTAGCCTAAGTTAGGGTTAAAGTGGACTGCTGAGCCAACAAGGTTCCATCCTTAAGCATCATGGGTTACCAGAACAGCCAATAGGTGGTCTTACCCCTCTGCAGAAGCGCAGTCACTGTATTCTAAAGCCCCAGCTGAAAAGACTGAATTAGCAGGTGGAAAAGGGTGATTCAACAACATTTGATAGCCAAGGATTGTAAGTTCAATCCTTGGGAAGATCAGCATAAACAATCTCCACAACAATCATATGAAAGTTCCTCTCTTCCCTTGTCTGTCCACACACATTTCCATTTAGACCCATCCCTGTCAGTTAAGGTCACAAGACCTTAAGCCTCATTGGTCAAAAGTCGCTTAGCAACAGAATGACAATTCTTAAATCACCTTACACCCACTTCATCAAATTGGCAGTTTCTTACAGACCTTCAATTTTCACATCCAGATCCAGATATATAATTGCATCTCTCAAAACTGACATTTTCAATCTAGTTTTTTTTTTACCCTGAGGCTATCAAAGAATATTCAATTCTTTACTTTTTATTTTTTTTCTTCCTTCAATATGTGTATTTGTTTAATAACACTTCACATTTACACTTACTGGAGTTTTCTTTGTATTATTCCAACTTTATTGTTTCATATTCTTTCATTGCCATTTGGTTCGCACAAGTGAGAAGGCAGAATAGCTATTAACACTTTGAAAATAGAGGGGCATTTGTGTAATGGTTATCTTCATAGGAAATTGAATCTGAGACGTGAGTTCAAATCCTGGTCAAAGCTGTTTTTGTTAATGCTAATGGCATTTGGAAAAGCATGAATTAATCTGTTCTGCCTCCAACTATGGGTAAATAGAAGAACAGACATTTTTTTTCAGCTTTGGTAAGGCAACCAGTCTAGGAGAAGAAAAACTGAATTCAAACCATCAATATTCTGCTTTAAAAAATTGACCTTGTCTCACATCTTAACTACGACAGAGGGGTTGGGAAAATGCAGACACTACTCACTTATGTTAAATATTCTTTGCATTTTTAATATCAGCTTAAAAATGTGTTCTCAGAAATTGACCTTGTGTCTTTATTTTGTTTTACAGCATATCAATTATGCTGGGTTATTTAATGCTGGCAAAGTTTTGAAAGATTTGTAAACAATAGTTTAGAAAATCTTTTAAATATAATTTTTTTTGTAAACATTTTTTATTTAATGCATAGATGGGACCCTAACAGGTACTACCACTCCGAGTCAGAGTGGAGACCTTGTGTCACATCTTGCTCATAATGGAAGGGTTGGTTAAATACATAGTATTTAAAAAAAAAAAATCAACAAATATTGTGATGATAGTCTGGAGAGTTCTGGTTGGATTTATAGGTGTTATGTATATTTACCAAACCCTCTGCACGGACAGGATGCAACACAAGATCAATTTCTTAAGCAGAGTTTAACAGGTTTGAATTCAGTGTTTTCCTTCTCATAGACTGGTTGCCTAACCAAAGTTAAAGAGTCCAGTTTACTCTACTAATTACCCATAGCTGGACAGAGAATAGTTGGATTCATAGCTTTCCCAAGGGTATTAGTGTTGTGTGAAATGCAAGTCTCATGAACTGGTCTCATTATGTACATTTTCTCTGATGATAGCCATTACACCATGCACTTCCACATTTATATGGTCATACTATTATATGGACTTGGTCATACTATTTACTCTAGTAAATCAATTGGTATAGAGAAACAAACGTCCTTGGAGGCAAAAGGGATTGTGGGTAGGGTTTGTGGGAACTCATTCTTTGTCGTTTCAATCTGATTGACATTCAATAAAATTAAGATGAAGAAATTACTTGTCAAAATTAATAATAACAATTGACTATTTTAAAAAATAAACAAAATAAAAATAAATCCACCTGGTGATAATTGAGATTGTATATAAAAAAAATTAGATTAAATTTTAAAAAATTAAAAATTAGTGAAATAGATCACTAATTAAGACTGAGCCTATTCTAGTAGTGACCACACCAAGCAGAGTTTAACAGGTTTGAGTTCAGAGGTTTCCTTCTCCTAGACTAGTTGCTTAACCAAGATTAAAGAGCCCAGTCTACCTTACTATTTGCCCATAGCTGGAGGGAGAGTAGCTTCGTCCAGGTTTTGAACTCAGATTGACAATTCCATTTCCTATGACTCTAAACATTACACCACATGGCCTCCAACTTAAAAACACTGTCAAACATTTCCTTGTGTTTTTTCACTATAATCAGAATGAAATATTTCAACACAAATAATGAGGTATTTGTTTGAGAGTATTAACATGGGTGACATTTTATCCTCTTTGAGAGATATAAAAATATATCAAAAATGATTTGTTTTGGTATTAAATGACCTGAAAAGGGTTGATATGCCATAAAACAAACCAAACATATTAAAAACAATTTGCACAGATGCTGATAGGTACGCATCCTGTGTCCCTGATGCACAATAAAATTATATCCATCTGTCCCAGTGTTTTTCTTTTTTCTTCCCCCACCATTTCAAGCTAACTGTAAATATATTACAACAGTTTCTTAGAAATTAATTACACAGAATAGTTTACAAGGTAGGAGTTAGATGGCTTTAGTTGGGACCCATAAATTTTCCTAAGGACTCATTCAAAAAATATGTGTATCCCAGAATGCACTAAATCAAAAAGCTATCAGCATCACTATATATATATATATATGAATAAGATATAATGAAAAAACAAACGATGTTTACAACTGAAATAGGCTCATCAGAAGAGAAAGTGTGCAAACCGTTTCGGGGCCCAATTCTCTTGACGGTTTAAAAAGCAACACTCGGCCCATCCTCAACTAGCGTTCCTCTACTAAAGTTAAGTCCCATTCCAACGGGCATGTTTATAACACCTAAGATTAATCGAAAACTCGATTAATTTAACTAAAGTAACCCTGAAGAATCAATCGATGAAACTCGATAGGTTACTCCTTTCCATTGTTAAATAAATTTATGCTCTACATTGTATTGTTTGTTTTAACGATCTTATACCGGTAAGTTACTACTTTACATATACAAATATATATATATTATATATATATATATATATTTTTAGGAATGGAGAATTGAAAATAAATGCTTGATTATGGGTGTAAGTATATATATATATATATATATATATATATATATATATATATATATATATATATATAAATTTAGTATTTTGCAGTAGATACAAATGAAAAATATGAAACAATATTTATGGAACCATAAAAAGAAAATGTACCTATTTCATGGTAATGTACCTAATATTCTATTCTCTTGATACCCATTTTACTATGCGCAATATCTTTAGAGCCATTATTATCATTTATAGATGATATGCTAGCTCAAGTATTTCATGCATTAGGAAAATTCTCCAGAACAATTTTGTCTCATTTTCCATCACATCATTAATATTCTGGATTGATCCAATCATCTGGATCACTCACATAACCAATTAAAATGCAATGATTTCTTACACTCATCTATCTTTATTTAACTATCATTTTGTCTCTTGGACACTTATTACCTCCCTTTGCAATCTCCAGAATTCTCTGCAATTTATTAACATCAACTAGACTGGCATTTTTCTCTCATTTTTGTGTCTTAAGCACAGATTAATGCAATTGGCAGTCTAATTTCTCAATGATATATCACAAGAGCAAATAAGCTAACCTAAAATCTATGACATATATATATTTGCTGAGTTCAGCATTTATTATATAAAGCTCAGTCGGTAGAGCACACACCTAGAAATTGCAAGGTTCTTGGTTTGATACTGGTCCCCGTCAACTCTGCGTATGAGTAGCACAGATTGGGTTATCTGATATATCTAAAGTGGGGAGCTGACGGTAGGTGTGGCACTTGATCTCTGCAAAAACAATCTCCCTGGTCTAGCACTAGTAAAAAGATATTGAAAACAGCCCACCCCTCCAATTTTACTTTATGTATAAGATGTGATCAAAAAGAACAGATATAGAAGCTGTATTTACCAAGATAAAAATTAATAACGAAAGAAACATTAATTTCATTCAAAATAGTCTCATTGACTTGGTTTTTGTTTTACGGTATATCAAACTCAGTGGGCCATTTAATGCCGATAAAGTTTTGAAAATTCATTCTTAACGGATACTCAATTGTTTTTATAAACACATTTTTACTATTTAACCCATAGATGGGACCCTAACAGGTACTACCACTCTGGGTTAGAGTGGACCAGGGAGCAATGGTGATGAAGGAGTGCTCCATATTCGCCAATCCTTCAGAACTGGATCTTCACCATCAGATAGAGTTTAACGTCATTCGCAGGACATGAAGACACTCTAGCACCCATATGATAAAAAGGGTTGGAGCTTGCCATAGGGGCATTAGGGTAGTCTCATTGGTATTTAGCACATATTCAAATGAGTTTCTTACAAGGTGTATTAAAAAAGAATAGATACAGATGAACAATGAATGAAACATTAATTTCATTCAAAATAGTCCCATTGGCATTCAACACATTCATGTGAGTTTCCCTATAAGTTTAAGCCTATCCTCCATATTCTAAAATGTTACCATTGCACTCGCATAATCTTGTGTTTCACTAAAAACATTTTGTTCAACTAGAAAACTTGCCATTGGCATTCCCTTTAAGAGGCAATCAACCTAACCCTTTCAGGTAAGGAGGGCAGATGCAGCCTGGTGAAAATGTTCCATGGAAACAAGCTGAGTAATTTTCAGACCACCTAGTATGGTTTGACTGGTTGGATTTTACAGCATGTCAACCCTTGTTGGGTTATTTTAAGCTGAGGACATTTTGTCCTATTCTTGATGGTTATTCAAATCTTTTTTTAAAACTCAATTTTCTTGACACAGTTTTTAAAATCTCATTTTTTTTCTTTTAACCCATAAATAGGACCCTAATAGGTATTACTACTCTGGGTCAGGGTGGACCTGGGAGTAATGGCAATGAAGTATTAGTCCACACTCCCCAGAGCTCCAAAATTGGAGCCACTTTTAGGCAAGGAGGCAGATGCTGCCTGATTAGAATATCCAATGGAAATAAGCTGAGTAATTTTCAGACCAACTAGCATGAACGCCAGAAGAAAATGTGTTGATATATGACCAACACCTCCATGGTGCTGGAATGCAAGAAAAAGCTGGATTAATGTTGAGTGCCCTGCAAGAAGCAAGCCTCCTTGAAAATTAATTCCAGTTCCATTGGCATTCCCCTTAAAGTGGCACCTCAGGCACCACAACCCAGACCTTACCTTTTTGAGGCAAAGAGGATGGTGCTGCATGTAGGCATAGCCTCCTGGAACTGAGTTGAATAGTTTTATCATGGATGCCAGTTGGGAAAATCCTAGAATATTTACTCAACTATCCATGGTATTGATATGTTGTTAAAATTTTTGTGGCCATTTTTAGGCTGCAGGTGAGAGCACTTTACAGTAGAGATCCCTTGTGTTCCTTAGTGTTAGGTAGAGTCCTTAGTTGTTCCTTAGTGAAGAATCCTTGTGTTAAGCAGACTCCTTGGTTGTTGATCCATTTGTCCATGTCGAATACCAGCAACTGCATGTCTTTCAAGATCAGTGCTGAAATAATTAACTAACCACATATTTGAGCATATTGATTGGCTGGCTTTAATCCACACCACTACACACAGTCTATGAATTTAAGTGGTGGACTCCAGCACATCTTATAATACAAAATATTCCTACATATGTGACACAAGGTTAGTTTAAATGGGGTGCCCTACAGGAAGCATAGCTTCAGGTGGGGAGAGAAGAAATTGCTTAGTTCCTTTGACATTTCCCTTAACATTTTAGGTGAAACCCCCCTCCCCACTTGAACATATATGGGTAACTTTTAGAATGAATGCTAAGTGGAAGGGCAAAAGAATTCTAATTATTTATCCAAGCCATCACGGTGCTAGAATGTGACATGAGGTTAGGTACCCACAGGAAGCATGCCTCCCGAGTGGTGGGAATAAAAGCTTCTCATGTCACATCAGCATTACTCTTCAGTAGTGCCTCACGCACTGAACAATAAACCTGGTCCTTACCCCTTTAGGTGAGAGGGTAGGTGCTGCCTGAATGAAAGGACCCTAAGGAGTGAGTTGATTAATTTTCTGTCAACCCAACACTAATGACAGGTGCAAGGAAGAAAATCATAACTGCTCTCATAAAGAATGTTTGTTTTGAAACAAAAATGACTATTTCACTCTTTAGGTAGTGTCACAACACACAGTACAGCTAATATTTTGTCAGTTGGGTAAGGTTTAGCAAAATATATGTCCACTTATTCAAGACCGCACTCAGCAGCATGCCACAAACAAGCAGCTGTATGGCCACCTGCCCCCTATCTCCCAAACCATCTGAGTGAGACGGACAAGACATACTGGATACTGCTGGAGGAGCAAGGATGAACTCATAAGCGACGTTCTCCTGTGGAAGCCAGCATATGGACATGCTAATGTGGGCTGCTCAGCAAGTAAAAACATTGACCAACTGTGTGGATACTGGATGCTGCGCATAAGAACTCCCTGGGGCAATGAATGATAGAGAAGGATATCCGTGGTAATTGCACATGATATGTCCACTAGTCTGCCAATTCATTTCAAACTTCTCAGAAATTAGACACATGACTTGTCTTTTGCATATAACTAACAAGAATATGCACCCCACTTCCAGGTGTAAGTATTTAAGTTTTACTGTAATGAAATATATTAAATCAGAAAGACTAACAAAATTAAATAAGAACACATAAGAAAGATTATACTTATTCTGATATTTTAATTGGTTTCTATATAAAATCATTCATAGATTGATTTCAATAAATTGGAGAATAAAACAATAACATTAGAGATCAATAACACCAAGTAATTATTCATTAACCTGGTTTTGTTAAAACCAGTATGCAAATTAACCACACCAGATATCATGTAAACCTTTATATCTTAGTGATATATAAGAGACATTGCAGGATTTTAAATGCACTAACAAGATGGTCTGTTTTGAGGCAAATCTAGCTTGATAAACTGAGGGTATTGTGAAATAAGTATTGATGTAATTTCAGTTACAGACAGACACTAAATCTCCATTATAATAAGATTTTGATATCAAATTCATTTTTAAGAAGGGATGGGGATCAAAATTTGACCAACTTTGAATCAGTTAAATAAGACTGAAAAGAAAAAAAAATCAAAAAGATGTTATTTCAACATTTTCTAAAGTTAATAATAAACTAAAGAATCTATCAATGATTTAATGTTTACAAACATTTTTTTTGTATATCATTTTGACATTTTGACACTATTTAATAAAACAAAATACAAATTGTACAAAATATAATAAAAACTTAGTGCTTATTTTTTCCCTCCCCAGGAGTGTAAATACCACCCTGCTGTCCAAAAATACCTCCCAGGTACCCAACATTTCATAGCTTTAATAACCATTCAGACATAACGATGGGAATTCAGACATTTTTCCCCATCTCCAACAAAATTCCATTAGAAAAAAATTTTCTAATATAAAAAATTTCTTCCATCTGCATAATTCAGAAAATAGGCAAATTTTAAGAATTGCAAAATGTACATAAAATGATAACACATATGGACTCTATTGTCGATTTTGACGCATGAGGTTCATTCAATGAACAACCTACACAGTGGTTTGTTTATAGTGGTGAAGGCTTGTGTTGGACCATCCACACTTTTTGGCACAGTTGATAGGAAATAATTGATGCTCAAGGAATGCCACAAACCCAATCAACGACTGACCTAAGGTTTTTCAAATTCAGTTTCCTTCTCCTAGACTGGTTACCTATCCAAGGTTAAAGAGCACAGTCTGCCCTACTATTTTACCCATATCTGGAGGGAGAATATATGGATTCATACTTTTCCCAAGGGTATTAGTGCTATGTGAAATGCAAACAGCCTTGTCTAGGATCTAAACTCGGGTTGACGAATCCATTTCCTAACCATCATGCCATGTGCACCAAATAATAATTTGATGTGTGTACACATATATGGAAGCACAACTATAAATATGAACATAAAATGAGTAAACACATACTCAAGTGTGTATATGTAAATTGATGCACATACCTGTATATGAACACAAAATCAGTATACACATACACATGTGTACATGTACATTGATGTACACATAAAAATATGAACATAAACATATATACATGTGTGTACATGTATGCATACATGATCTTATAGTAATATTTAAATATGCAAAATTACAGTCAAGTCATGCTGAAAGCACCAGTTACCACTAAACTAGAAAATTACGCAGCAATTAACCTGTTCAATACTCAATAGGGTGACCACTTAAGCAACAATAGGTACTGTAAGCAACGAGATTCCTTTGTTTATCATAATGACTTGATTCAGCATTAGATGACCCGATATGCTGTAAATCAAAGCAAACAACCAACATTTTCTTTTATCTTTTTCTTCTCTCATCATATTCATATGACATCAAACAAAAAACAAAAACAAAAAAAACATATGCAACTAATTAATTAAATTTTCATCTAAAAAAATTCAGACAAAAAATATCAATATCTATTGTTAATCCTTAGAAAGGAAATTGCAATCAATATTTTAAAAATCACTCATATATAAACTACAATGTAACTATATATACACACACACACGCACACACACACACAGATGCTGACAGGTATGCATCCTGCGTCCCTGATGCACAAAAATCTAAAAGGATACAATAAAATTATATCCAACTGTCCAGAGTTTTTCTTTTTTCTTCCCCCACCATTTCAAGCTAACTGTAAATATATTAGAAATTAATTACACAGGATAGGTTACAAGGTAGGAGCTAGATGGCTTTAGTTGGGACCCATAAATTTTCCTAAGGACTCATTCAAAAAATATGTGCATCCCAGAATGCTATCAGCATCACTATATATATATATGCAATCTAGTCACACTAACAGAGTAATGAGAAACTGTTGTTATGGTAGCATGAGATATTTTATATTATTTGGACTATTGTCCTCATCTTTATTGTTACATACACAATTTCAGCACTTGTGCCCTCCAGCCTTCTTTAAGTGTTTTTTGGCAAACTCTGGAACCTTTATGTCAAATTAGGAGCTTTTACTGAAGGCACAACAGCTGAAACATTGTGTGTATAACAATAAAGATGAGGACAATAGTCCAAATAATACAAATTATCAAGCCTCATCTCAAAAGTTCAGAGAAATAATAGCAGAAGATGGGAAAATAATTTGAATTTCTAAACTATCTTGAATTTTTTCTTAACAACTTAAAATTTGTTAATTAATAAATTTGACAAAGTTTTTAATTTCTATTAACATAAAATGTCACTATGAGCAGTTAGTGAGCCAAATTTATAAAATATTGCAAATGTTTTTCGATTTCATGGTTAATTTTAAAAAAGAAAAGATAATGTTTAATGAAATGTTATTCAATTGTTCCATCTTGAAACAAATCACTGACAAAGAATTTAAAAAAAATGCATTTAGTTTGGTAGAGGGTAATTAGATTCAAATTCATCGAGTTCACTTTACCTTGGAATAAGAAATAAATTGCAGATTATATCGATTTTAATAATTTTGACAAACTTTTAATTTAAATCATATCTCCCTCTAAGATAATTTTTAAATAATGCTTACAATCTTCATACAAACGAGCAGTAATGGAGATTTGTGTGTGTGTGTGTGTGTGTGCAACTGAAACTACATCACTGCTTGCATCACAATACAGAAATTGTGTAAGTTTATCAATGAGTATTTCATTTATAGTCAAAATCATTAATACATAGAATAAATCTTATTTATTAATGATGTCTATGAAAATCTAAGTTAGATTTGCCTCAAAACAACTCATGTTAGTTTATTTAAAATCCTTTAATGTGTCTTATATACCACTTAGAAATAAAGGTTTACATAATATATGGTGTGATTAATTTGCATACTGGTTTTAACAAAACTGGGTTTAATATATAATTACTTGGTGTTATTGATTTCTAATATTGTTTTATTCTCCAACATATTAAAATTAATCCTATGAATGATTTTATATAGAAAACAATTAAAATATAATCAAAATAAGTGTAATTTTCTTATATGCATTCTGACGAAATTTTGTTAATCTTTCTAATTTAATATATTTTGCTAGTTGATTTTAATACTTTTTGACAAGTTTTAATTTAAATCATATCTCACTCTAAGATAATTTTTAAGTAAATGCTTACATTCTTCATAAAACAAATTTACTAAATTTAGTTTGGGTAATGTTCTGCAAGCCTAGCTCAACAACTCTTGTTACATAATTAATAGGTAACCTATTCTATTATGTATGGTAAGTGTAGCTTAGATTCAAAACTAATACTTTAGTGGAAAAACAAAGAAAAAATGATTGTGTTGACCTCCTCTTCCAGTTCACTAGCATAAATGTAAAAAAGTTTAGAAAAGTAAAATTTTATTTGGGCATTGAACAGAACAAATCATAATGGTAGTCTTTCTGTTGAAACTAAATGTTTGATTCGATCTTATAAAATAATAAAGAGTTCTAGACAAAGCAAAGTCTTGTGTTTGTTAACTAAAACTACACAATCCCTGTATCAAGTACAGTAACTTTACTTGTTATATCTATATTAGTGATTATCATGTTTTGTATTGTATATATTTTTCAAACTGTTTTCCTCATCTTTATTGTTGTATATACTTTTTGGCTGATATGCCCTCCGACCTTCTTAAGGTATTCCTCGTTAAACTTGGGGAATTTCTCTTTTGCATTTTTCTTTTGTCCTCTTTCACTCTGCTAAGTCACTACACTGCAGAGAATCCCTTCTTCAGCATTCTACAAGGTAACAGTGGACCTACAACAGACTGAAAGACTTTACAAAATTTCCCCTGTAGAAAGTCGGAGAATGAATTGACAAAACAATCCACCACCATCAAAAAAAAAAAAAAAAAAAATCAATGAATATTTACAACTTATTTCCAAATCTTAGATAAATACAAAATAAATTATCAAATAGTTTTTAATATTCTTAGAGGAATGGGAGGGGGAAGATTATTTTCCCATTTCACTGTGCATCATATTAATCATTCTCAGTATACATTTTTAATATTAGCTCAGATTATATATATATATATATATATACACACACACACATATATGCTGTAGATAGAAGGAAAGTGGTCAAGAAATGAACAACTCAAAACAAGTCACAGGATGAAACAGTTTCATCCTGTGACTTGTTTTGAGTTGTTCATTTCTTGACCACTTTCCTTCTATCTACAGCATATCGTCTGATCCTAAACCCATCCACCCTACCTTCACACACATATATATAAAGTGTGTGTTAGGGAAAAAAGTATTAAGAAGCATGAAAAAAAAACCCAAAAATGTTCCTATATATATATATATATATAGACAAAGAAGCATATGTGGACCCCATAACTAAAATCATATATATATATATATATATATATATATATATATATATATATATATACATGAAACCAGAATTGTACAATTCAATGATTTGTGACAAAAAGAATCTTTTAAAACAATTCGAAAAAATCATACTGTTACATCAGTTTTTTAAAGTGTGGATCAATAAAACAGATAGGGACAAAAAATATTGCTTTTCTTTTTTTTAGGATCCATTCAGCCAAAGAAATGAAGTGAATGTGCTTCTTAAAAATGTAGTCAAACTGACGTTAATAATATTGACAGAAAATACAATTTTTAAAAAGGTTCTTTATCTTAAAAATTCTTTATTCAGATTAAATATATAGAATAGGAATTGTGTTTTCTGTTTAATGTTGTCAATATTCAATGATATTTCCAAATAAATAAATAGAATACACAGATGTATTCCTCAATTATTGAATATCAAGAAACATATTGATTAAACAGTAAAAAATATGCACTTACTCTCCAATTAATAGTTAATAAATGTTTGTATAGAACTTATTTTTCAAATATTTACCTGGTGATGGCTTGAATTTCTACAAATCTTGAATATTTTAATGGATCTAAGATTATTTTAAATATGCCTGCTTATTATCTGTCTGTATATTTGAGATAAAGCTTTATGCAATTAATTTTGTTTTTGGGACACTTGCCCTCACCTTTATTGTGTTATGTATAAACACAATATTAAGCCCACTGTATCCTTGAGCCATGTTTAGGTGTTTCTTATTTACCTTAGAATTAAGGTAATGACAATCTCCAGTTCAAGCATGGTTTCAGAGCATTATCATCATTACCACAAGTTCAAGGCACTCCAATATTCTCAACAGAAAATTGAAAGATACAATTACACATTTTAGGATCTTCTCATTTCAAATTAAATGGAAAAAGGTAATAGCATTCATTACAACATATTTTGAAATTGCTATTTATTTTAGAATGTCATTTTTCTTCCCTTTTATTTTTTCTATATTTTCATTTAATAGAATTTACTATAAATTTAGATCTAACCAATATATTAATCACATTTCTGTCAATAAGTCTGGTGGCATTTTGTGCTACTTTGAGCACCTTGAACTATTGGTAACAATATTAAAAGCTTCAAAACCATGCTTGAACTCAAGGTTATTGTCTGATGATGACAGTGTGTTTGGGTCTCCCTCATCTATTTCAGTCCTCTTTTAACAGACTAATTTTTTCTCTCTGCCTTCTCTCTGAATTTAATTAGATACAATTTCTATAATCAAATTGTACCTACCAATTACAATTAATTATGTCAACCACTGATAACAACAATTACCATTATCTTTTTGCAACAGAAAACATGTATTGACTTAAAAAAATAATGTCAGCCATCAAAATGAACCAGTTTCAAATAATAATTTTAAAATTTGTTTTCAAAATAAAAACATTGGGATATTTCAATTAATTTTTGCTTTGACTTGTTAGTGAGATCTGATTTACATAGTATGTGGCCTACCTTTTGATTCTGTTATAGTATGTGGCCTACCTTTTTGATTCTGTATAGTATGTGGCCTACCTTTTTGATTCTGTTATAGTATGTGGCCTACCTTTTTGATTCTGTTATATGCCTACCTTTTTGATTCTGTTATAGTATGTGGCCTACCTTTTTGATTCTGTTATAGTATGTGGCCTACCTTTTTAATTCTGTTATAGTATGTGCCTACCTTTTTGATTCGTTATAGTATGTAGGCCTACCTTTTTGATTCTGTTATAGTATGTGGCCTACCTTTTTGATTTGGTTATAGTATGTGGCCTACCTTTTTGATTCTGTTATAGTATGTGGCCTACCTTTTTGAATGTGTCCTACCTCCGTAAGAGTATATTTATAGATATAAGTAATAGGCAATTTATTGAAACTAATTATTTTTCACATGTATTCAATTTCAAGAAATGCAATTCAGTCATAAGCTGTATATAGTAATTAAGAACAACAAAAAAAGAATTCCTCCATAATTTACATGAATCGAGATCTATTTAATTCTAAAATATTCAAAATTAGGGGTAGGTTTAGCAGTTATTATTGTAACCTTATAATATGCTTTTTTGGTAGGCCACAAACTATAAGAAAGACATGATTTTGTAGGTCACATTCAAAAGGTAGGCCACATAATATAATGGTACCACTGACAATTTGTTTATTGTAGCCCATGCCTTTTCCTAAAGCAAAAATTCTTCCAAGCTGTAGTTGTATCAGTGCTACTGTATGGACACACTACTTGGACCCTAACAAAAGCACCTGGAGAATAAGCTAGGTGGGACTTGCATGAAAATGCTGGTTTGGTTTTGTGTTATGGCATATCAACCTCAGTGGGTCATTTAATGCCGATAAAGTTTTGAAATAAATCAATTCCTAATGGATAATACAATTTTTTTTATCAATACATTTTTCTATTTAACCCATAGATGGGACCCTGACAGGTACTACCACTCCGGGTCAGAGTGGACCAGGGAGCAATGGTAATGAAGGGGTGCTCCACATTCCCCAAACCTCCAAAATTGGAACCTCACCATCAGATAGAGTTTAACGTCATTCCCAGGACATATAGACCCTCAGCCACTGCCATCTAGCACCCATTGATAAAAAATGTTGGGGCTTGCTATAAGAGCAATAGGGTTGGGGCAATTATATAGGTGCTAGGGCTTGACGTGACCAGCCAATTGATCTATCCCGACTATCTAGCCTAAAGAAGAATGCTGTATGCAATCTTAAACAAGACATGGAAACAACTACCCACAAGAAAACAGCTGTACTGTCACCTGCCCCATATAACACAAACCATCCATAATAGGCAAACAAGACATGCTGGGCAATGCTGGAGAAGCAAGGATGAACTCATAACTTGACGTTCTTCTTAGGAAGCCATCACATGGGCATGCCAGAGTAGGTCGTCCAGCAAAGACATACATAGACCAACTCTGCGAGATACTGGATGCTGTGCAGAGGACCTCCCAGGAGCAATGAATGATAGGGACAGCCGGTGAGAGATATGGATATCCGTGCTGCTAGTGGGACATGAGGATTTGAATTGAAAACTGGATATTTATCAGGATTTTTATAATCAAGGATTTTCTAAACTATTCTTGTGAAATTTTATTTGTGTGAAAAAATACACTTGACCCCACAAAATTTTCTTAAAAGTTTGGTTGCTTCTATTTATAAAATAAATAACATTGTGATATTCCAATAGTAAAACTTGGACCATATGAGCATTAGGCACCCCTTTTGCGATCTTGATTCTTGGGGATATTTTTCCATTTACACCATCAAAATCAATTTAATTGTTAACAGACGATTTTTAGAGTTTTTTTTTTAAATTATAAAACTAAACCCTTACCCCTAACAAACAACCGGATTTTGACAGTGTAAATGAGAAAAGTGTCCTTGTGAGTCGAGATCGTGGAAGGGGTGCCTAAAGGTCATATGATCCGAAAACTTTATATTCTATCAGGACTTTTAATCATCACCAACACATTCTATTCTTTTGATGGTTGGCTGGATTTTACAGCATGTCAACTCTTGTTGGGTTATCTTATGCCGACAACATTTTTGTTTTATTCATTCTTGTTGGTTATTCAATCTTTTTTCTAAAACTAAATTTCTTTTTTAAATACATCTTTAAAATTTGTTTTCAATCTATGTACCCTAGCAGGTAGTACCACTTTGGATCAGAGTTCTATTCTTTTGAAAGAATGTATGTTTGCAAAAAATACCCTTCACTCCACAAGACTTTCTTAAAATTCTGGTTTCCTCTCTATTTGTTTATCTACCAATCTTATTTCCCCCCCCCCTCCAAAAGGTGGAGTCTATGACATATGTCCCAAGATCAGATGGCAAAAAGATTCTCGGTTAATTAAATAGACTTATTATTTCAGTACATGTCATGAGATTGATCTTTTTGGATTGCCCACAATCTTTTATAAAACCCACATCAGATGATGAGTTGAGAGAATAATTAAAAAAAAGAGTAAGTAATCTGAGATAATGCCAGACATACATAGAAACTTGTAAAGAGACAATGACATGATACTGATCATTGGACTGTTTTCTTTCAAACTCATCTCATTAACAATGTGAAAAGACAATGAGAATAGAATAAAATGTATAAAGCCGCAAGAACTAAAAGAACAACAACAATAGTCTTGTCTACAGATAGTGGACTATTTTCTTCCAACAATGGCCACTTGCTGATATCAAGAGGCTTTCAGCCATGATTGATTTAGGAAATGATTTATACCCAATAAATTCAAATTAAAATCATACAAACTAGAATTATAAGATTCATGAGTTTTTCATTTTTTTTTCCAAATATCTATATATTAAATGTATGAACATTATAATCTTACAACATCCTATGTTTAAAACTGAGACCCTCCAAATCATCCAAGATGAAATGCAAAAATATTAATCCTGATTATCTGTTGCTGCTTATCCACCAAATTCTTATTTCTTGTTAGTGTTGTCACCTCAGCTAATTAATGGACCATTCCGCCTTTATTATAAAGAAAGAAAAGGAAGAAAAATGACATGCTTCACAATAAAAATAGGGGAAAGATAGAGGGATGAGTGTGCAGAAGAGGTAATGCTACTCTGTTTGAATCAAACATAATGAAAAGGAAAGAAAAAAAAAGAAAATATAAGTGAGAGAGAGTTAGATCAAAATTATTATACTCTGTATATATTGAAGTATTTCGCAATAGTTCTTAAGTAAACATACAAAAACATAATAATTATCAACCATGGTGTATCACAGGTCCTGATAGTCATTTATTTCAAGAATTTAAGATACTGAATTTAAGATAATAAATTTATTACAAAAAATATTTGTAAAAAAAATTTAAAAAAAGAGTAGGGAAAGACAGAGAGGGCGAGTACGCAGGAGTAATAACGCTAATCTGTTTCAACTGAACATAATGAAAAGAAGGAAAGATGAAAAGAAAGAAAGAAAGAAAAGGAAAGTAAAATTGAGTTAAATCAAGATTATTATACTTTTTACATATTGAACTATTTTGTACTAGCTCTTAAGTAAACATACCAAACATTGCAATAATTAAATTATCATACTGTGATATATCTAAAGGTCCTGATGGTTAAGTGATAATTGTTAAAAGCTTAGAGTAATCAATACCAGCTTTCTACTGTTTTCAATTGAAATTGAAGGATTTCTTTTAAAAACTAAATTGCTTTCCTCTGATATAAATATTAAATACTTAGAAATTCATAACAAAAAATAATTTTGCAGTCCATTGTAATAATAATTGAGCCAGAAATGATCACTTACATTTTGGAATAAGTACCAAAAAAATTTTTATTTTTATTTTTTTCAAAGAATTTTTAGATAATAGACATTGAAAGACAAGTCTATTACATGTTGTACTTGAGTTGATAATGATCAGTGGCAAATATTTTCCGTAGTCTTGATGTCTACCGGCATCATTTGCCAGATGATTGTAGACCATTATATTATCTGGCACAAGTAACAAAGAAATCTTGTGAATGTTCCAAATGAGATTAGAACAGTGTCGGTTGCTTTCAAGGTTGGAAAGGACTAAAACCAGAGATATTCAACTCACATCTTCTTCTCAATCAGTTTGACACGTTTGTCTAAGAAACTCTCTGATCCGGTGCCACATTGCTTTTAGCTTTAAATTGATCATTGAGTGAAATTCCCCTTTCAAGCAAAGAACCAAATGTTCCACCTTCTTTCATCCAGACACCTTTCCTGTCTTTCTTTTAATCTTTGTAGACTGCATTTTGGTTAAATTCTAACACTCAATTAGTGTTTATGTCTCAAAGAGTGACACCTTTTCCTGGTTATTTCTCCATTTTACTCTTTCACTTTATTCCTTCTTTTTTCTTTACTCCAATACTACAACTTTCTTTACTCCAATTTTTTCCACTTCTTAGTGCGTTCTGGTTGGTTGGATTTTACGGCATGTTAACCCTTGTTGGGTTATTTTCTGCTGAAGAGATTTTGTTTCATTCATTCTTGATGGGTATTCAACATTTTTATCTTACTCAATTTTTTAAAAACACATCTTAGAACTCATTTTGTTCTATTTAACCCATAGATAAGACTCTGGGTCAGAGTGGACCTGGGAGTAATGCGATGAAAGGGTACTCCACATTTCTCGAAGCTCTAAATTTGGAACACTAGATGCAGTTTAACATCAATACCCAATACACTAAGATCCTTAGCCACTGCCTTCTAGCACATATGATAAGGGTGGGGGTTTGCCATAAGGGCTATAGGGTTGGAACAATCATAAGGTTTCATGTGACCAGCTGATTCATCGGAGGGGGGGAGCCCTCTCCATCCACCCATCTAGCCTAAGTAATGGCCAAAATGGAGTGTAGTGTGTTCTGTACATGACACTAAATTGTATTGGGTAGTAAGGCTCCATTTCTGAAGGCCTCGGGTGTGGAGTACTCCTTTATAATCCTTACTCCCATGTCCACTTTGACAGTGAGGTAGTACCTGTTAGGGTACTATCAACAGGATTTCCTGGGTATGACACTAAACTGTATCTAGTGGTGAGATTTTAATTCTGGAGCATTGGAGAGTATGCCCACGACTCCAGGTCCACTCTGATCTGATGTGTAGTACTTGTTAAGGTCCCATCTATGGGTTAAATAGATGAAAAAGGTCTTCAATATAAAATAACCAAGAGTTGACATACTGTAAAATCAAAAAAACCCTCAATGGGTCAAATAGATCTGTCTAAAAATTATTTTTATTCACTAAGAGTGCATATAACCCAACACCCAAAAGTGTAAATATGAACATACAATAAATGCAATTCCCTAACCTCTAGACATAAAATAATCCTAGACAGGTAGACATCTATATAGAATTGAGATTTGGTGTCAGTTTGTAACTGAAAGTACATCACTGCTTATATCACAGTACACATCAATTAGTATTTAATTTATAGTCAAAATCATTGATACACAGAATAGATCTTAATTATTCACAATAAATGAAAATCTGAGTTAGATTTAACTAAAAAAAAAATCCCATGTTATTAGTGCATTTAAAATCCTACAATGTGTCTTATATATCACTAAATAATAAAGGTTTACATAATATATGGAGTGGTTAATTTGCCTACTGGGTTTAAGAAAACTGGGTTTAATAAATAATTACTTGGTGTTATTGGTCTCTAATATTATTGTTTTATTCTCCAATGTATTAAAATCAATCATATGAATGATTTTATATATATATATATATATATATATATATATATATATATATATATATATATATATATATATATATATATATATAAACCAATTAAAATATAAAAATTGAAATAAGTATAATCTTTTTATATGTGTTCTTATTTGTTAGTCTAATTTAATATATTTCATTACATTAAAACTTAAATACTTATGCACGGAGGGTGCATATTCTTATTAGTACTGTTAAAATCAATCAATCGATCATTGAATATTTCAGTGAGTGTAACTATAATAACAAGTGTTTTATTGAACAGTTTTTAGAGTGTGTTTTATGAAACCTGCAATTTGAATGGAATCTGAAATGTTATAACTGCCAACAAAAGTTGATTATAGAGCCAATATCAAATAAACCAAAACACTTAACTATAACAAGAAAATGCTGCTAACTAATACACTGCCAATCAAAATTCAACTTCTAAATATTGATTAACTGTTACTTTTAAAAAGTAAAGAAAAAGGAAAATATTTTTACCATTTCTTTGTTATTCTTAAGCAAGTAGCTTATTCTTAAAATTCTTGCATGTAAATTTGTCTTGTAACTTTCTCCAAATATTCTCTTTATCTCCCTGCTTTCTTTTCTTTTTACCATTTTTTAAAGAATCTTTTTTCCTATTTTTGTTTTTCCCTCTTTTATTTCCTTTTATTCATTTAATTCCTTCTTTTGCTTTGTGTTCCCTTTTTTCTTCCTATTTTATTAATTCCTCAAATTCCTTTATCTACATCTTCTTTCCATTCCTTTTAGTTAAATGTTATTTTTCTCATTCTTGTTACCTTCCTTCAATTTTTATCAATTGTCACATTTTCTATCTTTTTCTGTGTAACTTCCTTTCTTTTCTTACTTCATTCTCTTTCAATCTCTATAAGAAGAAAATACTGCTAACTAATACACTGCCAATCAAAATTCAACTTCTAAATATTGATCAAATGTAACTTTAAAGAGCAGAGAAAAGAGAAAATATTTTTACCATTTTTTTGTTACTTAAGAACAAGAAGCTTATTGTCAAAATTCTTGCATTTAAATATAACTTGTGACTTTCTCCAAATATCCTCTATCTCTCTTGCTTTCTAAAGCCAGGAGGAATGTTGTGTAAATTGTGTAAATGCTAAAGGTTTCTCAAGGCAGCAACCTTTTTCTGCAATAAAGCATTTTGGACCTGCTGACATTTTGCTTGGAGATGGCAAATTTTCTCCAAGACAATCCAAACTCTTCATGTGCAATTATCATAGATATTTCAGTTTACCTATCTTTTAGAATGATTGATTCTGTTTATGTTAGGCATCCACTTAGAGATTAGACAAAATAATCAAACTCAAAACTATAAGTTCAGGTACACAATTTCCTATTTACCCCCCCCCCCCAAAAAAAAAAAACAGGGATAGGGCATCTTTTAGAATTTGGATTTTTTTTCCAGATTTTTGAATATTAATACAGTTACTGTATATAAAGTAGACAATTAAGCAATTCTTAAAGGGAATTTACAGCTCTTGAACAATCTCAGTCTTCAAAATAAATAAAAAATCTCCAAAAAATAAACAAAGTGTCTATGAACTATAAAGGCACCTCTGGCAAGTAGGAGTGATGGCATATAATTGTGTAACAGGATCTGAGCCAAAATCATCTTCATATAATATATTCTGTCATGTTCAACAAGACCTAGCGGCTAAAATAAATTTTGAGATGTGGGTCATATTTCCATATGCAAGCACTGATATACAAACAACGCCAACAGAAGAAAAAAATTGTTTTTTTTTATTATGGCTTTGCAATTACAGATTGTGTACTTATATATATATATATATATATATATATTGTATATATATATATATATATATATATACATATATATATATATTAATGCCTCTGCATAAGCGGGATGTTACATAAGGTTAATTTCTTAAGTGGAGTTAAACAGGTTTAAATCCGAGTTTCCCTTCTCATAGATTGGTTACCTAGCCATGGTTAAAGAACCCAGTCTGCTATATTTACCCATAGCTGGAGGGAGAGTAGTTGGATGTATTAGCCTTATGTAAAATGCAAACAGCTTCGTTCAGGATTTGAACACGGGTCAACAAGTCCATTTCCTTTGATTCTAACCATTACACCATGCACCTCCAACCTGTATATAAGAAATATTAAGATATTCAATTTGAAGTTGTAGGTATTTACCAAACCTATTTGCCATGAGTAGGATGTAGCACAAGGTCACAAGTATTGGGCATACAGTGAGGATCAAACTCACTATTTGGTAGTAAGGATCTGCGAGACTAGATTACTAACCATTACACCATGATTGCATTTGGGAATTTACAAACCTAATTCCACATGAAAATAAGACATACCTTTTTATCTTGGTTAAATGTAAGTAAATGTAGTTTACAATCAGCCACAAACGTTCCCCCCCCCACACTGATTGGTCAAATAAATTATGGCAGGTACAACAGTAAAATTCCTGTTTTGTTGCTTTGATTTAAAGAAATGTTTGAATTTATCTTTCTTTTTTTCAAATCTTCTGAGTTTTTTTCTTCTTCTGGCTGAAATTGTGACAAGGTTTTTAAGTTCATGTAATTATCTACACTGTGGATCTGCTTAGCTCAGTCGGTAGAGCATTTGACTAAGAACCAGAACTAAGAACTCAGCGTATGAGTAGCACAGGGATCTGTGTGGTACCTACTTTAGGCCACAGTAATGACTATTTATTATTATTATTTGTTTACTTAACAGTTATGCTGATAGTTTTTTGATTTAGTGCATCCTAGGATGCACATATTTACTTTGAATGAGTCCCCAGGAAAATTTATGGGTCCTAATTAGTCCTCTAATTCCTACCTTGTAACCTATCCTGTGTAATTTATTTCTAAGAAACTATTGAAATGTATTTGCAGTTAGTTTGAAATGATGAGGGAAGAAAAAAGAAAAACACTGGGACTCATGGATATAATTTTACTGCATCCTTTTAGATTTTTGTGCATCAGCAATGCAGGATGTGTACCTATCAGCATCTCTGTTTAAGAGCTATTGCATATAGTTCAATATGTAAGTAGTATAATCTTGATTTAATTCTCACCCTCTCTTTTTCCTTTCTTTCCTTTCATAATGATAAAAACGGAATTGCAGTGACAACACTCATAAGAAATGAAAATTTGACAGATAAGCAACACCAGATAAGGATTTACATTTTTTCATTTCATCTTTGATGATTTGGATGGTCTCATTTTTAACCAGAGGGTGTTGCAAGATGATAACAGTCAGAAGATTAAGGAACAAGAGTATTAATATATATATTTACCCAGCCCCTCCACACAAGCAGGATGTGACACAAGGTAAATTTCTTAAGTAGAGTTTAACAAGTATGAATTCAGAATTTCCCTTCTTCTAGACTGGTTACCTAGCCAAGGCTAAAGAGCCCAGTCAGCCCTACTATTTATCCATAGCTGGCGGGAAAGTAGTTGGGTGTATATCTTTCTCAAGGGTATTAGTGCTATATGAAATGCAAACAGCCTCGTCCAGGATTTGAACTCTAGTCAACAAGTCTATTTCCAACGACTCTAACCATTACACCACACACCTCCAAGAGTAATAATACATAGATGTTCACTTGTTCAAACACAAATAAAGTTTAATTAATACCAGTGATTATATCGTTTTTTAAATAGTTATTTACTAAGCTTAGTTGAATTTGGTAAAAGGCCAGAGGTATAGGTTGTCCAATGACAATAAAACTAACTGGCTTGCTATCCTAGATATCTAACCATCACACCTTGTAAGGTATCCAGATAGTTTAGATTTATCCCAAGGCTAAAAGTATGGGTCACTCTGTGAGGATCAAACTCACTACTCAATGGTAACTGGTAACTGCAAGTCAAGTTTGTTAACCATTGCATTATGATAAAATGTCCAAAATCTTTAGAGTTTTCTTCTGGCTGAATTTCTGGCCAGGCTTTTTAGTTTATGCAATTATCTCCATGTTTACTTGTTTAGCACTTACACTGTCCAAATCAATTTCTCACTTTGTTTTTTTTCTTTGTTTGACTTACCGATATATAAGTTGGCAGACACTAATGCACAAGGTTATCCAATGATTAAGAGAACATTGCAAATCATAAGATTTTCACAAAAAAAAAAAAAAAAATGGCAAAAAAGAAGCTTCTAAATGAGCAAATATTACTTTTTCAATTTCAATAATCAAAAATGTGCTGTTTTTTTAAAAAATATCTATATTATAATGATGTAGAATAATAAGGTGGAAATGTGGAAAACCCTCAAATTTAGTTATATGTATAGATATGTATGGACTGGAATTTGAATGACGTATGAAAGATTGACTGGATTTAGCAACTTATGCACGATAAAACCTTTGTTGAAATATCAACTTGTCTTTGTCTTTACTCCTTTCTTATTGGTACATTTGGGAGACGTTAATTTCCAATAGCCTCTCAAAATAAATAATAATTAGGGAGAATACTTGTTGCTTTAAAATGCAACTAATTATACAGAATTTAAATTTACAGATTTTAAAATTAAAAAGTACATTTTATTTTTTTGATACTATAATCATTATTCATATTTAATTAAACATTGCAAATTACTTTTTTTTAAGTACTTCTTCAAACTGGAGATGCAAAATAGTTTATACCTTCATTGCTTAATTATGTCTAAAATTCCAGCCAAAAAACAAAAAACAAAATTGTTTAAATCACTTGTATTAAAATTGTATTTTTTCACCAAAACTATTTAGAACAATTTTTACCAGTTTGACTATAAAATAATATAATCTTATGTATATTAAGTTTAACTCAGTCAGTAGAGCACCCGCCTATGAATCGCAAGGTTTTTAGTTTAATACTGGTCCCCACAAACTCAGTGCATGGGTAGCACAGATTGGGTAATCTATTTTGTGTAGTTAAGTGGACAGCTGACAGTAGGTATGGCACTCTATATCAGCAAAAAACAATTTCTCTAGTCTAACACTAGTGAAAAAGGGATAGACTTCCTTGCTATCTGGCTGATACTGATAATATGTCACTCTGCCAGTTTTACTTTTTTATGTAAATTTATAATTGAAAATGACACATACAACATAGGTGCATAGTTACAACAAAAATTGATATATACATCAATTGCAGATGTATAATAAGGAGAATTACTCTAATTAGTATTTAATAGTTTTCTCCCTTGAGAAATTATAAGCACTAGGGTGAGCACACAAATACAGACCACTCATTATGATTAAGTTGCATATTCGACTGAAAATTGCTTTATTTTCTAAGAGTCTTTATACACTATGAGGGCCGGTTTAGTTCAGTTGGTAAACCATTCACCTGGGAATTGCAAGGTTCCAGTCCTCAACAATTCAGCACATGAGTAACATGGCTTGGGTAATCTGATCAATGCAGTAAAGCAAAAAAAATTCCTTGGTCAAGCACCAGTGAAAAGATGGACTCCCTTGCTTTTTGGCTGATACAGACAAAAGACCACTCCACGAACTTTACTTTTGTTATTCAATCAATGTGCCAATGGGATCTACAACAAAAGTCAAATTTTATTTTAGGCACTCATCAGACTTTACTTTCTACACTATTAACAAAAACCTTTGCTTCAATGTAGCATTTGTGTTACAGTATCCTAAATGGTTTTAACAACTTCTTGAGAGAAATTACATCATATACAAGGTGTGGCCATGTGGATTCAATCAGCCAATCAACATACATGAATACATGGTTAGTTAACTGTTTAATCGCCAATCTTGAAAATCATTCAGTCGCATGCATTCAACACAGACAAATGGATTAACAACCAAGGACTCTGTTTAACACCGAGGAACAACCAAGGACTCTGCTTAACACCGAGGAAAACAACCAAGGACTGCTTAACAGAGGAACAACCAAGGGCTCTGCTTAACACCGGAAAACAACCAAGGACTCTGCTTAACACCAAGGAACAACCAAGAACTCTGCTTAACACCGAGGAACAACCAAGGACTCTGCTTAACACCGAGGAACAACCAAGAACTCTGCTTAACACTGAGGAACAACCAAGGACTCTACTTAACACCAAGGAACAACCAAGGACTCTGCTTAACACGAGGAACAACAAGGACTCTGCTTAACACCGAGGAACAAACAAGACTCTGCTCTGACCTGCAGCCTAAAAATGGCCTCAAGAATTGTAACAAGTACTGCAAAAAAAAAAAAACTCGAAAAAACCTTTTCATCTGTGCTGCAAACAAAGATAAAATCAGATGATGTATCTTTGCTTTTAGTACCACTAACCCAGAACAACCCAGCAGTAACTTATGATACCACAAGATTTTGATGATTTGTCCCTCACATAGAAGGAACACTGAATGAAAATTCAGCCGTATAAGGTAATCCTTTGTTATATTCACTACTTTCCAACCCAACTAAAGAAGCCCAGTAATGAAACATCAATTTAATGATGTATGATTTAAATTAACTTAAAGAGACGATGATGTCAGGACATTGAATAGGGAACTAGAAAGGAAATTTCCATGTGATTCACTTGCAAAGTCCATGTACAAAAGATCTTTTATGAAGCAGTAATTTAATGATGTCACATTTGAATTAGCTGATGAATTGCCGTCAAATTCTTCTGGAAAGTTGAGACAATGTTCCATAGAGTTCAAATTCAAATAACTAACTTGTGCCGACAAGTAAAGGAATCTTTTGTACTCCTGTGGGGAACTCCTGGTTCTGGATCCCTGTTGATATTCACTTTAGTCAGTTCTTACTAAACGCATAGATAGTAATTGACAGGTCAGAGTTATTTGCCCCAAATTCCTATTTTGTGTATAGGGGTCAGGTTATCTGCCTCTAGTATTTTCTTTTCCTAGTCTCTCTAAATAAAGTGAACATCTTGCGTGTTGTAAAAAGTCATCCTCATGCCTTTAAAACTGTACCTAGAATTGAGTTACTTGTTGCAAAAAACCATGATCAAACTTCTTTTTCTGAATTTTTGAGATAAGGCTTGATAATTAGTATTATTCGGACTACTGACCTTATCTTTATTGTTATATGTACAACATTTCAGCCTGTGTGCCCTAGGGCCTTCTTCAGGTATTTCTTGTCAGACTCTGGAACCTTCTTGGATTCAGGAACCATTTTTTTTAAGCAGTTTGAAAAAAAGGTTCCCAAGTCTAAGAAAGCTACCATGTCTAACAAGAAATACCTGAAGAAGGCCAGAGTGCACATCGACCGAAATGTTGTACAGATAACAATAAAGATAAGGACAATAGTCCAAATAAACAAAATAAAATGAAACCTTTTTACAAACATTAAATTAATTACTAACAACATCCTTTGTCTGTTGCATACATTTCAAACTATAATCTTCACAACAGTTATACCAACACTGCTAGACAGCATGAATGGGTACACTTAAAAAAACAAAAAAAAACAAATATGAAAACATCCAAGTTTTCTCTTTAAATTTAAAAAAAAAATGCAGATGGTATAAGTTTAAAAAAAAAAAAAAAAAAGCCCCTTCATTGCAGCCGGGAATATTCTGTTTTCAGACAGGATTGTATCACCCTACTTGCATAACATAGGAACATATACCCTTTATTTCATGAGGACATGTGCACAGCTGAGCAACTCCCATAATAAAGTAATATCTAAAGCCAGTTTCAATACTTTTGGAACATTTAATTTTTTTTTCTTTTTTGCAAAACACGGGATTGTACAAGTGCTGCAACCTCCATGCAACTTTTTTCTTAAACTGAAAATTCATCTGAAATGGTGAATGGACTTGGAGGACATTAAAAGATATATAACAGCACAGCTTCTCAATATATCAAATGTGGAGTTTAATGGTTGCCTTGGTCTAGGCTGAATGCTAAAATTAAAACAAAATATAAAACAAACATCATTGTTTTTTGTTTCTCGTATGCATTCTGATGTTTTTAATGTAACCAAAATGTTCCCAATAACATAACATTATATATATATATATATATATATATATATATATATATATATATATACACACACACATACACACATACACAAGGTGTGTCAAAAAAGTATTGAGATTTTTTGTACTTTTTGACACCTTGTATTCTAAAAAAAAAAAAAAACGTTCCATTCATTCTTCATTTCTGTCTTGGTAAATTCAGCTTTAAACTTGGTACTTTTGACACTCCTTGTATTCTGAAAAAAAAAATAATGAATGGAACAGTTTTTTTTTCAGATTTCAAGCTGTGTCAAAAAGTACAACAAAATCTCTATACTTTTTTTGACACACCTTCTTGTATATATATATATATATACATATATATATATATATACATACACACCCTAGCCTGCTGCATGAAACAATAGGTCAATTTTTTAAAGTGGAGTTTAAAAGGTTTGTATTCAGAGTTTTTCCTTCTTCTAGACCAGTTACCATATCAAGAATCTAGTCTGCATTACTATTTACCCATAGCTGGATTAAGAATGATTTAATTCCTACCTTTCTGAAGGGTATTAGCACTACATGAAACACAAACAGTCTCATCCAGAATTTGAACTCGTTTTGCCATGTCCATTACACTACAAACACCCCCCTATAGCAGATAAAATATACTGTAATTACATGGGTGAATAGTTTGTTCATATTTCCTTGGGGGATTGAACCAAACTTATAATTCTTAACAGGTTTTATTAACAGATTATTGGAATCATTACTTGAATGAAGTTACTTGTATAATTTTTTTAAAATTCTAAATCCTGAAGATTTCTGTAATTCTTTAGGATTTTTGTTACCTTAGTAACATTCTTTATTTAGAGAACATAATGAAAACTGCATTTCTAATAACCTGAGGCAGAATTTCTAGGAATATTAAAAACAGGAAAAAACAGTGTGGATAAAAATTAGGAAAAAACTCTCCATTGTTTGAGATGTGTTGAAGTTGTATTTACCAAAACAAATTAACAATGAATGAAACATTAATTTGCTTCCAAATTTTCCCCTTGGCATCTAACATGCAAACATTCGTTAATATCTAATCTATATAATATATGGATATAAATATAGAATATATGTATATAATTCTAATGGCTTTCAGAATGTCTTAGTTTATATATCAAGTAATAAAGCTTGCTGAATCAATATAAATCAATGGTATTTCTATAATTACTGTCCAGGCAAATCATGTTTTTTAGGAACATCAACTGCTTCAGGTAATGGATCTCAGTTTTATTTATATTTACAAATGATATACTTGTCATGAGCTGATTAATTAAACTATCCCGGATTTTCTTAGTGTTTTTTTTTTCATTAATTTATCTGTGCTTGAGGTTTGAAGGTTTTTAGTAGATATATTGAGGTGGGGAGATGGTGAAGATACACAGAATCAAAATGAGAAGAAAGAGAGGGAAGGTATGAGATGGGAAAAAGATGGAACACAATAGAGAGTGATAGAGAGATAAAGAAACAGTTGTCTAAGAAAACTAGAGAAAGAGAGAATAAGAAAACAGAAAAAGAATGAGAAGAGAGAAAAAAAAGCACATGAGAGAAAAAAGAAAGAAAACAAAAGCAAGAGAAAAAGAAAGAGAAAAAGCAAGAGAAAAAGAAAGAGAAAATGAAAGAAAGCGTGCGTGAGAGAGAGAAAGTGATATAGTTGTGTAAACATTCTTTCAGAATATTTACATATATTCAATATGTGTCATGTAAAATATGGAAGAAAAAAAATGATATATTCAAGTTGTATTAAAATTAATAGCCCATGTTCAATAATTTCCAACAATATTCTTGCAAATTTTTTTTTAGTAAAAAAACCAAAAAAAAACAAACAAAAAAAAATGATGGAAGGCAGACAATTATAAATGTATGAAATATATTATAGATCAGGGCCTTTCGTTTGGTATTTGGGCTGCCCTAAGCACAATTGCTTTGTGGTATGCCCCCCCCCCCCCCCGCCCAAGAAAAACCAAATGGGATTAAAGAAATTTACAAATTCTTTGGTAAGAACAATAGAATAATTCCATAACAATATGTGATTAAAAAAAAAAAAAAAAGGATGTATTTACCAACCCCTCCACCGCACAAGCAGGATGTGACAAAAGGTCAATCTTTAAGCAAAGTTTAACAGTTTGGTTTATTTGAATTTTTTGGACTATTGCCCTCATCTTTTTTGTTAAAAATTCTGACAAATAGAATTTAACAAGTTTGAATTCAGAGTTTTCTTTTACTTAGACCATACCAAGGTTAAAGAGCCGAATCTACTCTACTATTTACCCATATTTGAAGAGGGAACATATATGAATGATTAAATCAAACTTGAAGGCATGTGGTATAATTTTTTAAACACATTTTTTTCATTTAACCTATAAATAAGACTCTAACAGATACTACCACTTCAGGTCAGAGTGGACCTGGGAGTAATAGCGATGAAGAGATACTCCAGACTCTTTAGAGCTCCAAAATTAGAACTTACTGTTTAATTCCCAAGTGTACTAGTCCAAAAATGAACATGATAAGACTTCAGTATTGAAGATAATTTAGTATATATATATATTACATATATATATATATATATATATATATATATATATAACAGCAAAACATCTAAAAGATGCCTTCTTTGTCTCCAAGAAAAACTTTCTATTATTACTCATCCATCACAACAGACCCTACTAAACAAAAATTCGGAAATCCTATCGAAATGCTGACATGAAAATAAACACCTGCTATCACACTTCGATCCATATACATAACCCACACACACCTCTTCTACCCAATTATTCTCTCTCTCTCTCTCTCTCTCTCTCTCTCTCTCTCTCTCTATATATATATATATATATATATATATATATAAAATAGTAATATAATTAGTAAACACTACAACAGATTTGACTGTAAGTATCTTTCCCTCTACCTATATACATTGTACAATAATATCATTCAAATATAACGTCCACATTACATCACCAATGCAATAAATAACACAGTCATTATTATTAACAGCATATTTTAAAAATATATTTAAAAATACATTATATTAATTTGCACATAACATACATAACCAAGAATACCAAACACAAATACGCATATTTATACGCACACACGCACGTGGAGACAATTATATCATCACAGCCTTCATACATTCCCACGCGCACATGCACGACATCACATACATACGCACAAACAAAAATACACACACACGCGCGTGGACACAATCATATCATCACAGCCTTCACGCATTTCCACGCGCATCACATCATACACATACGCACAAACAAAAATAAGCACACGTACAAGCAAAAAAACATTCCACATCACGTAAACACGCAAACACGAGAATACAGTTTAAAAATATACACACATTTGACCATTTACACCATTTCTGTCATTTTCAAAGGAACCGTTTCGTTTTACCTGATGAATGCTTTCAGCAAGAAACCGCTGGTTGTAATACCGTTCCGAAATAAATAAATAAAAGCAAAAACTTTTATTTGTTACTTCATTGAACTATATATATATATATATATATATATATATATATATAATATATATATATTATATATACACATACACACCTTTCACACAAGTTTCTTTCAGTCATTTTTCTTAATGGCATATCAAGCTTCATGGTTTATTTAATACCAAGTCTATCCTAGAAGAATGGTAGTGATACTATTTAACCCATAACTGAAGGGGCGAGGGGGGGGGGTTCATAGTTTTCCCAATGATATTAGTCCAAAAGTGAATGTAATAACTAGATTAGTCAGTTTGAATTTGCTGACTATGATGTCACACTCTATCCCTTTAGCCACTATGCTATGGGGACTTCTTGCTGCATCTGGTGTGGGGACAATTAACAAAAAAAAAATTGGAAGATTTTTAAAAATTGAAGACAGCAAGATGAGTTATAAAAAGAAACTCTTGAATAGATGGATCAAATGTATACACATATTTATAAAAGCAGATCTTTGGTTTGATTTGGTTTATGGCCTCAGTGGGTCATTTAAAGTTTTGAAATAAATTCATTCTTAACTATGGGTCAAATAGAAAAAAATGTGTTTTAAAAAATTGAGTACCCATCAAGAATGAGTAAAACAACACCTTTAGCATAAAATAACCTAACAAGGGTTGACCTGCCATAAAATCTAACCAACCAGTTCTCATCAATATTATTTTTCTATTTAAAATCTAAAAACAAAAAGAAAATCCCATCTATGATTTAAATCTGCACATGTTGGATATTATAGAGTTTTTCCATCACCTTTTTTTTTTGGCTTTCTTAAACAAAGAATCATAATGTTTTACAATCTGTTCATCTGAAATGGTTTTTAATTAGCCCCCCCCCCCAGGAGAACCATTTCCATCAAGAATAATCACTTAGCCACAAGTTGTCAAATTTTTAGTCTTCAGGGAATAAAAATGAATTAATAGTAATGTGTTTATTAATTTCTGGATACTAAAGTTACCACATTATTTTGTCAGTTTTCATCAGGAGAAAAAGTATAAACTGGTAATGAAAGAAACGTATAAAGATTGAAACAAAAGAACATTGTTCTGATTTTTGAGTTGAATGTATGTTAGGAAGAAATGGAAATGAATCCGTCAATGTGTGAAAAAGTGATAAATAAATGTGAAAAATTAGAGTTGAAATGATGATTTATTAATATTTTAAAATTATTGTCGATGTTTAAAACGTTTCAATTATTGAATATCATTAAAAATAGCAAAAATGTGTGTCCACTGGGCACAAGTATATAAGTTTTAATATTATTTTATATTATATTAAATTAGAAAGACTTTATTCTAATTGATTTCAATATAAAATTATACATAGGATTGCTTTAAATGCTTGAGAATAAGACAATGATATTAGAAATCAATAACACTAGGTAATTATTTGTTAAACACGGTTTTGTTAAAACCAATATGCAAATTATTCACGCCATATATTATGTAAACATTTATTTCTTAATTATATATAAAATATATTGCATGATTTTAAACACATTAATACTATGGCAGTTTTAAGGTAAATCTATCTTAGCTAGACTTTGATAGAGGCATTGTTAATGAATAAGATGCTAAGATTAAATGATGATTATTTAATAATGATTGAGAATATAACAAGGGAATAAAGATTGAGAATATAACTAAGGGAATTGTAACGTTGGTGGTGACAGTTTCAGTTACAGAAAGACACATAATCTCCATTATAAGATATATATATATATATATATATATATATATATATATATATATATAATATATATATATATATATATATATATATATATATATATATATATATATAATTGAAATATCATAAACATCAAACAATGATTATTCAAATAGTGATAAATCTTCCTCACACCTTATTTTTCATTCATTTATTTTCCACACAGAAATTGCAAATAAGTTTGCAAAAAAGTATGATTTTGATTTAACTGTCTCATTTCCTTCCTAAAACAACCTTTTAGCAATGTTAATTATACCTTCCTCAAATAGTCAAATCACTATTTAGGGCCAATCTGTAGACTTAAATGAAGACCTGTACATAGTTGTCAAGACAAATCAGCTCAAAATCTCTGTATCTTATAATGGAGATTCAGTGTGTCTATAAGTGAAACTGCTTACATCACAAAACCTCCAGGAATTGCTTAAGTTTATCAATGAATATTTAATTTATAGTTAAAATCATTGATACATAGAATAGAATAAATCTTATTTATTAACATTGTTAATAAATAAGATTTATTCTATGAAAATCTGAGTTAGATTTTTTTCAAAACAACCAATGTTATTAGTCCTGCAATGTGTATTATATATCACTAAGGAATAAAGGTTACATAATATATGGTATGGATAATTTGCATACTGATTTTAACAAAACCAGGGTTAATAAATAATTACTTGGTTTTATTGATCTCTTATATTATTGTTTTATTCTCCAAAGTATTAAAAATAATCCTATGAATGATTTTATATAGAAACCAATTAAAATATAATTAAAAAGGCAATCTTTTTATATGCATTCTTATTTACTTTCATTTGTCTTTCTAATTTAATATATTTCATTACATTAAAACTTAAATATTTATGCCCAGAAGGCACGTATTCTCGCTAGTTTTTTTCATTAACAGTTAATTGGTAGATTTTAATAGCATGTCAATCCATTTTGTGTTATTTTATGCCTAGTGGAGGTGTTTGTAATAGATACAGTCATAGGAAATGAACACAACAAGATGAGTTCAAACTGTAAACGAGGCTGTTTGTATTGACCATAGTGGTAATACCATTGGGAAAGGTATGAATCCAACTATTCTTTCTCCAGCTATGGAGAAATAAAACAGACTGGGCTCTTTTACTTTGGTTAGGCAACCAGTCTAGGAGAAGGAAAAACTGAATTAAAACCTGTTAAACTCAGCTTAAGAAATTGACCTTCATATCTTTCAACTGAAACACTATACACACCAGACATTCTTGTTTCTTAAAATGAAGATTCATATCAGGGGGAAGATTGGAGGAAAGAAAGAAATACAATAGTGCACTGCTTTACATTGTATGAAAAGAGAAGTTTGAGAGTAGCTTCAACCAACGGAAAATTCAATGAAATAATCTTAATGTTTATTTTACTTTTTCTCTTGAGCATACTACCAGCATTTGTACTTGCTGTAATTATATATAAAGATTGTAATTGCAAGTAAAATAATTTTGTCTATATAGTATGTGCCTGGAGTGTGAGAGCTGTTAATATACATTATTTCTTGGAGTAATTGCTTATTTTTATTAAATGTGTTATATATATATATATATATATATATATATATATATATATATATATATATGCATGCATGTACTCACGTGTATACACATAAAATAGTTTGTGTATGTGTATATATATATATATATATATATATATGGATATAAGGTACTCCCGTATATACAAATATAAGATGGTGTTACCAATTATATATATATATATATATATATATATATATATATATATATATATAATACATACATACACACACATACACGTGTGTGTGTGATTGTCTTAATTTTCATTCTGTTTTGCTCTTAAGCTCATTACCACCACTTGTTCTTGCATTAATCATATGTAAAATAATTACATCAAAAAAGAGAAAATAAAATTGTAGCAGCCAGAAAAATGATTTTGAGCTGGATATAGTATTTGCCTGGAGTCTGAATGCTGTTGATAGACCCCTTATTTATTGGGGTAATTGCTTATTTTATGATAACTAAAATAAAGTTTAATTATTTTACCTCTTTTCATACCCATTTATATTCTATGCATGTTAAAGCTCATCCATTTTGCATAAATTCTTAACTGATGTAGAAGTTTATTATGAGTAATATATCTTGTATACTTAATTACATTTACCTTCCCTTAGTTTACATAATTTAATTTTAAATCTACATCTAGAAGTTAAAACTCTGCCATTGTCATATATCACGGAAAATAAACCTATTTTGCTGTATTCAAATTCTTTTATTATTTTCTGGTAAAAAGTATTTTGAAACTTATGGTAAAAAAAAGTATTAACAGGTTGGAACTGGGTGTGTCTTCAAGTAGTGCTTGCTGTCTTGCTGAGACTAATGCAGGAGGAGGTGAAAGGAAAGCGGGGGGGGTGGGG
>CM042146.1:35190243-35280243 GCA_023376005.1 Doryteuthis pealeii | reverse complement strand
ATCGAATTTAAAAGTCATGGCAGGCAGTACATGTTAAACAAGGAATAAGTTGTTGGTGGGTGGCATATTGTTGATATCAGCTGGACAGCAAGGGAGTATATCCCCTTTTCACTAGCGCTAGACCAGGGAGATTATTTTTGCTGAGATGGAGCACCACACCTACTGTCAGCTCCCCACCTTACTGCACAGATCAGATAACCAATCTGTGCTGCTCATATGCTGAGTTGGTCGAGACTGGTATCGAACTTGGAACCTTGCGATTCCAAGGCAGGTGCTCTACTGACTGAGCTAAACCAACCCAAACAAGGAATAGGTTGATATAAAATCTAAATTTAAAAAAAAGATTAGTGAAATAGATCACTAATTAGGACTGAGGCTATCTAGTAGTAACCACCCCAAGATTTGAATTCAAAGTTTTCCTTCTCCTAGACTGGTTGCCTAACCAAGGTTAAAGAGCCCAGTCTGCCCTACTATTTACCCATAGTTGGAGGGAGATTAGTTGGATTCATACCTTTCCCAAAGGTATTAACACTATGTGAACTGTAGCTTCATCCAGGATTTGAACTTGGGTCGACGAGTCCATTTCCTACAACTAACCATTAGACCACTTGCCTCCTAAAAATGCCCCGGAGCACTGAATAGTGTTTGGGGATATTGTAGCGCTTGGTCCATGTGCAACTCATAAGTATTAGTAGATGTTCTTTAAAGAATATATTTATGAGAAAGAGAAAAAATCATGGCACCAGACTTCTTGAACATTTTTGGTAAGTCCATTTGTGTATTGTAAAGAATAATGAAGAATTATAGAAATGGGTTAATGGAAGAAGAAATGGAAAAGTTTTTAGGCAAAATGATTGCAACATTATTTTTATTAGTTTTTTTCCCCTTCTATTAGTAAACCATTAGAGCGGTGTTTAGTGACAGCACCTCTGACATTTCATCGAGAATTAGAAATTATGTACATATTTTAGAATTCATTTATAACACAAGAATTTTGCCTAAAGATATTTATGCAGGTACTTGTCAAAAAAGGTGATTTGGGAAGTAACTTTTATATTTGTATTTTTTTCTCCCCACATAAAGTGTTTTAAAAAAAAAAGAAAATAGTTTCATGCTATGATTTTTTGGGGGATGTTGCTGCTTGACTATGTGTATATATACACACACACATTATATATATATATATATATATATATATATATATATATATATAAAAGCATGTTTAAGATGAGGTGGGTGGATACTTATTTTTTGTGGCAGTTTAATTTATATTGAAATTGATATAGTGACAACATCTATCTATACATATATAAAGGGTAATTGTGTGTATGTATGAATATCCGGAGGAAACTATGAAAATAAAACAATTAAAAGATAAAGTTAATATATATACACATTCACTATCACCAAAGTTTGCTTTTAGTAATAGAGGGTTACGTTCATGATTAAAACAAATCAATTATGTAAGAGCCAAACAATTAATGGATCTGCAGTTAGGAGAAGGGTCATTAAGTGTTTTGGGTCTGTCAACATCACACTCCTTCACCTAGGTGACCCAGCCAGTGTTGATCAAGCACAAGTTTATGGTCAGGTGTGATCTCAAACAGCAATGAAACTTATTTATTACTATTTAACACATTGTCACTAAGTCACTTATACACTAGTTTTGTAGAGAAACACACAATTTATTATAAAAGCTTTCATCATCACCAGGTGTTCCACTGTTAGGGTCCCAAAGCAAAAAAAAATATTTTACTGACATGCAATGACATTTTAGAGTAAATGTCAGGAAATCATCACTGATAGATAATTTATCTAGGATTAGAACAAGAAATTGGTTTGGTTTCTTTGTTTAATGGCATATCAACCTTCATGGGTTATTTAATGCCAAAGCTATCTTTGTAGAACAGTAGTGGTAGTATTTAACCCATAGCTGAGGGGGATTAGAGAGTTCATACCTTTTGCAAGGGTATTAGTCTGAAAGTTAACATAATATGACTGGAGTTTGAAGTTGCATGACTTTATGGCATGTCAACCCTTGTTGGGTAATTTTATGCTGAGGACCATTTGAATTATTCATTCTTGATTGGTACTAAAAACATTTTTAAACTTATTTCTTCTATTTAACCCAAAGGTGGAATTCTAACAGGTACTACTACTCTGGGTAAGAAGTGGACCTGGGAGTAATGGCAATGAAGAGGTATTTCACAATTTCCAAAGGTCCAAAATTGGAACTTCACCTTCTAGCACATATGTTAAAAAGGGCTGGGGGTTGCCATAAGGGCAATAGGAGTGGGAAAATCATATAGTTGTTGGGCTTGATGTGACCAGTCAATTGATTGGACGGGGCCTCTCCAACTACCGTCTATCCTAAGTAAGGGCCAAAGTGTAATGCTGCATATCATGGACTGCTCAGCTGCAATGATTCCATCCTTAAACATCACAGGTCACCACCGAGAGCCAACAGATGGTGCCATTGAGGAGATTTTACCCCTCTACAGAGGCACAATTAGTGTATTCTGCTCTTCCAACTGACATGGCAGTAGAAAAAATGAAATATTTAGAAAGGATTTTAGACATGTGGGTAATTCCATGACAAATCATCCACGCCATGACACCCACTCCCTTCAATTTTTCTGAAATTTTGTCTAGGTGTAAATTATGTTAAAGTTAGACAATACCATTGCATGTAAAATAATTTTTTGGATTCCTTGTGCCAAAATTCTTTTATAAACCAACTTTTAGTAGTAGGTAAGCTCTAGAAGTCATTTACAGACAAAAATGGATTACAAAAAGTTGTCCTTTTTCGTGAACCCCACCAAATTTGGAGAGCTAAAATCAACATAACTCTGCCAATTTTTAGAATTGGATGCTCAAATTTTGGGTATTGTTTAATATTAACATAGTCCACACCTGGGAAAAATTTTAGAAAAATTGAAAGGGGTGGGTGACAATTTTACTTTTTTCTGGATGATTTGACATGAAATTACCCATGTGTCTATTAATCCCCAATGCAATTCAAATCTTTACCATTTACCCTGCAAATATGGGTACTTCAGCTAGTTGATAATAAAAGTGATACTTTGGCTACTTTTGATTTTAGTCCATTTGGAATGAAGGAATAGTTGTACACACACACACAAACACTTTATACAACAAGAAGGCATACAAGAATGGCACAAATAAAAATAGTCTATGTTCTTTTCAAATGAGCTTTCTGTTGGACAATAATATCATTTTTCCCCTTAAAAGTGAAACATCCTGAGAGACTCTAAGCAATGAATCCATCATATATTACCAAATATCTTTTTCGTTTGAATTGTTTTCTTTCTTTCTTTACTTTCTTCAAGCCAATCGAAATCATTGCTTCTATTTTATGCAGATGTCTTTTGGGAAAACATGACATTTTGTAGTTCAGTAAAGCAAATACAAAAGAAGAGTAAGATAAACATTAACAATCTGACAATTTCTTTTTCTTTTGTTTTAAAGTAATCCTTCATGTAATTGTAACCAAATGAAGACAAATAAAGAAGATCCAAAGACAAAAATCAAATAGATTAAACATAGTAAAAAGCAAAAGCAAAAAAAAGGTAATAATTGTATTAAATAACAGCCATGTCATCCATCCAATTGGGATTTCTGATTTTCTTTGTAAATGATTGAATTGCAGATGTAACATGTTATGGAAAGTTTTAAAACATGAAAAGAATCAATCCTGAAAAATATCCTCACACTCAGGTCATCAGTCTATGACAACAACAGCACAGATTGGAAATTATAAAAGATAAACCCTCAGTGGGAATCAAAATCATTTCTTGTTTGGTTTTTCTTTTCTTTTAAAGAAACCTGGTTAAATCTGCCAGCTAATCTATGAGATGAGCTTTGTTATTCCTTTTTTTTTTATTGCAACAGCACAAATCAGAAATAAGTGAACACTTTAAACTTGTAAGCAGACATGTAAGCCTTTGAAACCATGTGATTTGTTATATATATATATATATATATATATATATATATATATGTGTGTGTGTGTGTGTGTTGTGTGTGTGTGTGTGTGTGTGTCAGTCTACATTCCTCTGAAGAAGGAGAGTCAAGTCTCCAAAATATTAGAATGAAATAAAACGAAACTTAACATCCCACAGAGTTTCTTATATATCTCACACCCCTTGCTTCACACTAAATCCCTAATAATATATATTGTAGACATTTATATATACATAACATATATACTAATATAATATATACACACTGTAAACCAGACTCACCATATATATATATATAATATATATATATATATATATATATATAAACACACACACACATATATATATATAAGTGTTTACAAATTGAAGCCAGATTTTCACATTAAAAACAAATTAAAATTAAATAAATTATAATTGATTTAATCAATTTTCAACTCAAAAATTTAACCCCAGATAATTATTTAGAGTTATATCTTTGTTTAAGTCAAAAAGTAGTTACATAATGATCATCAGTAAAAGAAGTAATTTATTTTTAATACATTTTAAACATTTAAATTCTGTAAAAATTTTGACGAAAATATGCGCTCTGTGTGAAGTAAATTATATACTAAAACAAACGTGTTATTAATATTTTGGAACTTCATCAGATGGACTTTAATGTCATACCCAGGATATTAAAACCCTAATCCACCATTTTTTAGCCCATATAAGATAAAAAGGGTTGAGGCTGTAACACAAATAGCATCTTTTATTTATTCATTCAAATTAAGTATTGTCAACTAGGATTATTATTTTTGATTAGTATTCTATCATCCTAAAACAAGGCACATCAAAATTTAATTAAATCTTGTTATTATACATAATTGTCATCACGTTCAAAAAAATAAAACACTACATGATGATCTAGTTGTCAGCCATATATTCTTTGTTGATTCCAGATCTCTTATTGTTATTTATTTTTTGTTATTCTTACAATCGTAGCATTTTTTAATTTATTTATTTGAATGAAGTATTGTCAACTGTGTAGATTAAAATAAAATTAAAATAATCTCTCAGGGGACCTCAGACAGGAAGAACCCTCTGGGCTCCACAAAATAGCTATGAACCTGGAATAAAAGTCTGAAACCCAAAATGCCTTGTCTTTTCTTAACTTTTAAAAAAAAATTCCTTCTCATCCTGATAGCCCATAAAAAGGAAGAACCAAATATAATGGTGTTTAAAAGAAATAACCTGTGAACACGCACCAAGAACAAACTTAAGCCCACATAAAATAACAACTACTTTACCCCATACAACCAATATTATCAATTTTGACTAGAAATTTTATTTCTCCTTCTCATTCCTTTCTTTGTTATTTCACACTCAAGTTACCATTCAAAAACAAGGGACAGAACAATTCAGAAATAAAAGATAAGCTCATAATCAGACGCAATCTTATGTACCCTTTACATAGCAGTAATCTGCCTTTAACTATATTTACCAAGTAGGGTATGACACAAGGTCAATTTCTTAAGCAGAGTTAAAAGTTTGAATTCAGAGTTTTCATTCTCTTAACTGGTTGCCATACTAAGGTTAAAGAGCCCAGTCTGCATTACTATTTCCTTCATATCTGGATGAAGAATAGTTGTATTCCTACCTTTCCCAAGAGTATTAGCACTATATGAAATGCAAACAGCCACATTCAAGATTTGAACTCATTTTGCAGTATCCATTTCCTATGAAATTATACTAAATACATCTCCATCATGAAAATACCTAGATAATCATTTAGGAACAAACCAAAGTAATTAAACAGTCAATAGAAAATTTAAATTGAAAAAAACAATGGCAATTTAAAAAAAAAGAAAAGTTTTTAGTGGACTAAGATGTTAAAAGCACTTAATATGTCACCAGTCAATGACTTCAGAATTAGATTAAAAAGATTTAAAAAAAAAAAAAAAATGAAGTCCCAAGTTTTCTGCAGAATAGTGGAAACGGATGTCCCTTCCCCCACCTCAGGACCACAAGTGGAAGTAAGGGGACTCATCCTCTTTTGCTGGGTGTCTCACAAGGAGGCGTATGTCGACTTTTCATGCTTCATTAAGGGGAGTGTTTTAACTGACCTCATAAGTTACAAGATAGTGGTAATGAATGAAATTTATGATAGAAAAGATTAATCTAGTCTTCCCCTATTTCATGGAAAAGACCACACAGAGTGAGTAAGAAATAAACAACCCCTTATAGCTATCTTCAACCCACTATTCTTTCATATGTTGTTTTTTGGAATGCACTAAGTTTTGTCAATTAGAGTTGATCATTCAAAAGAAGGACCTCTATGTTTTAACATGAAGGATATTATAAGGTTGTGATTAGGGAGTCTATTCTCTCTAATTGCAAACAATATCTTAAACACCAAAATTATTCAAGTAAAAAAAAAAGAAAAACTAAAACAAAACAAATCACTTCCCTCTGATTTTCTTTGCAATCAATTTACAGAGTCAATTAAGCAAGTGAAAAATAAATTGTTTAACATTCTATGAGGATGATTATAGCTGAGCTAAAAAAAACATCTGAAAAAGCAAAGACAAATTTCAGAAAATTGGCCAATATACATGTTATCACATGAAGTAAAGATATTTTTCTTACCCCTCAGTCTAAATGGATGAGGAGGGGTAATGCTGCACCAAATAATTTGGAATTTCTTTCTGCCTCTTTTTTAACAGTGTAGCAGAATAAATTAGCTAATTACCTTTCTAATTTCTAAGATATTAAAACAAAAAAAAAGTAGTTATTTATTGACTAGTCAATTTTTACCACAAGCAGGATGTGACACAAGGTCAATTTCTTAAGCAGAGTATAATAGGTTTGCATTCAGAGTTTTTTCTTTCTCCTAGATTGGTTACCTAGCCATGGTTAAAGAACCTAATCCACCTACTATTTGCCAATAGCTGGAGGGAGAGTAGTTGGATTCATACCTTTCCCAAGGGTATTAGCACTACGTGAAATGAAAACAGCATCCAACTGTAAAGTAAGTAATGGGCCAGTTTAGCACAGTTGGTAGAGCGTCCTACTAGGAAACACAAGGTTCCAGGCTCAATATCGTCCCTCACCAACTCAGCATATGAGTAGCACAGGGATCTGTACAGTAAAGTGTGGAACTGATGGTAGGTGTAGCGCTCCATCTCCGATGCAAAACAATCTCCTTAGTCCAGTGCTAGTGAAAAGGAGATAGACTCCCTCGCTGACTTGCTGATACCAACTTTAGGCCACCCTGATGACTTTACTTTAACTGTTGTTTAGATTTGGATTATGCAGCAAATATTAATCAAGAGGGAAAAATATCCTTTTCAAAATTAATGACTGATAAAAGTTTATATAAAAATAAATACTTGGTAATATTAATTTTCTATGAAAGACCAGTTCATATTCCGCAGGTAGTAATATCTCATTTTATTAGAAAGATCAGATTTCTATAGGGTCATTAACCTGTGAATAGTAGTCCAAGCTTATGTATACATGTGTTGACATTACTTTCAGTAGATGAAATATTGCTACCAACATATATGAACTGGTCTACTAATTCCAGTTTTGATGATGATAGTTTTTTAAGTTGTTAATTATATATTCAGTTGCTTAGTATTTTTTACATATCAAAATGATAACAGCAAAGGTTGTTGTTGGTATCCCTCTGTCTGCGAAAGATGATGGAGTGGTGTCCCAATTTTTTTTCTTTTTTAACTACGTAGCCTGGATGGGTTGATATGAAGGATGTGCTGTTACCCAAGAAGCAGATCCCCCTCTCCACACTGCCACTGTGGTAAAGGTAAGAGACCAATGAAATTTTGCAATGGCAGTGTCGCAAGAGTTGTTGTGTTGCGCTGAAGTTCAGCATTTCACCAATTTAGGGACTCTGGCTTCGGATTAGTTTTCAGGGTTTACTCCCCTAGATTCCTGATGATCATATAGGGCCGCTCAGCAGCAGTGGTTTTGTAACAACTCTTCCTTGTTGTAGATGGATTGATGACCAGGTCCAGGGAGCAGCAGTTTTGAGTGTATAAACATGCGCTAAACCCACTACTGTCTGTGTGGATGGTGGTTGGATCCCCTAGAGCTCATCCTCTCCTTCCTAGGTCTTGTGTCATTGTTGATATCTTAATAGTTTATGTATGTATGTGTTGACATTACTTTTAGTAGATGAAATATTGCTACCAAGGTATATATATTTGCCAACCCCTCCGCACGAGCAGGAAGTGACACAAGGTCAATTTATTAAGCATTTGAATTCAGAGTTTTTCTTCTCCTAGACCGGTTGCCTAACCAAGGTTAAAGAGCCTGGTCTGCCCTGCTACTTACCCATAGCTGGATTCATACCTTTCCCAAGGGTATTAGCGCTAAGCGAAAATGCAGGTACTGCGTCCAGAATTTGAACTCGTGGTGATGAGTCCATTTCCCATGACTTTAACCATTACACCATGTGCTTCCAGCTACCAAGGTATATGAACTGGTTTACTAATACCAGTTTTGATGATGATGGTTTTTTAAAGTTGTTAATAATACATTCAGTTACTTAGTATATTTTACATAGCAAAATGATGACAGCAAAGGTATTATCATGTTGATATCTTGTAAAGTATGTTAATACATAATCTATATTGGTTAAAATAGTGTCTGTGTGCTGAGACAGACACACCTTAAGAAATAAAAGGTCAAGTGACCATGGAAGATAGATAATTACTTTCATTGGGATTAGAACTTATTCCCAGTTGTATAACAAAGTTTCCAGCCAATCATTCTTATAGATATTGAGGCTTTATAATTGGCTGTGAGTCCAAGTCTCACTAACAGCAAAGGCATTATTCATCTTTCAAATAACTTATAGCTATAATTAAAAGTTATATTCAGAGACTTGCACGATTTGAGAAACTTATTCATACCCAGTCTTTATACTGGGAAATTCATTTGTCATCAATCCAAATTAAAAAAAAGATTTTATATATATATATATATATATATATATATATATATATAATATATAAGATGAGAGATATTGTATACTATATATATATATATATATATATACACACACACACACACACACACAGTGATACTGATAGCTTTTTGATTTAGTGCATCCTGGGATGCACATATTTGCTTTGAATGAGTCCCTGGGAAAATGTATGGGTCCCAAAGTAAAATTTCTTAATAGATTGCAGGTTTTTATTTACGATCTGGGGAAACAATAAAGCTGTCTAACTCCTACCTTGTAACCCATCCTGTGCAATTCATTTCTAAGAAACTATTGAAATGTATTTACAGTTAGCTTGAAATGGTGAGGGAAAAAAACACTGGGATATATGGATTCAATTTTTGTGCGTCAGGGATGCAGCATGCATGCCTCTTCTCTCATATATATATATAATATAATATATATATATATATATTTTTTTTTTTTCTTCTTTCGCTCCCTTTTCTTTTTACTATTCAAAATTGATGATCAATAAAGTGTGTTATTTTTTCAAATTATACATTCAGCTGTACCAAGAATTTGTTTATATATATATATATATATATAATATATATATATATTATATATATATATATGTGTATATATATATATATATATATATATATATATATAATATATATATATATATATATATATATATATATATATGTAAAGGCTACCAGATAGTTCTATTTGGTTTAAGGAGAGCCTTGCAATTTCAGCTTAAGCAGCAGCCATCAGCAAAATTCCCTTCCAGAGGACTCAAACCACCAGGGTGGAGAGCATGTGTATCTAAACTAAGGTAGCATAGACATGGAGTCAATGATACCTCGTTACTGACTCTATGCGATCTTCAGACTGAATATTGCATACGACAGAAACTGTCAGTAACCAGGTGCCTTTGACTCCATGTCCATGCTACCTTAGTTTAGATACACATACTCTACCAATAATATTGAGCATTGTTTACTTATAAATATAGCATATATATATATATATATATATATATACACATACACAAGGTGTGTCAAAAGTATCTAGATTAAAGCTGTATTTACCAAGATAGAAATGAAGAATGAATGGAACATTAATTTTTTTTCAGAATACAAGATGTGGCAAAAGTGCCAAGTTTGAAGCTGTATTTACCAAGATGGAAATGAACAATGAATGGAACGTAAATTTTTTCATAATACAAGGTGTGTTAAAAAGTACAAAAAATTTTGATACTTTTTTTTGACACCTTATATATATATATATTAGAGAATAAGTGTTGGAAAAAATGTTCAATTTGCTTTATGTAATAATTTATTTCAACTGCAGAAATGCGTCATCATCAGACATCATCAAAATTTTGCTAATTTCTGATGATGGATTTTCAAGAAATGATGAAAGGCATGGAGGCTTCATGGGGGTACATTGTTATGGGACCACCTTCATGTGTCCCAGAACTAACACTAGACCGACACTGGTTACTGCCCTTTCCTCATATACAACAAGAAATTCTCCCATTTTTAGGAAGTTATCCACTATCACCACACAAGATTTCACCTAACTCAAGTCAAGATGAAGGTTTGTTAAAAAACCAAAATGTTATGCCAACTTCACCATCAAGAATATAACTCGTCTTTTAGAATACATTTGTTATATATCAGTTATGTAAACAGGTCTCACTATAGAGTTATGAGAAATAATGTCATGGAAATATAAGTCATTACTCCATGCTATTTGATGCAAAAGAGAAACAGAGGATAGACTATGTAGACTACATTACTTATGTGGGGTGATGTGAGCTTTAATGTTTTAGGTTTTAAAGGTAACTGGTTATTCCTGGTGTGTGTTCCTAGGGTTTGCTTTTAATCCCATGTTATTTGGTGGTCGCTCTGAAAAGGAATTCACAGAGAGAAAAGGAAGAGACAAAGACAAAAGGTAGTTTATGATTTAGGCTTTATTTACGGGTTGTAGCCACCATGTGGCAAAGAAATATCTTTCTGGTCAGTAGTAGTGTCTTGTCCAAGTTAACTCCCAAGTCAGAATAGCCAAGGATTATCTTGGGAGTTGGAAGTGGGTCCTTTCTACTGATCATGCTCGGAAGGTTCTTCCGGTGTGAAGACTCATGGGAGATTGTTATTTTTTAATTTCATTTTATTTTAATCTCCACACTCAATATTTTTTTTCTTGCAAATGCACCTGCACAAGCCGAATCCTTGCTACATAGTCTTGAGAAGGTAGCACAAAACATTGGCCTCTATATGAAATCCGATAAAACTGAGTTCATGTGTTTTAAAAATGAAGGAGGCATCACCACTCTCAACAGTAAGCCTCTAAAATCATTGGAACAATTCACATACCTAGTTAGTAATATCTCATCCACAGAAAGCAATGTTTTTTTTTCTTCACCTCTGTTATTTCTCTACTTCAGTCTCTTTCCTTTTTTTGCATTTTTCTATTTTTTAAGTCTTTTCCTTTCTTTGCATTTTTCTATTTTTTAATTTCTCTTTCCACCATTTCATTTTTTTCTACCAATAAAACTAATTCCTAATTAGGTTTAAACCCAATTAAATTTTAATAATCATTTTATTAAAACATATTTTTGAGTTTTTTTAACTTTTGAAATTTAAAATATTTTTGTAATATTTTTCAACACCAATATTTTCCAACTAATTTTTTAAATGTTTTTTTTTTAATTCTTAGAAAACAACTTCTGAATAAGATCCCCACCTTTCCTCTGGGGGAACAATTTTTTTATCTTTTATTAAGGTTGAAACCTTCCCTCCAGTCCAAATTTATAAGCTCTTCAACCAAACCATTCGGCTGACTACAGAATACAAACTATTCACAAATATTAATATCAATAAAATTCTATAGTCTTTAAAAATGATTCTTTTATTACTCTTCTATGAGAGAGATAGAGAGAGAGAGAGAGAGAGAGAGAGAGAGAGAGAGAGATGCATTTTTCTTCTTTTATTTTTTATACATATAATCTGTAGGCTAAAATGAAGAGAGAAAAAAGATACAAAACAGTATGATAGAAATTTTGCAAATTGTTCACCAGTATGAAGCGGGTTTTCATTATCCAAATTGTTCACCAGAAGCAACAAAGAATTCACCAATTATAAGACTATATAAGCATTTGATAGACAGTAGCAGTACCTCTTATAATAGCAGGACCATAAACCTTGTAGCATAAATTTAGCTACCTAATTAATCAATCACCTACACAATACACAATTGGTATCTCAAATATTCCCCATTTTTAAATAGCAATTAATACTTTCATAATTAATTTTCTAATTTTAAGAGAAAGTTTCACAATTTGGATTCATAATAAATCACAAACAGAAATGGAAGTCATCTTGGAAGAATTCTGGATTTTTTACCATTGTATTTCCACTCAAAATATATGATACTTATATCTTATTTTCTACATTTATTTTTATAAAAAAACTACTACTACTAATAGTAATACTAATACTACTCACAGAGGGATAGTACCTTTTATAGTCCCATCTATGTATAAAATAGAAATAAATGAATAATTTTGATATATCGGACTGTTATTCTCATCTTTGTTTTGGTATGTATAAACATGGTATGTATCCAAGTATAGTAATGACCCAATCTGGGAAATCATTTTAATAGTTTGATGGTTGATCGATGACTTCCCAGGTTTCATCGTTACTATGCTCGGACATACAAGGAACACCCGAGGAAAGCCAGGGGATACAGTGGCCGGAACTGTTTATACATACCACAATAAAGCCAACATTCCAAAACATCAAAATTATTCCCATCAAGCCTCATCTCAAAAATACAGACAAATGAAAAATCAGTTTTAAAAAATGTGTTAAAAAATTTAGTCAAAAATTAAAAAAAAAACCTACCAAGCATATCTAGAACAAAATATCTTCAGCATAAAATAACCCAACAATATAGATAGTGCAACATTGCTTTCTACAATAGAATAAGTATAATATATTTTGAGTGGAAATATAGTAGTAAAACATCCAGAGAGTATTTTTTCTACCAAACGGTTTCAAAATGGCTTCCCTGATGATGACACAGACTTCTTTGACAAAGTCACTGGAGTCCTACAAGGACATATATTAGCATCATATATATTCATAATATGCCTAAGACCATGTACTTCGGACAGCATTAGATCCCACACTAAAAAAGGCAAGAAGCAGGTAATATCATGCACAAACTATTACAGATGCAGACTATGCAGATGATCTGGCACTTCTTGGAAATACACCTGCACAAGCCGATTCCTTGTTACAGTCTGGAAAAGGTAGTACAGAACCTTTGTCCTCTATATGAAATCTGATAAAACTGAGTTCATGTGTTTTGAAAATGAAGGAGGCATCACCACTCAACAGTAAGCCTCTAAAATCAGTGGAACAATTCACGTACCTAGTTAGTAATATCTCATCCACAGAAAGCAATTTTAATGCATGCATAGGGAAGGTATGGTCTGCTATAGTTATAAACAGTTATATGGAAATCAGATCACACTGACAAGTTAAAGCAACAAATCTTCGAAGCCGTTGTTGTATCAGCTGTATGACTGTATCTGTTAGACCCTAACAAAATGCCTAGAGAATAAGCTAGATAGGAGCAACACAAGAATGTTGTATATGATCTTAAAGAAATCATGGATACAACACCACACAAGAAAACAGCTGTATGGCCACTTGCCCCTCATCATCTAAAACATACAAGTGAGATGAACAAGATATGCTGAATATTGCTGGAGAGGCAAGAACAAACTCATGAGTGACATTCTCCAGTGGAAACCAACACATGAGCATGCTTGTGTGGGCCTTCCTGCAAAGACCTAAATTGACCAACTGTATGGATACTGGATGCTGCGCAGAGGACCTCCCAATGGGCAATGAATGATAGGGATGGTTGGTGAGAGATTGTCTACTACTAGTGTGACATGATGATGATTCTATTGAAGATGGAGGAATGTTTATCATCTTAGGAAATGGAATTGATTATCTCAATTTAACTCCTGGAGAAGACTGATTGCTAATGCCTTCAGAAACATATGCAGTTTACCATCATACCTAGGACACTCAATTTTTTTTTGTTTAGTGTGTGTGTTCTTATATTTCTGCAGGGTATACAGTCAGGAAGTCTAAGCCCTGCTGACAGGGTGGAATAATCAAAGATTACTCATCTGAGATGACAAACATGATATGAATGTTTTTAATATGTTGTAACTCAAGTATCAGATTTAACAGAGAAATAATAATAGGAAGAAACGCAAGTATTAAGGAAAGGGGAAAAAAGGTTTCCTAAGCAAAAATACAAGGTTAACTGAGTAATTAGCAAATTCTAGGTTGAATTATCAAATCCTGTGAGATCTCGTCGTTTCTCTCTTCCAAAGTTTTGTCAGACATTATTTATAATAAAAACTAACAATTCCATTATTATTATTTAGGTATATGAACTGGCAAATATTTTTCAAGTGACATGGATCATGAGTTAGAATGAGATTTTGGGTTTTAAAATGAGAATGATTAACAAATTTATTTTCAAATCAATCCTGGATTGCATTGAGCAACATACGAAATCAAGTAGGCATTTGCTATGCATCCCACTTATGCAGGCGTGACACAAGGACATGTTTATGTGGGCCCACCCACGAACCGAAGCTCATGGGTGGTAGATGCAAAAAATGCGTTGATCCCATCAACATTCCCCCTCAAGGGGGCGCCTCAAGCACTGAGCAATAAACCCAGCACTGTCCCTTTAAATCAAGGTTGCAGGTATTGCCTGGAGAGATAGCTCCCTGGGATTAAAGCTGTTAATATTACTTATCCAGTCCAAGGGCCAAAGCACTCTGGACTACCTCGAGGGGCAGATAAGTATATGAGATCAAGTATGTCAGTATAAGTGGAAGTTTGAGGTACATGCCTTTCCCAAAAACATCACACTAAATAATACATACTGAATTTGTTTTGGAAGCCACACTGTCAGTCATGATTGAATTATGTCCTGAAGAGACTCATAAGTGTTTAAAATATTATGGTGCCCCTCACCCCTACATATAAAGTCTGCAGATCTTTCTTTTTCAAACACAAAATAATTATTTAATGAAAAGAATAAATCATTTACTTGAAATATCTGCCAGATAATTTCAATTCAAAATGGAAAATAATTTTTGATTCAGTGGTTTTCCAATCTTTTTTATTATTTGAAAAGTTTTCTCCAAAGTTCTTTAATTGAAAAATACAAGATGTGTCAAAAAAGTATTGAGATTTTTTTGTACTTTTTGACACACCTTGTATTCTGAAAAATAACATTCCATTCATTCTTCATTTCTATCTTGGTAAATACAGCTTTAAACTTGTACTTTTTTGACACTCCTTGTATTTCATCAGATCCTCTAAACAGATCTTAAACAACATATTTGCTTCTACATAGAGATGATGCATCCTGCCTTGTCAGCATCCTTTTGTGAACTTTTGGTTCAGCTGTACTTTTATGCTCCGTGGTAAATCCAATGATGGTAAATCTCAGTTGTGTCTTAATCTCTTTCCTTTGTGACCTGTTTATTTTGCTTAATGGTTAATCAAGCTCTGCTTTTTGTACAAAACTTCATACATTCCAGTTGATAATTATCATCTACTCTAAAAGCAAAAGTTAATGAGGACTTTCTTATAGAGGATGGACCACAAAAACGTCTTTTGAATCATAAAATTGTCCAAGGAAATACATTTTTAGATATTTGCAAAAAATCTACTTCTTGTAAATTGCCTCCCTTTTCACGGATACTATGTTGCACCTTATATATTTACCAATTTCTCTGCACGAGCAGGATGCAACACAAGGTCAATTTCTTAAGAGTTTAACAGGTTTGAATTCAGTTTTCCTTCTCCTAGTCTGATTACCTAGCCATAGTTAAAGAGCCCAGTCTACTCTACTATTTACCCATAGCTGGAGGGAGAATTGGATTCAGGCCTTTCCCAAGGGTATTAGCGCCATGTGAAATGCAAACAGCTTCGTTAAAATCACTTCCTACAACGCTAATCATTACACTACATGCCTCAATCTATGTTGCACCCTAAGTCAAGTCTTTCAATGATTTTGCTCAAGGTTTCAAACTGTAGCAATGTCTTAAGCTTATTCAAATATACACATTACTTTAAATAACCCCATGAAATGAATTCAGACGGACAAAACGGGCAAATAAGGAAGCCATTTGAATTCTAAATTTCTTAATTATTCTTTTTTATTGAAATTATAAACCTTCAGTTGAATAGTAAAATTCTATTATTTTAATTTCTAACTTGACATTTTCAATTAGGTTACTAATAATATGTGAAAAATAAAAATTATTAAATCAAAATAAAAAGATATGAATTTGTTTAGTGTTTCAGTATTTTGTGGGCCATCCTATAATAATCCTCAAAAACAGAAAGAAAAAAAAATGATACTCTAATTATATATTTTATTTGAAATTAATATTGTTCTGTGAAAGAGTTCAAACATTTTTGCAGAGAAATTTTTTGAAAATCTAAATGAATTGTTGGACTATCACAGGTATAAGATGTACGAGATGTCACCACTTTTATTTATAGACTTTCCCAAAATCAGAAGCAGGCATTGACCAATGAAAACGACATAGAATGCATTTAAAGTCGTTGATAATTGCCCTGAAATCCGTTGCTTACTGGACTTAATACCAAAAGGACTATGACTTGATTATCTTCTACAAGTACACACTTATTCTACCAAGGATTTTAAGGAACACAACAGACTCTCTATTACTGAGACTACACACTTTTTTACCATTGGATTTACCAATATGAGACCTAAATACCTAAAATGGTGATCAGAATCATAACATGAATGACACTTAACAGATTTATCTATTTAAAAAGATTTTTGTCTGGATTGTTAGACTAAACAATAAAACTATGTAATTATTTTATAGAATTACCTTTAAAACTTATTGGTAATGTTTAATTAAGTGTGAGTAATTGTTTTATTAGGACAAATAATTCATTCTTTTTTTTTTTTAATTTTAAAAGTGTAAATTAACAAATTAGTTACATTATGCAAGAATGATTATTTTTAATTGTTTGAGACTAATCATACAAGCTACAATACACAATTGTACAAAATTTTAATTTCCATGCTTAAAAAAGTTAATGAATTATCTTCATAAAATAATTATTCATATTTGATTAAACATTACTAATTAGTCTTATAAAGTAATTCTTCAAAGTCCTGGAGATGTAAAATTATTGTATAGCTTTATTCCTTAGTTAAGAACAACAATCTGGTTTGGTTTGGTTTGTTTTACGGCATATCAACCTCAGTGGTCATTTAATGCCAACAAGGTTTTGAAATGAATTCATTCTTAATGCATGCTCAATTTCTTTTTATAAACTCATGTTTTTCTATTTAACCCATTGATAGGATCCTAACAGGTACTACCCCTCCGGTCAGAGTGGACCAGGGAACAATGGTGATGAAGGGGGTGCTCCACATTCCCCAGACCTCCAGAAGTGCAACCTCACCATCAGATAGAGTTTAATGTCATTCCCAGGACATGAAGACCCTCAGCTACCACCTTCTAGCACCCATATGATAAAAAGGGTTGGGGCTTGCCATAAAGGCAATAGGGTTGGGCAGTCATATAGGTGCTAGGGTTTGACATGACCAGCCGATTGATCGGAGGGGCTTTCTTCAACCACCCGTCTAGCCCAAGTAAGGGCCTAAGTGGAGTATTGCATGTCATGGACTGCTTAGCCACCAGGATTCAGTTCTTAAGCATTACGGGTGGCCTCATGGGGGGGGGGGTCTTACCCCTCTGCAGAGGTGCAGTTGGTGTATTCTAAAGCCCCAGCCGACAGGGCTTACAACAATCTGGACAAAAGACAAAAATATTTAAATTGATAAATCTTTTCTTTTTACACTTAAATTTAAAAAAGATATTTTATTGTCTTTATAACCAGTTTTAATTCTTACCCAGAATGGTAAACTCCTGAAATCGATGAAACAATTCACTTACCAAGGTAGTAATATCTCATCAACAGAAAGCAACGTCAATGCATGCATAGGAAAGGCATGGGCTGCTTTAAACAAATTGTCAGGGATATGGAAATCCAATCTTGCTGACAAATTAAAGCGAAAATTCTTCCAATCCGTAGTTATATCAGTGTTACTGTATGGCTGCACTACCTGGACTCTAACGAAGCGCCAGGAGAATAATTGAGATGGGAACTTGCACAAAAATGCTGCATGCAATATTAAACAAGACATGGAAACAACACCCCAAGAGAAAACAGCTGTATGGCCACCTGCCCCATATCACACAAACCATCCATGTGAGGTGAAACAAACACACTGGGCACTACTGGAGAAGCAAGGATGAACTCATAAGTGATGTTCTTCTGTGGAAACCAACACATGGGTGCGCCAGAGTGGGTTGCCCTGCAAAGATGTACATAGATCAGCTCTGTGTGGATACTGAATGCAGCGCAGAGGACCTCCTGGGGGCAATGAATAATAGGGAAGGATGGCGAGAGATTGTCATGGATATCCGTGCTGCCAGCATGACAGGATGATGATGATAAATGGATACTTGAGGTCATCATCATCATCATCATCATCATCATTATCATCAAGTGATGCTGATATTACAGATTTCCATGACTTTATGAAATTATATGTTCAAAAAAATAAATTCAATAGAAGGCCAATTTATGTAATCCCCAAAAGATTAGAAAATTTGCCATCACAAAGATCAAGTGATAATTTAAGTCCTGTTGAAGAAGAAGCATTTCTATTTCATGGAAAGAATGTTAGATAAGGGAAACAAAGTTTATTTTTACAATTCAGGAAACTCGTTTTGTGAACCTTTATAATTTTAGTAACCAGTTGGTAAAAACAAGTGTAAACTGGTTGAATCCAACCACTGGTTAAATCAATGTAAAAATGCAATGAACAATGAGAGTTTGTTGCATTTGTATGATCTCAAACAGGAAATGATATTCTTGAATGATTGGAACATTGATTGATATTAGAAATTAATCAGGAATCAATAATAGAAAGTTATCTAAGTGAAAAGACAGGATGTCTAAGCAATAAGCTCATATCTGTAGTCAATCAAAATTCTTTTCTGTTCAAATGGATAAGAAAAATATTAATGTTCATTGTAAAATACAGAGAATGATAAAAATTCTTTAAAAAATTAAAAAAAAAAATTGAAATAGACTACTAAGTAGGCCTGAGCCTATTCTAGTAGTGACCAGATTTGAATTCAGAGTTTTCCTTCTCTAGACTGGTTGCCAAGCCAAGGTTAATGAGCCCAGTCTGCCTACTATTTACCCATAGCTGGAGGGAGAATAGTTTCATACCTTTCCCAAGGGTATTAGCACTATTTGAACTGTGGCTTCTTCCAGGATTTGAACTCCTTTTTCTATGACTAACCAGTACACCACATTCCTCCCTTAAAACATAATTAACTGGCTGGAGATTCTCAAAAATCAACAGAGTGATTTTCTTTTAAATATAGAAATAGAGTTCAAATGTATTGGAGGCAACACCCAAATTATAATCTCATTTATTGACCTCTGAAGGGTCACTAGAAATAGATTATCTCACTCATTAAGAATATCTTTTTTAAAGTGAAAATGGTCTACCTGAATTATTTTTAAAAATTTATGAGATTACAAGTCTAGCATAGTCACCAATGACTGCAATGTCAGTGATTGTTAGAGGTGAGATGAAAATGGAAGTTTCAAAGACAGAAGAATATAGAAACTGGAAATGTTTGAAAAGTATTTTAGAAATCAAATCTCTACAAAATTAAAAATGAAGAACATCTAAGTATTATTAGTCTGTATTTTTTTAGATGAGGTTTGATGCAAATAATTTTTATATTTTGGACTATATTGTGGTATCTATAAACACAACATTCAGGCCTCTGTAACCTTGGGCCTTTTTTAGGTGTTTTGTATTTACATTAAAATAAAGTCATCATCAGACAAAATCCTCGAGTTTAAGTGTAGTTTCGAAGATAAAATATTGTTACCACTAATTCATTTATGCTCCAAGCAGCATAAATGCCACCAGACTTCACAGAAATGTGATCAGATATAGATATATAGAGTGCATTGAACTAGTGGTAATGATATTTTAGCTCCGAAACCATGTTTAAACTTAAGAGATTATTTTTGATGAGGTGGAGCACGACACCTACCGTCAGTTCCCACACTTACTGCACAGATCAGTTTATCCAATCTGCACTGAGTTGTCAAAGACTGGTATCAAACCAGGAACCTTGTGATTCCTAGGCAGGTGCTCTACCAACTGAGCTAAACCAACCTAAAGAATTGTCAAGGTAATTGATTTATGTTCGAGTCATTCTTAAAACTCCAATTCCTATCTAGATCACAGAAGTTAAGCAGAGAGAAGGCTTCTCACAACTCGGATGAGTGACCAGTAAGGAATGTGTGATGATAGATATTCACCAGTTTCAAATGTCACAGATGCATGTTTGGTGTTAAGTTTTTTGTGTGAGTTGGTTTGAAGGGCCAAGATTTAGGAAGCTGTGAATTGAGGCACCTGTTGGCTTTATTAACACAGTATGCAGTGAAGGTTGGGGGAGAGAGAATTTGGAGGTGGTAAGAGACCATTCCAATTCTTCATAGTCAAGACACTTTGGTACATGTTTGAAAATTGCTGTAATATTTTTTTCAAGACTTTTGTTGACAGACTTTTGCAGTTTTTTTTTCATACATCAGAAGAGCAGATATTGATTGATTTTAACAGCATGTCAACACATCAAGAGTTATTTAATGCCTAGAGGTTAGGAAATCACATTCATTATACATTCATATTTACCATGTTTTGTGTAGTTTTTTTCTTACAAGTCTTTTTTTAACACACAATCTTATTGAATATGAATCATTTTTAAACAAATCTATTTGACCCATAGATGGGGTCCTAAGGAGTACAACCACTCCAGGTTCGAGTGGATTTGAGAGTAGTGGCAATAAAGAGATTATCCATATCTCCAGAACTGGAACCTTGTTGAAGCAGTCCTACCCTTCTGCAGGGGATACAGAGAGTATATTGTAAACCCTAATGGTAAGGAGGGGCACATATTGCAAGTCTTTTAAGTCCTTTGTGATGGACTCAGTTATGTTAATCCAAAATTTGCTGATATAAGAAATTATAAAGAGTGATGATTGTTCATATCCTAAAAAAATGTGGCAAATGAAAATCTAATTCCATCACACATAAATGATAAACTAGTAGGACCTGTGGATAATATACTATAGGATAATCTAATTATTGCAACAATTGATAAGTTTACTTAAGAGCTATTGCCACTTAGTTCAATATGTAAAAAGTATAATAATCTTGATTTAACTCTTTTGTCACACCAGCTAAATAATGGACCATTCTGTTTTTTATTATAAAGAAAGGGAAGAAAAAGGACATGCTACACAGAAGAAAAAATGTAAAAAAAAATATAGAAAGAGGAGAAGCAATAATGTTAATCTGTTTCAATCAAACATAATGAAAAGATAAAAAGGTAAGAAAGAAAAAAAAAAGAAAGACAAAGAAAAAAAAAGAGTTAAATCAAGATTATAACATTTTACAATAGCTGTTAAATATAACTTATCAAACATAGTAATAATGAAATTATCATACTGTGATATATCCACAAGTCCTGCAAGTTGTAATATATTTTTGAAACAAAGTGTCTAATCAATAAAAAACAACTTAAAAAAAAAGATTAATTTGGATGATTTCAAAAAATTTTTAAAAAGAATTTATGAGAGTATTTTTTTGGAACAATCAGATGAAATATCTAACATAATTTGATCTGTATATAGATATCAAATTAATAGTGTATATGTTCTGTGAAAAGATTTTTTTGGTGTTAAAAATTGATGTGGCAAGATAGAAAAAAAAGGATAAATATATATATATATATATATATATATATATATATATATATATATTTATTTCTTTATTTCTAAAAATGATTTATAATTCAATATGTTTCAAATGATCATGCAATAGAAATTCTGCTAACATTTCTTTTGTATCTTTTTTATAAGATAAAGAAAAGACAAAAAATATTCTTTGTCCTGTTGTTTTCAATTAGTTTCTTCTAAGAATGCAATAGAAATTTGATTCTTATTCTTTTATTTATTTTTTCAACATATACACTGCTCAGTTTTTGTGCCGTTTTTTTATTTAAATTGAATCTCATCATTTTTATTTGATCTCTGAAGAAAAGCCAACGCACAAAAAGTTTGGGACAATCTTTTAACTGCATACAGTCTATTTCTTTCTCAAACTCACTGGTTCAAATCCTTGGATAAACAAACAATATACACTATTTTCTCAATTGTGAACACTGTCACTCCTCCCGCCGCCTCATATAGTCACAAAGGGGTTGTTTATTCCTTTCTAGGCTCATGGGTTCTTTTTCAGAGAGATGGAGAGAGAAAGGGGGTAAGTTCAAATTATTCTATCGTAAATCATGTTCAGTATTACAATGTGAAAGCCATCATGGGGGAAGCCTCTTATGAAGGTCCAGCCGAAAAAAAAGAAGATTTTTCTCTTCCCAGGGGGTGGGAGGGTCACTCACTTCTGCCCCTCCTCAGAAACTAGAACTTTAACTTTAGTTCCAGGGTCATTGGTCTGTCACTGGCTGCCCCTCCCCCCAGCCGTTGAGTGTTTACCATTTCAAACTTTAACCTCTCTTTGTTCTTATCTCTTTCATCTCTTTCTACAGAAATTTGATTACAGTTTTCTTTTCAATCCCCAAATTCCCCATAGACCATAATAATTATACTACATGAAGTAGAATTTCTTTTCTTCTCACTACGGTCAAAATGTAAAAGCTAAAAACAATGGACAAAAATAAACCATATTACAGGCTAAAAAAATTTTTTTAAAAATAAAATTTAACATGATGTAATGAAATACTTCAATTAAGGACTGACAACACTGAATATGGATATTTATGAATTAAATTTTTGAGAAACAAAAGTACCAACAATAATATAAATTCACATTGCAGCATTTTTAATGTTTTTTATTTTTTAATTTAATATTTTTTTCTGTGGGAATTTGTTAGTAAAAGGGATCCTCCTAAAATAATGCCTCATATATTTCCACAGAAATTACAACAGGGAACACAATAACACCGTGTGGTATAGTACTAGCGTTCTGAATTGTGACATCATAGTAAGCAAGTTCAATCATATTATTATGCTTACTTTCAAACTAATACTACTGGGAAAGGTATGAAACCTTATCCCTCCAGCTACAAGGATGGCTTTGGCATTAAATAGACAGATATAGAAATAAAAATTCCAACACTACAATCAAAATCTGTATCATTTCCAAAATGAGCAGTACCATAGTGACGTACATATTTTCCCAACCCCTCTGCCAGAAAGTACTGTTGGTTAAAAATCTGAGTCTTCTTTCTCCTACACTGGTTGCTGTATCAAGGTTAAAAAGCTTAGTCTGTCCTACTACTTACTCATAGCTGTGGAGAGAAGAGATTGATATATGGTTTGGTTTACTGGATTTTACAGCATGTCAACCCTTGTTGGGTTATTTCATGCCAAAGACGTCATGTTCTATTCATGCTTGATGGGTATTCAAATCTTTTTTAAACTGAATTTTTTTAACACATTTTTCAAAACTTTCTTTTTTTTATTTAACCTATAGATGTGACCCTAACAGGTACTACCACTTCAGATAAGAGTGAACCTGTGAGTAATAGTGATGAATGGGTATTCCACTGGAACTTCATTAGCTGCAGTTTAATGTCATACCCAGGACACATCGATTTATGCTTTTCCTAAAGATATTATTTTGAAGTAAAATGCTAATGGCTTTGTCCAGAATTTGAACCTGGCTCATCAAGTCCCTTTGCTAAGACGATAACCGTTACGCTCTATGGCTCTACGTAACTTACAAAAGGCACGGTTTGATTTTATTTCGTGATCTGAAATCAGAATTAACAGTTTGAATGTTTGTTAGTAATCTTCTTGGTGATATGAATTGGATAGGATGTTAGCCAGATTAGACAACAGACTCCATATGGATTGAGGATAATCACATTTTCACATCTGTTGGGGAAGGGGGAGAGGGACCACCCGGACCTGAATAGGCATGATCACAATCTTAATGTTAGATTTGTTGTTTTACATTTGCAGCAGACACTTAATACAAAGGAAGAAATGAATTGGTTGTTTGGAGGTTGGATAGGAATTTTACTTGAAAACAAATGAAGTGACAGACTAAAAAAACTTCAAATCACTACTCTCTCTTCAAATCAATAAGTTTTACTGATTTATTTATAACTCGAAGCAACTACCCAGCATCATCTGAGTAGAGGATAAAAAAAGTGGTATAATGGTTAACAAGCTAGTCTTGCAGATCCCTTACTCCTGAATAGTGAGTTTAATCCTTGCTGGATGCCCCATAAAAAGACCCTAAAAAAATGATTGTTTCACACTTCCATATTGATTTGTTTAACTTTGAGATTCACGGACATTTTTAGTAGAATGTTAATGCTATTTCAATTTTTAATCTATTCACGAATATAAATAAAATCTTCTTTTTTGTATAAAAATCTAGACTCAGTAACAGTGAATGCGTATATATATTTACTTTGTCTTTAACTGTTTTATTTTCATAATTTCCTCTGGACATACAAACACACAATTGCCCTTTATATATGGATAGATAGATATTTGGCCAACAATTCATCATAATACTAAGTCTTTATAAATTTAAAACTGGAAAAAAAATCAATATTAATAGCAAAAAAAAAATATGCAAGCATTTAAGTTTTAATATACTTGATTATTATATTGAATTAGAAAGACAAATGAAATTAAATACGAAAACTAAAAAGATTATTTTTACTCTATTCTAATTGATTTCAATACAAAATGATACATAGAATTGCTTTTAATATGAGTAGAGAATAATAATATTAGAAATCAATAACACCAGGTAATCATTTATTAAACATGGTTTTGTTAAAACTGGTATGCAAATTATTTGCACCATATACTATGTAAACTTTATTTCTTAATGCTATATAACACACATTGTAGGATTTTAAACATTAATAATATGGATTGTTTGGCAAATCTGTCAACTAGACATTAATAGAGACATTGTTAATTAAGAATATTTAATGACCATTGAGAATATAATATGACTAAGAGAATAGTGATGATGGTGTTGACAGTTTCGGTTACAGACAGACACATAACCTCCATTATCATAATATTATAAAGTATTTTGATTCATAGGAATGAAGTTGTTCACTTCACTTCTGCTGACAATTAAAACTGTTTATTTTTAGGGTGTGCTGAAAAGTTCTCAATCCAACTAAGAGCATAATGAGTTAGACCCCTTAAACATACATGCTATTCTACTTATTCATCCAGAAGTTTGATACATTTAGCACATTATGAAATTTCTAAGAGTTATCTTAGAAAAATTTCACAAAAATTCATAAATGAGAAATCATTATCTTCTTGGTTAAGCCAAGAACTTTTCAGTACCCCTTAGATTTTTTTAGAACTTGTGGATTTTTATTTATTATGAAGTATTTTGATTCATAGGAAATGAAATTATTCATTTTGTAGGGGCTAGAACTCTCCTGTACCCAGGGTTTGATTTGGTTTGTTTTACGGCATATCAACCTTGGTGGGTCATTTAATGCTGACAAAGTTGTGAAACAAATTCATTCTTAATGCATAATACGATTTTGTTTAAAAACATGTTTTCCTATTCAACCCATAGATGGGACCCTAATAGGTACTACCACTCCAGGTCAGTGTGGACCAAGGAGCAATGGTGATGAAGGGGTGCTCCACATTCTGCAAACCTCCAGAACTGGAACCTCACCATCAGATAGAGTTTAACGTCATTCCTAGGACATGTAGACCCTCAGCCACCGCCTTCTAGTATCCATATGATAAGAAGGATTGGGGGTTGACATAAGGGCAATAGGGTTGAGGCAATCATATAGGTGCTAGGGCTTGACATGGCCAGCTGATTGATCAGAGGGGCCTCTCCAACCGCCCATCTAGCCCAAGAAAAGCCTAAAGTGGAATAGTGCAAGTCATGGACTGCTCAACCACCTGGGTTCTATCCTTAAGCATCACAGGTTGCCACCCACGGCCAACAGATGGTTCCATTGGGGGAGTCTTACCCCTCTGCAGAGGTACAGTCGGTGCAATCTAATGCCCCAGCCAACAGGGTGGCTGTACCCAGGGGACAGGGGTGTTGGGAGATTAATGTCCTTTGTCAGGTTGTAAGAACTTCCTCTTAACCGGTCTCAGCCTGGAGGAGTAAGCCTTTTAGAATCGGGCTCTCGTCACTCAGTCAACTGTGACTGAAGAAAACCACTCAGTGAGGGAGCATAGCCACATACACCAACTGAGCACCCCCTCAGCGAGATAAATAAAATACTGTTAGTACTGCCTTCAAGTACTTGTTATATTGTTGTATCTAGTTGTGTTTTACATGTTAATAAACTTGGTTAAAAATACATGTGCCTTCCGTCGTTATTTTGATTTGTATACCTGTATACTATTCTTCATAGTCTGTTCACAGATATTGATACAATTTAACTTCTGCTGACAATTAAAACTGTTCATTTTGAGGGTGCACTGAAAAGTTCTCAATCCAACTAAGAGCATACTGCGTTAGACCCCTTAAACATACATGTTATTCCACTTTGTTTAGCTCTTAGAAAAATTTCACAAAAATTCATAAATGAGAAAATCATTATCTTCTTGGTTAAGCCAAGAACTTTTCAGTACCCCTTATATTTTTTTAGAACTTGTGGATTTTTATTTATTTCTACATTAGTTTATCTTATAATTAGCATTTTTATATTTTAGTTGGTCCATTGAAAGGATTTTTCTCCCTTTACAAAAGTTTAAATCTTAATAATAATAATAATAATAATAATAATAATAATAATAAACAATTTTAAATCCATTTGTCTCAATCTTTTAGATGAGGCATGATAATTTGTATTATCTATATTTTTCAGACTATTGCCCTTGTCTTTATTGTTACATAAATTTTAAATTTGCAAAATAATTTTAGCTAGCACTCAAGAAGAACCAGGACTAAAAGATAATTTAATGACATTTTTTTCTGAGCAATGATCTGAATCTGTCTTTTCTCCTCTTAGTGCTAACATAGTAAATCTGACTGTACGCTTGATGGCAACCATTCTAAGAGAAAGACAAGTCTGAATTCAAAACATTCATTAATTCATTCCCTAAGACATTCAGTTGTCTTTAACCTCATTCTTGCAACTCCTGCAATAACAGTGTTTTGGAGATGACTTTAAATTGCATCTATTGGTGAAGTCCCTGTTTTGGAGTTCTGGGTAGTGTGAAGTACCCCTTCATAACCATTACTCCCAGGTTCATTCTGACCCAGAGTGGTAGGATCTGTTAAAGTCTGATCTATGGGTTAAATAGAAAAGAGTTTTAAAAAAAAACTCAAAAAAACTGAATACCCATCAAGAATGAATGAAATAAAATGTCTTTGGCACAAAAATAACCCATTTCATCTCAAAATAATATAATTAGGAAAAGCATAAATCGATGTGTCCTAGGTATGACATTAAGCTGCATCTAATGGTGAAGTTCCAGTTTTGTAACTCTGGGGAGTATGGAGTACCCCTTCATCACTATTACTCCCAGGTCCACTCTTATTTGAAGTGGTAGTACCTGTTAGGGTACCATCTATAGGTCAAATTTAAAAAATGAGTTTTGAAAAATGTGTTTAAAAAAATTGAGTTTAAAAAGGTTTTGAATACCCATCAAGCATGAATAAAACAAAACATCTTTGGCATGAAATAACCCAACAAGGGTTGATATGCTGTAAAATCCAACCAAAACAACCTGCAATGACACTAGTGCCAAGCTTTACTGACCTTTGCTCTTCTTCTCTTGGACAATATTGGTGAGGCATGGTGAGAAGAGAATTACTGCATAGCAACTGTTGGTCTTCCATACAAACCTCACCCAGACCTATACCCAAATCGAGGCACGGACTTATTGTCTCAAGAGGCTAATGGATGCCACCAATATTTTATTTTTTATTAGTACCAGACTTGATTAATGCATCAGATTTAATCAATAGTCTTAGAGGTTATAAAAGATAGATAATAAGGATGATGTCTTCTTATATGTTATTTATTCTGGCTGTAGAAGAAAAAGTTGAATTCTTGTATTAACCTTACAGTATTAGAGGCTTTTAATTTACAATGTTTGTTCAAGTGTGAGGACTATTTTCTTTTTAATTCAGAAAAAGGTTAATATTGTCAGTAATAAATTAACTGTAAAAACTTTGTAACCACCTTTAGGCTTGGTTTGTTTTACGGCATATCAACCTCAGTGAGTCATTTAATGCCAACAAAGTTTTGAAATAAATTCATTCTTAATGGATACTCAATTCTTTTTATAAACTCATGTTTTTCTGTTTAACCCATAGATGGGACCTTAACAGGAACTACCACTCCGGGTCAGAGTGAACCTGGGAGTAATGGTGATGAAGGCGTGCTAGTCATGTAATGGTTACTATTGTAGAAAATGAGCTTGGAGACCCGAGTTCAAATCTTGGATGTGGCATTTCACGTCATGCTTATACACTTGGGAACTTTGTAACCATCTATAAAGAGAATTATTATAATTTTTCGAACTATTGTCCTCATCTTTATTGAGCTATGTATAAACACGTTTTGGTATACATACCACAATAAAGATTAGAACAATAGTCTGAAAAATTGAAATTATTCATATCAAGCCTCATCTCAAAAATATAGACAAATAATATTTATAAAGTGCTCATCATGTAATGGGCACTGTGGTAGAAAAAGTTCAATTCCTGGATGAGGCTGTTTGAATTTCACATCATGCTAATACCCTTGGGAAAAGTATGCATCCAACTATTCTCCCTGCAGCTATGGGTAAATAGAGAAGACTGTGCTCTTAAATATTGATATGGCAATTTATCTAGAAGAAAAACTGTTTGACATCATTTAAGAAATTTTTTTCTGCATTTGTTTTATTATCTTTTATTCTTTGTTTTTTTTTTATTTTCAATTAATTTTATAGATGTTGTTGGATCCTTGCTGGATGCCCCATAAAAATTGCCATGTAAAAAATACCTTGTGTTAATCCGGCCTGAGTGAATGTGTGTATATATGTATATACACACACATCATTTTATTTTTGCAGTTTCCTCCAGACATACATACATACCAACTGCCCTTTATATATTGATAGATGTGTGCTCAGTCATTGTACAAACAGACCCACAGGCAAAATCTTTATATACATATGAGTATATAAGCAAATGAAACCATTTTGTGAGCATCCACAAAAAGAATAGATACTGCACCATTGCATGCAAACTATAGTAAATGTAATCCACCCCAATAAAAAAGACATTAGTAGTGCTGGGGGAAAGCCAAAATGATGAGTCCTGACTCATTTTAATACATGCTATAAGTGCTAGAAACATCCCTTGGTGCCTCTTATATCAACCAGAGACTAGCTAAGAAAGTTAAAGCCTAGTGTTTCACCACTTTCCTCCTTTGAAAACACCTGCAAGGCCACTCTCAAGGACAAAAGGTATAGGAAAAGGCCACAAAACAATGCCATCAAATCCTGACCAGACCTTCAGCTAAAGTGACCATACCTGCTTATCCCACATATGTCTGCCTGTCAATGTGGACCACCTCAATTTTTCTTGAAGTCAAACCATGAAGATGATAATTAGATTAGTAATGTTCTCAAGTCATGAAACCAAGTATTCCCTGAAATACACCTGTGACATTCTAAGGTTTGAAATAAAAACAAATCTTATATTTGTATGTATTTTTGAGATGAGGCATTTCTGTTCATTAAATCTGGTGGAATTTATGTTGCTTGAAGCCTCCTTTGAATGTGTGGTAAGGATTTTAGCTCTGAAACTACATTTGAATTCATGGGTAATCATCTGAAGATGACTTATTTTAAGGTAAATTTAAAAAAACAACACCTGAACAGAGCCCGAGGTTACAGTGGCCTGAACATTGTGTTTATACACAATAATGATGAAGATAACCGTCAGAAATATCAAAATAGAAAAAATCTTGTCAGTTTTTAACTTTCACCTTTAAGCCATCATCACATTCCAAGAATTTTACCTTTTCCAACTTTGAAATATAAAATGTCTTTTAATCCTCATTAAAAAATTCAATAACTAATTTAATTTCCTTAGCAATAAAATCAGATTATCTAATTTAAATCATTAAAAGACTTTAAATTAGTCTGTTTAAATTAAAAGGCAATTTCTGTTATAAAAGAAGAGAAGACCTTAACAACGAATAGTTCAGACTAATTATGACTGTTTCAAGAAATTAACATCTCTTTCTTTTGGTAATCTGGGAAATTTCAGACTCTGTGCTGCATTAAAAGCTCCTTCTTTACATGGGATTCAATTTACTTAAATAATCCTATTTTGAAAGTTAGTCTGAATAAATTGTTGAAACAATCATGTTTGTTAACTGCTATCATTGAAAGACAATTATTTAACCCTAGATCAATATGCAGACACACATGAGCATAATATAACTTAATAGCCTACCATGCATCATAAAACCATGGCAAGATCAAGCCTATGTTAAATTACAAAAATAATTACTATATATAAATAATGCTTTAAATCAAGTCAAATATTTAATTCATGATAAAAGTTATGGAATTAAAAAAAATATTTTCATTGTATATCAATACTTGTTAGGTCATTTAAGGACAATGAAGAAGTTCTCCACATACCCCAGAGCTCCAGAATTGAAATTTCACCATAAAATGCAGATTAAGGACATACTCAGGGCACATTTAAGTTATTAATAAAGGTAAGTTTAGTAGAATATCAATAATTCAGTCATGAACAGTTCAGCCACCAGGATCCCATCCTTAAGCATCAAGGGCCAACACCCACGGCCACCAGGTAGCCCCATTGGGAAGGGGGGTCTTACCCCTCCACAGCCCCAGCCAACTGCGCAGTTTATATTGTTTTTTTTTATAAAAGATGTTATAATATCCAAGATATTGTTTGATATAAAGAGATTACAGTAAGTTTTTGATATTTCTTGTTGTCTCTATAAAGATGTGGAAATCTTTTAAATTAGAATTATGGTCTTATTGATACATGATGAGTATTCAATTTGTTTTAAACACATTTTTCTATTTAACCCATAGATGGGACCTTAACAGGTACTACCATTCCGGATCAGAGAAGACCTGGGTGCAATGGTGATAAAAGAGTGCTCCACATTTCCCAGATCTCCAGAACTGGAACCTCACATCAGATACAGTTTAATGTCCTATCCAGAAACTAAAGACCCTCAGCCACTGCCTACTAGCACATATATGATACAAAGAGTTGGGGCTTGCCATAAGGACAATATGGTTGGGACAATTTTATAGGTTCTATGGCTTGACATGACCATCTGATAGATTGAGGAGGTCTCTTTCTGACCACCCATCTAGCCAATCCTCACCAGATGCCCCATTCTTTTTGGTGTGGGTCCCCATGGCATAATGGCCAATGTACTGAACTGCAACATTGTAGTGAGTGAGTTTGAATTCCAATCACAATATTACACTTTTTGACTAATACCCTTGGGAAAGGTATAACCACCCCCATCTATGGGTTAAATAGTTCTGAAATATATTCCATTACTTGTTGTTATGCTAGTTACTGTCTGACCTTTTAAAAAAAATCCCCAACTCTTGTGTGTGACCATATCTCACTACCACCACAAAAGTGCCCATGATTACTTGCTGTCAATCACACAGCCGGGCACCAGGTTCACTTGTATTGAGAGACAGCCATTAAATCACAATATTGATAAAAGTTCTTATTCCTTCATAGTTGTTGCTAATCTGAATTATATCATTAGTTGGTTGGTTGGATTTTATGGCATGTCAACACTTATTTATGCTGAAGACGTTTTTTTGTTTTATTCATTCTTGATGGGTATTCAAAATTTTAAAATTTGAATACACTTTTTAAACATTTTTCTATTTAACTCATGTAATCCTAACAGGTACTATCACTGTGAGAGTGGACCTGATAATAATGGCAATGAAAGGGTACTCCACACTCCCCAGAGCTCCAGAATTGAACCTCACCACTAGATGCAGTATAACATCATACCCAGGACACTTGAATATTATTAATCACTGTAATTCTCTGGAGTAATAATGATAATTGGTTCAAATCAAAATTTTATCAATATTTTTTTTTATTGTAAATATCAAATCTACATTTTGATTAAAATGCAGCTTAGCACCTTTTCTTTTATAAAAGGAAATTTGTCATCCAATTTCTGTGAATGTACTAAAGAGTTGATTGGAAAGACACCAGTTTAATTATCAACAGACATGTGGGAAATCAGCACAACTAAAATGGACAAAAATAAAAAACATCTGCAGCTGAGAATTTTGAATACAATGGTATTTTCTTCACTCTTAATTACCTGTATAATTCTTATTTATTTTCCTTATTTACAAAGGAAATGTTTTGTTAGTACATGCAATATATATATATATATATATGATGATTGCATCGCATGAAACCAATATGGTTGTGAATGTTCCTTTGTCACCTAATAAATAGACATGTAAAACCTTTATATATTTATCTTATTATATATATATATATATATATATATATATATATATAAGGTGTGTCAAAAAATATCAAGATTTTTGTACTCTTTGACACACATTGTATTCTGAAAAAAAAAATGTTCCATTCATTCTTCATTTCTATCTTGGTAAATACAGCTTTAAACTTGGTACTTTTTCGACACACCTTGTATTCTGAAAAAAATAATGAATGGAACTTTATCTTTTTCAGAATACAAGTTGTGTCAAAAAGTACAAAAAAACTTGATAGTTTTTTTGATACACCTTGTATATATATTTACCAATCCCTCTGTACACAAGGTCAATTTCTGAAACAGAGTTAAACAGGTTTGAATTCTCAGTTTTTCTTTCTCCTAGATTGGTTACCTAGGCAAGGTTAAATAGCCTAGTCTGTTCTATTTATTCAGAGCTGGAGAGAGACACTAGTTGGATGCATACCTTTCCCAAGGGTATTAGTGCTATGTGCTATGCAAACCATTATATCCAGGATTTGAACTTGGGTCAACAAGTTCATTCCCTATTACTAACCATTATGCCATGTGCCTCCATTGCATACATGCAAGATATACACACACGCACACACACACATTATTTGGGTGGGTTGATATGGAGTATAAGCTGTTGCCAAGCAGCAGGTCCCCCTCTTCACACTGCTGTTGAGGTTTAAAGGAAAACAAAAAACAATGCAGTTAGGCAACAAGAGTGTCGCAGGAGTTGTTGGATAACACCACCTTAGGGACTCCAGCTCCAGATGTGATTTTGGGGTTTTCGGGGCTCCATCTACTCCATTTGAGGATTTATATGAGTAGTAAGTACCATAATCTAGAGTTGGAATTTAACCACTAGATGCAGTTTAACATCATACCGAGGACAAGGCCTCTCGGAGAAAAGTTTTAAAAATGTGACACAGACATTCACATTTATTATTAGAGATGAATTACAACAAGAATTTATACAAAATTAATAACCAAATAATTGCCTGCTTTTCTCTTAAAGTCCATACAAAATTAAATGAATTAAATATCAAAGTGAACAAAAAAAAAAGACTAACATTTTTGTGAGTATCTGTAAGAAAATTGAAGACTAGTGATTAGTTGTGAGCAATTATTGCTCAGAGAAATGCCAAAATATTACAGACCCATTTTCTCCTTTAGCCAAATGTTTGTCCAAACATCAAATGTTTCAATATTAGATAATTGCATTTGAAGAAATATTGAAGTAAAGACAGTTAAAATATATGATCAATGCAATGAACTAGAATTTGGTTTATTTCCAACCAAATAAAACTGTATGTCAGTTAATTTGAATACAGCACAAAAGTTTTGGAATATGTATTGAAATTTTATGTTATTCGGTTTTCACCGGCATTTGTGTCCCTAGGGACAGTGGTCGAATGTCACTGACACAGCAGCAGCAGCAGCTATCCCTATCATTATAGTCATGTGGTGATCCTTATAAAAGCCCATGACTTTGATAATTCTTCCCTTTTAGTTGTAACCCTTCTGAGGGCTCCCTGCTGAGTTCGGCCCGCTTCCTCTTTTTAGTTGCAACCATCAAGGGGTTAACACCTCTTCCACACCTGCACCCCCTTGGGTGACTATTACTACAGGTAAGGGCTTTGCTCTATCTCTCCCTACGAGCTTGGCTAACAGATAGAAAAACCCATGACGGACTTCATCCATTCCCCGCTTCTCAAGAGAGATTGCTATCTTTTGACCCATGAAGGCTGATAGCAATTACCTTTATCACCAGGATAACAACTAAGGGAGCCGATGAGATAAATGCAACCTTGGACAAGCTTCACCCTTTGATACCGATGCAGTCGATAGGCTGCTAGCAGAAATAAACTTTTGCAGCCTAAACAACCCCTTAAACAAACCCACAACCAATTAATTACCCAGAACGGTGCTGTAACCAAAACTCAACTAAACTAATGACTACGGCTGAGAACTAAATAACATACGGCAATACCTCACGAGCAGGTGCCACTAACCTCTAAAAGAACTGTTATTAAACCTTGGGTTGCTTGTCCGAACTAAACTAAGAACTTTCTTCTTTTTGTGTACCCTTTTAATGTGCACATATATGTATTAAAACTGTTGCATATCATGTTGTTGTATCTCTCGTTCCTTGAACTCATAACCCGCCTTTTCTCATCTGCTTACCCCATTGTTTTTCTCGTTAATTCTTATATATGAGTGATTAAAATATCAGATACATAATTTAAAAAAAAAGAAAAAAACCTTCCCTTATTGTATTTTTGACTGCTTCAGTTTTAAAGATTACAAAAATATTCCATGTTTTAAACAAATTATTATAGGTAATGAAAAGTGGATACTTTACAGCAGGGAGATCCAGCCCACGAAGGCATTTTATCAGGCTCACCGACGTTACTTGAATTTGCAATGTTTTTGATAATGTTTTGAAAATAAATATGTTGGTTAAATTTGTTTTTGTGCATCTTACGCCACTCATCCATGAATATAACATGGAAAGATAAATTTTGTTTTACATATTTTTCTCAGAGCTTTTATTCTGACTAGCAAGTATTGAACACAATAATAATGTGGCCTGCGTTCGTTATTTTTTCAATTATCTGGCCCACTGGGAAAAAAGTTTGGTGATCCCTGCTTTACAGTAAGGTCAAATATAAGAATCTATGGTGCTTGAAAAATGAACTATTACTAACCATACCCCCCCCAAAAAAAAAAAAGATATTTACTCAAAAAAGCTAATGATAAAATCTACAGATGATTCAAAATAATGTTACCACTTCTTTAGGGGTACCTTGATTAGAAAAACAGAACTGATATCTTGGAGATCAGCTTATCAAAACAAATATTTTAGCTCTGTTGGTAGAGCATCCACCTTGGAACTGCAAGGTTCCAGGTTTGATTGCCAACAGCATATGAATAGCACACTTTGGTTAATCTGATCTGTGTTGCTAAGTGGGCAGCTAACGGTAGGTATGGTGCTCTGCCACAGCAAAAAACAATCTCCTTGGTCTAGCACTAGCAAAAAGGGGATAGACACCCTTGCTGTTTGGCTGATACTGACAATAGGCCACTCTCCCAACTTCACTTTTATTTACAGGGGATTCAAAATAATGTTACCATTTGATTTGTTTGTTTGTTTTGTTTTATGGCATATCAACCTCAGTGGGTCATTTAATGCCGATAAAGTTTTGAAATAAATCAATTCTTAATGGATAATACAATTTTTTTATAAATACATTTTTCTATTTAACCCATAGATGGGACGTTACCATTTGAGAAATAATCCAAATGTGTTGACAGGGATGGAGAATATGTGAAGACTGTTTGAAATCATATCATAAAGCTACTCCTTAAGAGTTTTTTTTTTAATCGCTATATATATATATATATATATATATATATTGAAAAGATAATGGTAAGAAAAATATATATATTTTCATATAGATGAAATTTATTATTGTTATTTGTTAATATGTGTTTCAACTAAAAATTTTTTACACACAGAATTCTATCTAAAATATATATATATTTGAATATAAAAATGAAATAAAATAGAAATCACAAAACAAGCAAATCTCCATCAAGATAGACGGTTTTGATTACCCCCCCCCCCCAGTAATACCACATCTGTCAGATTCATTTCCATTTTTTCTCACACACTCACATTATATATAATATATATATATAATATGTCATTAACAATGTTAACATTCCATCTCGGCAGATTCATGTTCTACATGCGTCATCTTATGATCTTCATTTTCCGTTTTTTCACATGCAATGATCATGTCATCAGTTTTCATATATAAATGCACATATAAAAAATAACGGTAAAAAACATTATATTCACACATTCACCATACACTCAACATTTTCATTTTTCTCCCTTATAAAAAAATTTCTCTTGCATTGTCCTGATGATGGTTTATCATAAACCGAAATACTTAAGTATAGACATATAAAATTCTTCCTTTGATCTTAACATCTTGTGTCTGTTATATTTTTGAAAACATTTTCTTCATACATACATATATATATATATATATATATATATATATATATATACACACACACACACACACACACACACACAGAGGCAGTTTTGAGCCTGAACATGTTTGTAACCTCTGCAATAGGGTCTGCTTATCCAAAGCTGGCTTGCTAATCACGAATTCTCATGACAGCAAATAATCGCAAGCTGATTTTACACAGGTCATTCCTCAGTGCCCTACAGGTAATTCATGTCAATTTCCTGATAAAGTATGTGGGTCTTCAGCTGGTTTGAGAAACCATATGAGAGCGCATGGGGTTAATGTGAATATGTTACAGAGCCTACAAGGGTGAAGTTGGCCTGTGGAGCTTTATGCATGCCCACAGGTGCTCTTTGCAGGATTGACGAGATGGCATTTTCTGTTGAGATGTGGCAGTCAATATATAGGCCGTGTAAAACAGAAATTAAAACCACAGATGACTACCAAGAGTTTCACATTTTGACTCTCATCAGGCAATTCTACATTCTTAAGAAACTTTTCCCAACAAATGAGACAAGAGGGTGGTACATAAAAACAAAAAGTATAAAATAGATTATGATTTAAATTACAAAAGATTCACAAATAAAAAGATATGCAAAAATGAAATAGTCTTAGTATTATTTGTACTATTGACCTCATCTTCATTGTTATCTGGACAACATTTCAGCCGATGTGCCCTCCGGCTTTCTTCAGGTATTTCTTGTCAGACTCAGGAACCTTCTTTTTGAATTCAGGAAACTTCTTGTCGTAATTGGGAGCCATCATGGAACTTTGAACTTAATCCTTTATTCAGTCCACGAGGGTATCCTGTTCTCATTCTGCTAACCATAGCTGGGGTACAGGTGTTAAGCTGTGTTAATTATTATTCTAAGTTATTGCTGCCCCTGACCGGAGGGCACATCGGCCTAAAGGTTGTGCAGATAACAATGAAAATGAGGACAATAGTCCAAATAATATTAATTATCAAGCCTCATCTCAAAAATTCTGAGAAATGAAACAGTCTTAATTGAGAAATAATCTTTGAAAGAATTCAATGTATGTCATGACTAAAAAGGTCAAAATTCTTTCAATTCTATTCTAAATTTTGAATTATTATGTTATCAATATATTAATACTCATGTTCCTTAATTGTATGGCCGTTCTCGTCTTGCAACACCCTCTGGTTAAAAATCAGATTGTCCAAATCATCCAGGATAAAATGCAAAAATTTAAATACCGATTATTTGGTGTTGCTTATTGACCAAATTATTTCTTATGAGTGTCATAACCCCAGATAAATAATGGACCATTTCGTTTTTATTATAAAGAAAGGGAAGAAAAAGGATATGCTACACAGAAAAATATCATAAGAAAGAAAAAGTTGTGGAACAAGTGAGGTTGAGCGCACAGAAGCGATAATGCTAATCTGTTTCAATCAAACAATGAAAAGAAGAAAAGAAAGAAAAAAAGAGAGAGAGAAATTTATATACTTTTTATATATTGAACTATTTTGCAATAGCTGTTATTAAACCTTGTAATAATTGAATTATTATATTGTAGTATACCCACAGGTCCGGCTAGTTTATGTATAAGCCAAATATTATTACCTGGACTTAATTTTGAGCAATATTACAACACATAGGGAGTATAGTAGTTTTATTTTCCATTCAGAGTATATTAGTATAGGTTTGATGGGTTAATAGTTATAAAATTGTTTTGAAATGGCTGCAAATGATTTCTTACTATCTGCAGATATTGCAAAGTTTAAATCGCCAGGAGAAGAATTGCAGTAATAAAGTACAAGTGTTCTCTTCAAAACTGTTCATCAAGATTTATTTTAGAGGGGGGGGGGTATTTTAAAAATAAATTTGTGAAACTATTTCTTGTAGACTATGTGTGCATGTATATGTTTGTGTGAGTGTCTTTATGCATGTATATATGTGTGTGTGTGTGTGCCTTTATGCATATATGTGTATGTGTGCCCGCATGTCTTTATGCTTATATGTGTGTGCATGTCTTTATGCATATATGTGGGTGTGTGTGCATGTCTATATATATATATATATATAATATATATAAATAAATAAATATGTGTATCGTTATGCATATATATGTATATATATGTGTGTGTCTCTCTCTCTCTTTATGCATACATATATGTGTGTGTGCTTGTCTCCTTATGCATACATATATATGTGCATGTCATATGTGTGTGTATTTGTTTATGCATGCATATGTATGTAAAGATATATACGCATGTTCATGTAAGCATATGCAGTAATCAATACATAAATAAAATATCAAAAATGGAGAAATGGTCTTAAGCAGATAAGAAAATTCAAAAAAATTTTAAATAAAATGCAAATTGAGACTTTTTCTCCAGCCAGAAACACTCATGTATTTTCAAATCCATTTAGTCCCTAACAGCCATAACATTGCACAACCATTTCAAATAATCTTTTAAATGAACTGAATATTACAAGTTTATAAAATCTTTACTTCTGAATCAACAAACTCTCTCCACTGGTTTTGAAAAATGGGTTTATGATTGAAGAATTGATCCGATCATAAATGCTGAAATTATTTACATATGGATCAAAACTCAATATTTCTCTCTCTCCCTCTCATGTTTTACCCTTTTTTTTCTTTTTCCCCCCCTCCTATCTCACTAGAAACTTTTTCGGACTTTTTTTTTTTGACTGACTCATTTCATATTTTTCTTTTTCTTAATTTTTTTTCTTTTAAATTATCCTCTCTTCATTTTCTTCTTTCTATGCTTTCCTTCTTGTTTACTTGAATTATTCTTTTTTCCTCATTATCCAGTCATGGCACAAGGCCATATCATTTCTCTTTCATACACACACACACACGCACATGCACGCACACACGCACACACACACACACACAGACAGACAGACAGACAGACAGACAGAGGAATTCATATGATTAAATAATTACAACAAGTACAACACAATAGGTTATGCAGTGGCACATTTATCATTGACAAGTTGATTTGGCAAGTTTCATGTGTGGCGTGGGCTGGTGGCCTAGAGGAAGAGTCTCTGGATCTGTGGTCCCTGGTTTGATCTCTGTCAGGGGGAGATCATGGTATATACACTACTGATGAGACCTAATTCAGGTCAAAACAGCTTTCCAGTGTTCCATATGTCACACCTGGTATTTACCAGGTTTGCTTGTCATTATTATATCATATATATGTATGTATATATATATATATATATATATATATATATATATATACATACACACACACATACATGCAAATTAGAATTATCTTATATATAAGACAAAATAAAACAATAGAAAACAAAATATCAGGCATGAGATCTTCTTCAGGACAGAATGTCTACAATTTTTACTGTGTGTAAGTGAATTTTGATCAAACTACATCTTGACAAATAGCCATAATAAATTTCATCCCTACCTAAGTATATATATTTTTCTTCCAATTATCTTTTCAATATATGTGACTTGTCTAGCATCCTTCCATCCACAAGAGACGATGGAGTAGTGTCAAAGTTTTTTTGCTTTTGTTAACCACATAGCCTGGGTGAGTTCATATGGAGGATAAGCTGTTGCCCATGTAGCAAATCCACCTTCTCCATACTGCTGCTGTGATCTAAAGGAAAGGTAAGGTACCAATGCGGTTTGGCAATGGTAGTGTCGCAAAAGTTGATGGGTAGCAATGGATTTCAGCATCACACCACCTTAGAGACTCCTGATTTGTTTTCAGGGTTTATTTCAGGGCACCCGACCAGTAGGGAGACCACGCCTGTGCTTTAGGGATGTCTGCAAGAGAAACATGAAGACATGCTACATTAACACCAACACATGGGAGGCTTGTGCAGAAGACAGTATGACCTGGCACCTCCTCGTCTGACAAGGAACGAAAAGGAGTGAAAAAGAGAATAAAGAAGCCGCCACGGAAAAGAGAGCCAAAAGAAAGTAGAGACCAGCAATTCCAGCAGGTATCACTGTTTGTTTGCAGTCACTGCTCCAGAGACTGTCATTCAAGAATTGGTCTGTTCAGCCACTCACGCAGTTGCAGATAAAAAGTGGACACTATGCCATCATCTTCAGTAGACAGAGGGATGCCAACAAATATTTAAACACACACACACACACACACACACACACACACACACACACACACACACACACACACACAAATGAGTTCCGAAAAGTTCTTTGACAGTCCAAGAAGGGAATATCCTACAGCCATTAACATCCATCCTATTACACCTATTCAATCCCACAGTTCAACACACTTGGCACATCATTAATAATCTTTCAGAAAATTTTAAAAGATAAATTAATATAGTCACTCACTTGTTGGTTGAACTGAACTTTTCATCAACTACTTATATATTCAAAGGTTGTCTTTAATATATAAGTAGGTAGATATGAATTTTAGTTTTCAGATACATCTATGAAAAAGATGGATAAAAAATATTCTTAAAAATATACAAAGCTAGTCCAGATAAATCCCAGAGTGGTCACAAGAATTTCTTCTCAAAAATAATTAAATTTGATGATAAGAAATGAAGTTAGGTGTGTTAATGCATATTTCTATAATGGAGTCGACACATGAACTGGATTTTGTCGCCATTTCTATTCATGACTGTCTCAGACAATGATACTCAATTTTATGGCCAGATAAAGAGAAAAACAGATGACATTTAATAAAAGTATTATCTCAATCAGTAACTAGTTACTAGCCGGAGAAAAGGAGAAAAAAATCTATAACATATGAAAATATTTTATCATTTTTCCTCTACATACTTGTCCAACTTATTTGCCATTATTTATATATATTGGTCTGAAGATCGCATAGGAGAGAAACTGTCAGTAACCATGTGTTGAGTCCATGTTCTCACTACCTATGATAATGAGTACTATCTGCTTGGAAATATAACACCCATATTATCTACAATATATATATATATATATATATATATATATATATATATATATATATATATATATATATGCTTAGAGGGCAAGCCAAATCTGGAATAATAATTAACAAGAAAGGAAAAAAAAAAAAAGCAAATGAACAGAAACATAAACGTGCCCACACACACTTACACACACATAAACAAGCACCCCCTCCAACACACATACAGAATTTGGAAGACATGAGACAGAACAAGTGAACAGCCACTAGCAACAACTTCAGTTCTAGTAATCTTCTGTAGATGGGATTTTTATCCCAAAATATTGAGAATAAATCACAGGTTAACAAACAAACACCACAGTCACCTTCTTTTTTCTTTACACTTGCATTGTGATAGCCTTCAAAACCAACCAGCAAACATACATATATATGTATATATGTATATATATATATATATATATATAGAGAGAGAGAGATGCTGATAGGCACATGCCCTACATCACTGATTCATAAAAATTGTATCCATGCGTCCCAGTGTTTTTTTTTCTTCCCCCATCATTTCCAGGTAACTGTAAATACATTTCAATATTTTTCTTGGAAATGAATTACATTGTATGGGGTACAAGGTAGGGGTTAGATGGCTTTAATTGTTCAGAGATAAAACTCAGCAATTTATTAAGAAACTTTAGTTGGGACCCATCAAATTTCCCAGCGATTCATTCAAATCAAATCTGTGCATTCCAGGATGCACTAAATTAAAGAGGTATCAGCATCCTGTATATATATATGTGTATATATATATATATATATATATATATATATAAAGTTGGTTATGTGTGCATATATTACATAAAATTATGTAATCAAAATGATTGCAGTTATGTCTATGAGTTATTTTTTTTATACCATTTACCATTTATGAATACGAAGATATCTCATTTTGGCCAACTTAGCAACTCTTGTTTAATGAGAATTATTAATTTTTCTATTAAGCTTTCAATTTAAATTGCAACAGATAACTGTTTCATTATTCATTTTTGATCTGGTCTTTTGTGATCTTAATAGATAATCAATTGTTTTGTTGATAGTTTTTATAATATTAAATATATCATTTAAATGAATCAATGTTTTGCTTTGAATCTGTCCTTTTAAAATTACAATTTCATTTTATAAAGTGAAGTAAGCAAGGATAGAGATGGAAAGAAGTGAACAGATGAATATTGATAAAAAGTTGGTTGGTTGGATTTTATGGCATGTCAACCTTTGTTGGGTTATTTTATGTTGAATATGATTTGTTTTATTCAAATTAAAAAAAAACAAAAAAACTAATTTTTTTTAAACTCATTTTTTTTTCTATTTATCCCATAGATGGGACCCTAACAGGTACTACCACACCGGATCAGGGTGGACCTAAGAGTAATGGTGAGCTCCAAAATTGGAATTTCAAAATTAGATGCAATTTAACGTCATACCCAGGACACAATAAAAAGAAATGCATTCTGTATCTTCCAAGATAGAAAATGAAATAGATGGAAAGATTAGTGAATCTATAGATAATTTTTTTTAATACTATATTCTGAAAATTTAAAATCTAAAATTTCATTTCTGACGTATTTATTTTTTAAAGTTCTGTTCATAAAAATATTAATGTAAGTTTTATATTATTGTAAAGGATTTACTTATTTGATTTATTCTGTTGTTCCAGGCAATGTTAGAAACTTTTGTTTCAAGTCCTATAATGTTAGATGTTTGCACATACATTGTACTTGGCTTGTCCATAACACATTCAGTCAATGAACTTTGCCTCTAGGAATATCTTCTTCCTTTCCAATTTCATTTACTAGTCTCATTGCATTAACAAATATTCAGAAGTAACTAGTCTGCTTAGTCATGCAATTAGTCTTATATATCATATTTGTAGATAGAGAGTCGAGTAGAAATGATATAACATTTGCTACTCAACATTTTAAGGCTTTATATATCATACATCATTTATAATACATTTATTAATCCAAAAATGCATACATACCAATAAATACATTCAACAATATTTTTTATAATATGTTCATATTCTTTTGTAGAAGAATTATGATTGAGTATTGTTTCCTCATACAGAATAAATGTGAGAACAATTCAGGACAAAATAATAAGAATATTCTATTGTTTGGTTTGGTTTGTTTTATGGCATATCAACCTCAGTGGGTCATTTAATGCCGATAAAGTTTTGAAATAAAGTAATTCTTAATGGATAGACAATTTTTTTATAAATACATTTTTCTATTTAACCCATAGATGGGAGCTTAACAGGTATTACCACTCCAAGTCAGAGTGGACCAGGAAGCAATGATGATGAAGGGGTGCTCCACATTCCCCAAACCTCTAAAACTGGAACCTCACTATCAGATAGAGTTTAAAATCATTCCCAGGACATGTAGACCCCCAGCCACTGCCTTCTAGCACCCATATAATAAAAAGGGTTTGGGCTTGCCATAAGGGCAATAGAGTGCTAGGGCTTGACGTGACCAGCCGATTGATCGGAGGGGGCCTCTCCAACTGCATGCCTAGCCTAAGTAAGGGTCTAAGTGGAGTGTAGCAGGTCATGGACTGCTCATCCACCAAGACTTCGTCCTTAAGCATCATGGGTTGCCACCCACGGCCAACAGGTAGCCTCATTTGGGGGAGTCTTACTCCTCTGAAGAGGTGCAGTCGGTGCATTATATTCTATTGTCTGAACAAACATAACAGAATACAAGCATGACAGTGTAAGTAAGTAAAGTTGGCAGGGCGGCCTAAAGTCGGTATCAGCCAGACAGCAAGGGAGTCTATCCCTTTTCAGTAGCACTAGACCAAGGAGATTATTTTAGCATCTGAGTTGGAGCACCACACCTACCAACAGCTCCTTACTTTACCACACAGATCCCTGTGCTACTCATACACTGAGTGAGCGAGGACCTGGAACCTTGTCTCTCCTAGGCTGACGCTCTACTGACTGACTGAGCTAAACCAGCCCCATAACAGTGTAGAAATTCTTATTAGGTGATCAGTATTCAGCTGTGTTACAAGTTGAATCTGCTCTCAGAATCCAGAGTTGGTTAGTGATTTATATAGCAGGTTGGGTTATTCCACTGTGGACCTTGGCCAACCTCATTCCCAGGATTCTGATTAGCTATTGGTTTTAGTGTGAAGACTTTGATCCATATATACCCAACACATGACTGTTTTCTAGTAGTAAAGTAACAGGGCCTGTATTCTACTATTGCCCCCCTTTTTTGTTGTCTAGTAACTTGTCTAGTTACAGCCTCACTGTGAAAGTAAGTAAGATATGTTTACTCTACCAACAGGGGATACAAAGAAGAGCTTATACAGAATTGTATGAAATGCCCTAATATGAAAAGGAGTCTTTTAATAGATATATATAAGTCTTGAATCCTTAATATCTAGCTAGTAGAAGTGTAAAGACTTACATGTTATTGTGTTCATGCAACACAAGGTTACTGGTGTGCAAAGACCCCTGTCCATGGACAGGAATGTAACTGGTGTGTTGTTACTTCTTGAAGTGGAAGAGTAAAATAGGGTTTTGACTTTTCAATTGTTTCTTTTATAATGCCACTGGCTATATCACCTCATGACTTATTATATTACCTTTCATGTCCCCTAATAACAAATAGAACAATGGCAAGTAAGGTGTGTAATCCTACACTTCCAAACCAAAGATACCAGTATTTCATTATTTCTAGTTGAACATGTACAATCAAAATTAATATAGATATTATTCATTACCAAATTCAACAGTATCAAAACTTTGCAAAAAAAAACAAAACAAATAAATATATGAAAATGTAGCAGTCCAAAAATAATTGCACCCTTTATAATTTATTTCTGGTTACAGAGTTGCAATATTGTTTAGCAATAAATAATTACTAATAATTAATACTTCCTTAATTATGACCGTTATCATCTTGCAACATCCTCTGGTTAAAAATGAAACTGTCCAAATCATCGAAGATGAAATGTAAATATCTTACCTGGTGCCACTATTCCACCAAATTCTTATTTCTTATGAATGTCATCACCTCAGCTAAATAATGAACCATTCCATTTTTATTATAAAGAAAAAATGGTAAGAAAAGGACATGCTACAAAGAAAAATATAAGAAAGAAAGTGTATGAGTGAGTGCATGGAGTGATAACTAATCTGTTTCAATCAAACATAATGAAAAGGAAAAGGAAAAAGAAAGAGAGAAAAGTGTTAAAGGAAGATTATCATACTTTTTACATACTGAACTATTGTAATAGCTCTTAAGTAAACATATCAAACGTAATCACTGTGGTATATCCACAGGTCCAGCTAGTTACTAATGATATCTGCTTTGATTGTATAAGGTTTCACTAGAAATAATAAAAATCTGGAGTTTTGGTACAAAAGAAAATTAAAACTTTATAGAAAAATTTATTGGGTTATACTTATTTACATTGTACGATATACTATATGTATTAAATTTAGTTTATTTCCTGTTATTCAAGATATAAGTGTCATTCAATAAATAAAGTGAATTTTGGGACTTGGCAATAGGAAGTAGATTACAGTTAGACTTTTTTCAAGGAAATTAATAGTGATGTGTGCTTTCATGTCCCAGAAGACTATCAACATGATCTTCTTTACTGACTGCTGTACCCAGAACTTTTTCTTAAGTCAGTCTCTTTCTACTAGATGGACTGTTTTTTCAACTCAGGTTCATGGTGGCAAGCCCATTTGTAAACTTTAATTTTTTTTTTTAACTCAAACATGCTTCTCTGTACACACCACACATTCTCTACTAAATTTCACATGGTTTACACTTTTCAGGCACCAACATTTTTATCACAGACCTCTGTTTAAGTCTGGAGCTCTGATTTATCACCATTTTGAAAAGCCTCAAAACATTTTTGCTGAATTAAATTAATTTTTGCTAAAAACTAATTCCCAACATTGCTGAGTTTACATTTATGGAAATAAATTCAAGAAAAAAAAATTATTTTGCTTTTTAAAAAATAATTCCCCTTATTTAATATTCCTCGTATATCCATTAACATCAACAGTTGGTTCATGAAGTTTTAAGTTACTCTACCTTCCGGTATTTAACTAATTCAAAATGACACACAATTTTTGAATATTTCCCTCGAGGCTTTTATTCCAACAAAAAGATGATAAAATATAGAAATCTTTAATGATGAAATAATACATTAAGCCAAAAGCTAAAACATTGCATCACTTAATTATCTGTTAAAAAGACACTCTGAGTTGAAGAGGCAGACAAATGACATTAGGCTTAAGGGTCAAAGTTAACTTTACTAAATTGTCTCACAAGAGAATAATATAGTGGATATATATATATATATATATATACACACACACACACAAAGGTGAGTCAAAAAATAATGCCATTTTGTTTAGGATAGGTATCATTACCAACACAGGAACATGTATCATAGATCGAAATGAAGCTGGTCCTCTGTGGATCACATCACTTCTTCTCCACATAGTAACTGTTTCTCTCAATAGCAATGTTCCACCTTTGAATGAGAGCATGTATCCCTGCCCCATAAAATTCTGTTGACTGTTCTATGAACCACTTCACTACAGATTTCACTTCCTTGTCACTGGAATAATGTTTGCAACTCAAACACGCTTTCACTGGTCCGAAGAGATGATAGTCTGAAGGCGCTAAATCTGGTTAGTATTGAGGATGCGGTAAAGTTGTCCACCCAAATGAGGCGATTTTTTCCCTTGACCTGGTGCTTGTGTGTGGTCGAGCATTGTCATGTAGAAGGAAAACATTGTTGAATGGCAAATTGGGTCTTACTCATTGGATTCTTGTTCTTAGTCTCGTTAGGGTTTCAATGTAGGCCCTAGTTTAAAAAAAAAATTCACATACAATAAAGAAAATGGCATTAGTTTTTAACTCACCCTCGTATATATATATTTTTACCTACCCCTCTGCACGAACAGGATGTGACACAAAGTCAATTTTTAAGTGGAGTTTAACAGATCTAAATTCTGAGTTTTCTTTCTCCTAGACTAGTTACCTAGCCATGGTTATGTATATTTTAGTTATAGATATCTTTGAATATAAATCAAATCTTCATCATTTTTGCACAAAAAGCTAGAAATGCTGATATTTAATATATATATATATATATATATTTACTTTGTTAATTGTTTTATTTTTGTAGTTTCCTCCAGACATACATACATACATACATACAACTGCCTCTTATATATGTATAGATTAACATTAGATATTAACACAATCTTTTTTTTTCTGTTGCCATTTTTTTGCTTGGAAAAAGAGATTTCCCTTTTATCTCACAGAATATACAACTGCTGAGGGTTGATGTGAAACAAGATTAACAAAATCATAAATACAAAGAAAATGTTAAATTGTTCAAGCAATATTTGGAATGGAAATAATTCTTCTCAAAAGCAATAAAATTGCTTATATAGTCAAAAAAGGTTTACTGAAAAATAGGAATTGCACTTAGGTTTTGTTTTTTTTGTTTTTTAATGGCATATCAAACTTTGTGGGTTATTTAATGCCAAAGCCATCGATGAGAAAAACAGTAGTGGTACTATTTAAACTACAGCGGATGGGGAACCAGTGGCTTCGGCCCTGGACCTTACAAGCTAATAGTATTGATCTCAGGGGCCTATCCCTCCCCCAGGCAATACCTGTCCCTTTGACTTAGTGGCAGGGCTGGTTTTATTGCTCAGTACCTGAGGTGCCCCTCTTGTGGGGAAATGTCAATGAGATCAACGCATTTTTTGCACCCACCACCCATGAGTCATGGCTTGTGGGTGGTTCCACATTAATAGGGTCTTGTGTCTAACCCATACACATGAGGTATGTGGTAAATATCAAGTCACAGTCTAGCACATTAACCATTATACCATATAATTGCACTTAGACTTTGCCAACAAGTGAGTAAGCTGTAATCACAAAAATTAATTATGAAAATGATTATTTTTTGTTATTTATTAAGGTTTTCCTTAATTAGTTTAGAGGAATTGTCATTACCCATCAAATATTGAATAGGTATATCAATACATAAATGATCTGACAGCAGGAGTTGACTAAGTATAGTTTACATTTGGCACAAAATCACAAATATGAGGAATTTAGAGTAAATGGAATACATCACTCACCTGTAATTAGTTCTCATTAATTCATTTTTGTATTGCTTTCTATTGCAGTTTTGTCGACCTTCATTACAGATTTATCTTTTGGTTATGTTTTAACACTTTCTATTCAAATAGATATTAAGATGATGGCTAAAGAAGGCATTTGGTCAAAAGAGAAAATTGAAAACAATTCTTTTTTTTAATTGAAATAGATCACTAATTAGGACTGAGTAGTAATTTAGTAGTGACCACCCCAAGTGGATTTAACAGGTTTGAAATCAGAGTTTGTTGACTTTTATTACAGATTTATCTTTTGGTTAGCACTTTCTATTCAAATAGATATTGAGATGGTGGCTGAAGAAGGCATTTGGTCAAAAGAGAAAATTGAAACATAAAAATGAACAAAAAGTGAAAAGCTATTTAGTGGTAGAAATGGTAATTTGTATCTTAAAGGAAATTATTGAGTGTTGTCCTATGATATGAGTTTACCAGAAGAGGATTTTTATTTGTTCTTTAAATGAAATGCCATGTAAATTATCAATTTTCCTGAATATAATAATTTTATATTCAAATCTATATAGTTATGTTCCTTAATTGTATGACTTATCATCTTGCAACACCATCTAGGTAAAAATGAGACCATTCAAATCATCCAATTTGAAATGCCAAAATGTAAATCCTGATTATCTGGTGTTTCTTATCCACCAACTTCTTATTTCTTATAAATGTCATCACCTGTGCTAAATAGGAGACCATTCTGCTTTTATTATAAAGAAAATGACATGCTACACAGAAAAAATAAAATCAGAAAGAAAGAGTAGGGAAAAGATAAAGAGAGGAGGTGAGTGTGTGGAAGCATTAACCTTAATCTGTTTCAATCAAACATAATGGAAAGAAGGAAAGAAAGAAAAAGGAGTGAGAGAGAGTTAAATCAAGATTATTATACTTTTTATATATAGAACTATTTTGTAATACTCTTAAGTGAACATATCAAACATCGTAATAGTTGAAATATCATACTGTTGTATATCCATAGGTGCTGCTAGTTAATCAATAAAACACTAACATATTAAGTGATGTCCAAAACATATGATGCAAACATTAACTAATGCAAAATGTTTATCAATATACAAATAAAACATTAGCCGTGATGCTGATAGGTACACGTCTTGTGTCACTGATGCATAAAATTCTAAAAGGATGCAGTAAAATTGTATCCATGCATCCCAGTGTTTTTTTTCTTCCCCCACCATTTCCAGCTAACTGTAAATACATTTCAATATTTTCTTGGAAATGAATTACACTGTATGGGGTACAAGGTAGGGGTTAGATGGCTTTAGTTGTTCATAGATAAAAACTCTGCAATTTATTAAGAAACTTTAGTTGGGACCCATTAAATTTCCAGGTGACTCTTACAAATCAAATACATGTGTCCCAGGATGCACTAAATTAAAAAGCTATCAGCATCACTGCATTAGGCATATGATACCAGCATTATGATGTTACTTTCCCCCATAGATGCCATGAATTTACTGGAAAGTGTCATTTTGCTAAGTCACTTGACAGTTTGAAAAGGGAATTTATGCGCTTGAGCACGAGTCCAGTACATCAAATCTTAGGGGTCGGTTCAGAGCACTCAGTAGAGCACTCTCCTAGCAATCTCAAGGTTCCTTGTTAGATACCTGTATCCACCATCTCAGCACATGAGTAGCACAGATTCAGTAATCTGATCTGTATGCTAAAGTGGGGAGCTGATGGTAGGTGTGGCATTCCACCTCAGCAAAAACAATCTCGCTTGTCTAGTATGAGTGAAAAGGGGATAGAGTCCCTCACTGATACTGACAATAGGCCACTCTACCAACTTTACTTACATCAATCTAAAGGGTGATTGAAGTTCATATCATAAATAAGGCTGTTTGTATTTCACACAGTGTTAATACCCTTGGGAAAGTTATGCATCCTACTCTCCTTTCAGCTATGGGTAAATAGTAGAGCAGACTGGCTCTTTAATCTTACACATCACACATCTATACATGTGTTTATGCACAGACATGTAAGCATTCATACATGTGTACACACATACATTCACATAAGCATTCATACATTTGCATACAGATACAGATACATAAACATTCATACTTATGTACATAGATACATATAGACACATATACACAAGCATGAAAATATTTTGGAAAAACATTTTTTTCACTTGTAGAAATAAAATCAATGTCATTCCTTTATGAGGACCTTAAGCATTATTTTGCTCTTTCTGTTAAGATTTTGATTTGTTTGGAGGGAAAATAATGACATTTTAGATAATTTTCTGCTTCACTTGATTTTTACTGGTTTATTGCTCTTTCAAATAACATGGTCCACTTATTGAGGTGTTCTTTAAGCCTTTGAGGTCAACTTAATAGGGTTTTTCTTTCTTTTTTTTTTCAAAATAGTTTTTATTACAGTAAAAAATAAACTCTTATTATTTTATTAATTTTGTTCCATCTTATCATTGCTTTTATCACAACATTCTGCTTCAATACTCATTATTATTATTATTAGTTTTGTTCCATCTTAGTATTTCTTTTTATCACAACACTCTGGGTCAGTACACTCTTCATTATTACTATCATTTTGATATTAACTTTATTCCATATTATTGTTGCTTTTATCATACCACTCAATACACTCTTCATCATTATTATAATATTAGTTTTGTTCCATATTATTGTTTCTCAACAATCTGGGTCAGTACACTCTTCATTATTACTATTATTTCAAAATTAGTTTTATTTGATAATATTCTTGCTTTTATCAATACAGTCTTCATTTTATCTCATTAACAAATTCTAACATTTGTAAGTTTAAGACATCAATGTTAAAATATTCTTTCTTTGGAGGCAATCTTTGTAGAAATTAGACATTCTTTCTTTGGGGGAAATCTTTGTGCAAATTGAATCTCAACCAATGAATCCTATCAGATTATCTAAAAATAGTGTATTTATAACAGAACCAGAAAGGAAAGATATAACAAAATTTTGATCATTTATTCTCTAGTGAGAATAGCATATTCCCCCTAGCCTTCATCCCTTTCTTTTTTTTCAATTTTATGGCATGTCAACCCCTGTTGGGTCATTTTATGCTAAAGATGTTTTGTTCTATTCTTTATGGTATTGAAAATTCTTTTTTTGAATTTAATTTAAAAAAAAATCATTTTTTAAACTCATTTTCTTCTATTTAATCTATAGATGAGACCCTAAAAGGTTCTACTACTTTGAGTCAGGGAGGACATGGAAGAATTGGTGATGAGGGATACTTAACACTCCCCAATGCTTCATAATTGGAACTTCACCATTAGATACAGTTTAATGTCATACCCATGACATGTCCATCATCGCATCAGTCCTCTTTTCAATTCACTGTGGGACTTAATCTTTCCACAAAGTCTATAAGATATAAGAAGTAATGCACCTTCCTCTCTCATGCTGGAGTATCCTGGGTATGATGTTAACTGTATCTAATGGTGAAATTCCAATTCTGTTAATTTGAGGAGTGTGAAGTACCCCTTCATTGCCATTACTCACAGATCCCTGAGTGGTAGTACCTGTTAGGATCCCATCTATAGGTTAAATAAATTAAGATAGGTTATTAAAGAATTTGTTTAAAAAATAAAATTAGAAAAAAATTGAAATCCCAACAAAAAGGTATAAAACAAAACATCTTCAGCATAAAATAATCCAACAAGAGTTGACATGCTGTAAAATCCAGCCAACCAACCACACTTGTAGGGGTTTGAATTCAGAGTTTTCCGTCTGCTAGAAAAGTTGCACAACCAAGGTTAGTATGCTTAGTCTTTTCATGGCTTGTGGAACAAGAGATGGATTCATGCCTTTCAAAAGGACATTAGTAAGAAGTGAAATGAAGAAAACAACCTTGCCTGGAATTTCAACTCACCTTGCCAATTCTATTTTCCTTGAAGACAATCATTATACCACCTGTGCCTCTCATTACACCAAGCACATGATAGCATAGAGTTCTAGTTGGAGGCAATATTGAAATTGCTGTGCAGAGTTAATATATACATGTGCATATGAATAAGTGTCTCTTTTGCTTCCTACCTTTGCCTCTTTTTTTCTCTCCAGGGAGTATTATATATATACATACATACATATATATATATTATATATATATATATATATATATATATATATGAGAGAGAGAGATATTTCACAAACCATATATATATATATATATATATATATATAGAGAGAGAGAGAGATAGAGAGAGAGATAGAGAGAGTGATAATGAAAAAGTACAATATCCACCATACACATCAGACCTAGTTCTATAAAACTTTTTCTTATTTCCAAAATCTGAAAATTCATCTCAAGAATAAGTGATTTGATGATATGGGGTGGTTATTTCTATTGCTAATCTGAATACTATTATGAACTTTATTTGGCCCAGTAGATATTTACCCAACATGTTTGATACTAATAGGATGCAAAACAAAGTCACAAGTATGAGGCTTCTATAAGATTATAGAGGGAAAAAGATAATGGAAAGAGCCAGGAATGTAAGAGTTACATGTAGTTTAACATGGAAAGTTTTGGGGATATCAGCACAATACCAGATGGTGTTTTCTTACTGGTCAAGAGACATCATGTGGAAAAGTGTAGAAGAGTAAGAGTCATAGGTGAGATTGTAAGGTCAGTTTTAGTATAAAGCTGTGACTGAGTGAGACTTGTTTCTCACCCAGGGCAGTTTGACTTGGAGGATAATGAAAATGTCTAATGTGAAAAAAAATAAGTTTCACTTTGTGTTATTACTAAAATTACTGTAAATGGCACAAGGCAAGATATTCTCCAAGAATCCCAAGTTGTTTCCTGACTCAAAACAGCAAAGAATTGCCAGGCAACTCAATATCAGCCCAACATCAGAACCAAGCTTCTCCAAGCAGAACAAAAAAAAAGAGATAAGTATACAATGATTATTTCTAATGATACATCATCACTTCATTCACTTTTCAAGAGTAATGGATCTGCAAGATTAGCTTGCTAACCATTACACCAGTGGAATGTTCTTGAGGACATTAAAAGGAATATGAAAGTTCACCTTCACACCATAATTGTAAAAAAGATTTTAGAGGTACTTTCACTAATAAATAATGCATATTAATATAATATATATATATATAAATTGAAATTCACATACCTAGGTAGTAATATCTCATCCACAGAGAACGATATTAATATACGAATTAGAAAGGCATCAGTCATATGGAAATCCGATCTCACTGACAAGCTAAAGCGACATTTCTTCCAGGCTGTGGTTATATCAGTACTGCTGTATGGCTGCTCCACTTGGACCTAATGAAGCGCCTTAAGAATAAGCTAGATGGGAGCTGCACACGAATGCTGCACGCAGTCTTGAACAAGTTGTGGAAACAGCACCCTACAAGGAAGCAGCTGTATGGCCACCTGCCCCCCATCTCACAAACCATCCAAGTAAGATGGAGTAGGCATGTCATGTTCATCTAATTTTTCACATTGTTTTCCTTTTCTCACTCAATCAGGTTTTATTCCAAACTTACCCATATATATGTACATCCATACTAATAGATATATATATGTAAGTGTACAAACACACACACAAATCCCACACACATCCACAAATATAAATTAAATTAGGTGGTAATAATATATGTATTATATAATAATAACTTGTCATTTCTTGGATTTTATCATACCTGGAAGGTGTAAACCTGGGCCTTGCCAGAGAACTGAAAACAGTGTGGAACATGAAGGTAATAGTAATACCAATCATAGATCCATTGGAACAGTCCCCAAGAATGGAAAAGAAAGACTGGAGGAATAATTGAAACCATTCAGACCCCAGCACTACTAGAATTGGCTGGAATACTTAGAAGAATTCTTGAGAACTGAGGAGACTTGCTGTCACTCAGACTTCAAGGGAAAAACCATCAGTTAGAACTAGTATGAAAAACCTAAATTGAATAAAATGATGATACTACTACTACTACTAATAATAATAATAATGATATAGTAGTCTCTGGTGGATTTTGCGGTTACAGCAGATCACAGGGTGAAGATGAAGGAAAACGAAAAGATGAACGAAAAGATGTACAAATACCTGGACCTTGCCAGAGAATTGAAAAAGCTGTGGAATATGAGGGTCAACGTGATACCAATTGTAATTAGTGCACTTGGAATGGCTGCCCCAAAAAGCTAACACATCAACAATAAATCAAAGAATCAAGACCATACGGAAAACAAGATTAAGATTGGATAGAATACTCAGTAGAGTCTTGGAGACATGAAAAGACTTGTTGCCACTTAAGACTCCAGTAAAAAATCAGAGCTTGTATGTAAACTTACAAGGGGTGAAATAATTATCCCTTGAAACAGTCTCCATAAAACTGGAAAAGTGACTGGATGAACAGTAGATTAGAGGAAGAACTGAGACTGACCAGACCTAAGTACTGCTAAAATTGGCTGGGATACTTTGAGTCCTGGAGACCTGCTGTCACTTAGAATCCAGTGAAAAAACATCAGTTAGAGCTGGTGTAAAAATCTCATGAGAGCAGAATAATTTTTCCATCAGCCTTTTTATTTGAGTAATAGCAAGTCATTATTCTTCAAATGTATATAAGTCTTGTTAACAAGAATTGCCAGTCAATAGTTTGTCGAGGAGATTCAGACAGGAATTTGGTGTGTAATTTCCAACTTCTCATAGAAATCAATTGCTGATTGTTGACAATACAATTGTAAAGTGAAGACATACCAATCTATGGATGACCTCAATTGATTTTAGAAATGCATACAATATGCGGCCATACTCTTGTATAATTGAGACTTTGGAGATGTCAGGTTAGTTTGGTTTCTTTGTTTAATAAACATATCAACATTAGTGGGTTATTCAATGCTAAAACCATCCTCATAGAAGAATAGTATCATTAGTATTTAACTCATAGCTGGGGAGGGGATTCATACCTCTCCCAAGAGTATTAATCTGCCACTACACCACTGCATATCAACCTTCATGGGTTATTCAATGCCAAAGCCATTCTTGTAGAAGTACAATATTGTTAGTATTAGCTGGGGGGGGGGAGGATTCATATCTCTCCCAGGGGTATTAATCTGAAAGAGAACATAATAGCAAGAGTGGAGTTTGAACTCGCTTACAACAATGTTGCAGTCCAGTACATTAGCCACTACACCAACACATATCAACCTTCATGGGTTATTCAATGCCAAAGCCATCCTTATAGAACAGTATTGTTAGTATTTAACTCATAGCTGGGTGGATAAGGCAGTTCATAACTTTCCCAAGGGTACTAATCTGAAAGGGAACATAATAGTGGGACTGCAGTCTGGATTCGCTTTCTACAATGTCACAGTCCAGTACATTAGTCACTACATGATGGCGTACGTGAGGAAAGCAACAAGTGTAGTATCAGTTGTTCGTTTGGGGTCAATTTCTGGGACTCTCCCCTCCACAATGGTATCAGAGAGTCTCTAACATTCTAGAAGTTTCCAATTGTTGATCATTTGATTATACGTAACAAATGTCACAGTCCAGCACATTAGTCACTACATGGTTAGTCACTGAAATATTAAAAGCCATGATACAATTTATAGTATTGTATATAGTAGAAGACCACTCTTTTCTATAATAATTAATTTTTAGATTGTGTTGTCATAAGGCAGGGGAATCTTCCATGGAAGGATTTGTTCCCCTTCATTGGATTGATCCCTCTCCCAATCCTCCTAAGGATCAGGCACAAACTTGAAAAAGGACAATTCAGAACTTTATATCAAAGCAAAAATTGTTAATACACAGAATAAAAGCAAGTGCATGTTATGTGGTGACAGAGATGAAAGGGTTAATCATATATTAAGTGAACATAGCAAACTGGCAAAAGGAATGCAAGACTAAGCATGACTGGGTTGGAAAGGTGATCCACTGGGAATTGTGCAAAAGATTAAAATATGACTATACCGACTAATGGTATATGCATAAACTAGGATGTGTCCTAGAAAATGAGGCATTGAATTTTCTAGGATTTTGAGATACAAACGGGTCAACTAATTTCAACCAGAAGACCAGACCTAAAGTTAAAAAACAAAAAAAGAACTTGTCCAATAGTGGATTTTGCTGCAATGGACCACAGTGTAAAAATAAAATAAAATCAAAGATAGAAAAATACTTAGATCTTGCCGGAGAGCTGTAGAAATTGTGGAATGTGAAGGTGGTGATGCTACCAAGTTGGTGGGCTTGGAACTATTCCTAAGGTCTTGGAAAGCAGATTGAAAAGATTGGACAAAAATCTCTCCACAATCTTTGATAGTCATTGTCTTTCAAATAATTTCATAATAAAAAAAGATTGAATTTGAATTGTCTATAATTGGTTAGAATAAAAAAATGTTACTTTCTACTTATTGTAGTTTGAACTTCATTTAATAGTCAATTTTCATGTCTTGTTTAATGACTATAAAATATTTTTCTTAAAAATAAACCCATCAGATTTCTTTATGGTAGAAACAATGAAAGGAACCTTATAGAGTCTAATCATTGGTAAGTAATATTACTATAGTTGGGCTGTGGGTATAAGATGTACACAAAATTGTCACTTCTATTTATGAACTCTCAACAACAGCAGGCATTTCCAGTAAAAAATGGCCAATGAGTGATGAGCATAGAAAGGATTTAAGATCGGTTGCAATTGTCCTCAAATCAATTGCTAATTTAACCTTCTGCCAGCAAAGCCAATCTTTTGGATTACAAAGAACTTAGACTTCTAGATATCACAGAGGAAACCTACTGACTCGAATTACAAGGATTAACCAACAGAACCCCTACCATGTCCACAGGAATTTTAACAACCATATATAAATAAAATCTATTACACCTTAATTGTTAATCAATGATTACTTATTGTGGAGGTAGCACATGCTTAACTCTTTGAGCCCAAATTTACCCCCCATTGGTAAACTGATGCTAAAGGTTCAAAGGATGCCTATTTCTGGTCAATACTGGAGAGTTACTGAAAACAATGACTGATAGGGGCAGGTAGTGAGACTAAGTCATGTGAATCTGTGCTACCAGCATGACTTGGTGATATTTTCCTCCATGGATATATTAGAATGGAAGGAAAATACATTCATTATTTTTTTTATTGTAACCGAAATAAGTGTTCTATCATCTTTAGTCTTTACTAATTAATGACTAAACAAGAACGAAAAACAGATTAGACAATTAGTTAATGGTAGTAATTGGTAGTGAAGAAATATCAAATGGCATTACTTTTATTGTGCAAGCATGTTGTCTGCGGTAGAGTTTTGCATTATACATTAGCACAGCTTGCTCTCCCCAATCACCAAACATTTACTTTGGCATCTATCAAATAATTGAGATGAATTCAACTTGACTCGCGGATCAATATTCTTGGTTCAGCACTTTTAGACCATCATTTACATTACCGGGCCTTCATAGTAGCTTGTTAAAAGAAAAAGCTTTTTTTTGTTTTCTATTCAATGATAGAAAAATTAATCATTCATTCAATGTTTATAAATGTACTCATTTCATGTGTAAGTGTATTGAAGTTTCTGCTGCAGAAAATGATTGGAAAATCTCTTCAATACCAGATAGTTGAGTAAAGATAAATGTTGTCTTTATTATATGTATATATATATATATATATATATATATATATTCAAGGCTTTATCCAGAATCAGAGAAATGACCTAGACAAACCAACTAACAAAAATTTGAATTTGTGTCTGAGTTCCTCCTCATCTTCCTAACCAGCCTTTTTCATAGTCAAGTGCAGCACGCGCGCACACACACACACTAGAAGACATGAAACTACAAAGTTCCTAGTTCAATGCCGGCCCTCGACAACTCAGTGTATGAGTAGCACAGCGATGTGTGCAGTATAGTAAGGAGCTGATGGTAGATGTGGTGCTCCATCTCAGATACTAAAATAATCTGCTTGGTCTAGTGCTAGTGAAAAGGGGATAGACTACCTCATTGTTTGACTTATACTGACTTTAGGCCACCCTGACGACTTTACTTATAGTTTAATCAGAGATTGAATTATTTAACAAGGATTATTGAAAGTGTTAGATAGGAACACTTGAAACTACAACTGTGTAAACAAACAATAATTATTAAAATAGGAATACTTACTTTAAACTATATAATTTGTATAAATTATTAGTAATAGATGAGAATACTTGATACCAGATTACTGTGCAAACAAATGAATATTATAGTCAAATAAAAACATGTAACCAAGATCTGTTTGATGGTTGGTTGATTAGATTTAACAGCATGTCAACCTTTGGGTCATTTTATACTTAAGACATTTTTGTTTAATCAATTTTGGCTGAGCATTACATTTTTTAAACTCATTTTTTGATCTATTTATTTAGGATGTGTTGATAGAAGGCTTGAAATTAGATTTTTTTTCTCCCCCTCCTAGAATAGTTGGCCTACCAAGTTGGTTGGTTGGATTTTATGGCATGTCAACTCTTGGTTTATTTCATGCCCAAGACGTTTTGTTCTATTCATCTTTGGTGGGTACTCAATTCTTTTTTTAAAACTCAATTTTTTTTAAAACACATATTTGTTAACTCATTTTTTCTATTTAACCCATAGATGGGATTCTAACATGTACTACCACTCCGGGTCAGGGTGGATCTAGGAGTATTGGCGATGAAAGAGTAATCTACATCCCTCAGAGTTCTAGAATTGGAACTTCACTATTAGATAAAATTTAATGTCATACCTAGGACATTAAGCTCCTCAGCCACTGCCTTTTAGCACATATATGATAAAAAGAGTTGGCTGAAGGTGCCAGAGTCCAAGAAGAAGGTGCCCGAGTCCAAGAAAAAATACCTGAAGAAGGCAGGAAGGCACATCGGCTGAAATGTTGTACAGATAACAATGAAGATGAGGAAAATTGTCCGAATAATACAAATAATACTAAAAAAAGGTGGAGTTTGCCATAAGGGCAATAGGGTGAAGATCTGGAATACATTGCTGACCCAGGATGTGTTGACAGGAGGCTTGAAATCGGGGGGGGGGGGTTTCCTTCCTAAACCAGTCGCCCTACCAGACTAGACTGCTATGGGTTTGAAGAGTATGTGTGTCTTCAACAACCCCTCCCCATGAGCAGGATATGCCACAAGGTCAATTTTTAATCAGAGTTTAATAGGTTTCAATTTAAAGTTTTCCTTCTTCAAGACTGGTTTCCATATCAAGGTTAAAGAGCCCAGTCTTCTTTACTATTTACCCATAACTGGAGGGGGAATATTTGTACCTTTCCCAGGGGTATTAGCACTATGAGAAATGCTAACAGCCTTGTCCAGGATTTTAACATATACTTGAATGGGGGGTTGTGAAAATAGAAGTGTCTTTGGATATTTCAGATATGAACATCCTTGATGCACATAGGCATATTTCTTTATTTGTTTTTAACTAATTTTTCAATCACCTTAAAGCTAATCTTAATTCTTCCTTTTTGTAGTTTGTTGGACTTTACAGCATGTCAACTCTTTTTGGGTTATTTTATGCCAAAGACATTAATTCTTTCTTTTTTTGGTTTTGATTCCTGATCAATCTTTTCATTTTGTCGACCTTGAAATGTTGTGGATTTCTAATAGACTTTTTTTTTGTTAAATTTTTTTTTATATTTTAGATGAAAATGAAGACACATGTCAAGAAAGTTTATTTATTGTGGGTTGATGTTTGATCAGAATGGACAATACGCATTTCCCCAAAAACATTTTTATTTTTTTCAAACTTGCTTTTGGCACATCGAAAATTGGATATCTGTATAAGAAATTCAAAGACTCCATCAATGTATCCCTTGAGGCTTGTGTTCTTCTGGGGGTAGGGGAAAACCTTGCCAATGATGGCTAGTTTTAATTAACTTGTTTTTTTTCCTGCTGTCTAAAAGTAATTTTAAACCCTCATCAATTTCTTGACTTTTAATTCATTCTGTTTTAAATTGATTCGGTGGATCAGGAAATGTCAAATGTGATTTCTCATGTTCATTTTATTTTTTTTATCTATTCTAATTTTTTTTTGATGACGTTGTCAGGAATGCCCAGCATCTATGGGGGGGGGCATCTACTCTAAATGGATGACATGTGGGTAATTCCATGTCAAATCATCCAGAAAAAAGGAAAATTGTCACCCACACGTTTCAATTTGTCTTAAATTTTTGCCAGGTGTGGACTATGTTAACAGTAGACGATCCCCAAAATTTCAGCATCTAATTCCAAAAATTGTTGGAGTTATGTGGATTTTTATTTCTCTAAATTTGGTGGGGTTTGTGAAAAATGACGTTTTGGTATCTATTTTTGTCTATAAAAGGAGTTCTAGAGCTTCCCTACTACTAAAAATTGGTTTATAAAAGCTTTTTTGCTCAAGGAACCCAAAAATGCTCAAGTCAACCAATTCTAAGTTATTGATGATTTATGATTCTTTCATAGCAAGATCAATATCTCAATATGGCACAGCATCTATGCCAAAAATTTTTTCTTTATTATTTCACATATATCAAACTATCTTTTTGGTAGAGATAAGATAGTTTGATTTTTGCTCAGAACCAAAGCTACCACTTCAGTTAAAATTTTGCAAATCAGAAATCATTAATAACTTAACATTTTTAAAAAAACTTTTTTCTCTGAGCTGGCTAATAGTGCAGGTAATATTGGATATCCACAAAAGAGATTCAATTATACAGTTATTAGGTTGGACCATAAATGACAGACTAAAATTAATATCTAGTTCTCATGTATAATACACATCCTTAACTTTCAAAGTTTAAAAATCTGGAAAAACAATTGTTAGATTTTACCAACTAAAATAGTTCTATAACATGTAAGGATGTGATGTTATAATAACATTGGAAGGCTTAAAGTAACCTCCCAACTTGGATACATGAGTATACATAAAAATCATTCTGATAAAGGTGCAAAAAATAACAATATTTATTCTGCAAGTGACGGAGATACATTTAGAGAAAGATATATACAAAGAATACATATATGTTCTATAAAAGGAAATATGCGTATGACTCACGTCATAGAGAATGTCACTAACTAGTAGCTGATAGTTAGGTAGGGGGGAAAAACTCCTAACCTAAGGCTTAGAGGAACAGGTGCTTAGACCATGTTTATACGTTGCCGGTCAGAGTGAAAAGAGGCTAGGGAATCGTAGTTCCCTCCTGTGGTCAATACTAATACCACCTCTCAGCAAACGAGACACATCAAGGGAAGATAACTCATTTTGGACTTGTTTTACTAATCCAACAGTTCCTTCAGCACATGAGGCTACTGCCTATGTCACGTTACCAGAACTTCTTGGTAAAATTACTATGTGATGACCCCTTGCACCATAAGAATTAGTGCACATTTTTCCTGTTGTATTTGTTCCTTGTATCATTCTGTTCTGTGAAGTAAATCAATGTGTAAGCACTTGTTTATTGTACCTCCATTAAAATAAGTCTTGTGTTCTCATTTTACTAACACTATGAGTCAACTAACTCACACCACTGCAAGTTGTCATAGACCTTTAAGTTTAACAATAATCTGTTCACCAATGACAGCTAATATTTTTAAATAATTTTGATTTTTCAGACTGTTGTCCTCATCTTTATTGTGGTATGTATAAACAACATTTTGGCCACTCAGGTGTTCCCTGTGTATCCAACCTGGGAAATCATTGTTTTTGTCTGTATTTTTGGGATGAGGCTTGATGTGAATAATTTTGATTATTGTTGTCATCATTATTGTATAAACAATGTTTCAGCCACTGTATCCACCAACTGTGTATCAGAATATAGTAATGATCCAACCTGGGAAATCATTTTTAATAGTTTGTAAGTTATTCAAACAGGCATTGGAGAACTTTCAAAAAATGATATTGTTTTTGCATGCCCAAACATCATGTTTATACATACCACAATAAAGATGAAGAAAACAGCCAAAAAAATCTAAATTATTCACATCAAGACTCATCTAAAAAATACAGACAAATATTTTTTTTTTGTTTTTTGCTTTAAATAATTGTATGCACTACCATTTGGCCTATCTATGGCCTCTCCTCTAACTGGTGTTCTAGCAGGCTCTTATTGAATTTTAGAATTAGGCCCAATCCAAACATTATACCCCAAAATTATAAATACTTCCACTATTTAGGAATGGTGCATTACTTTGAAAAACAAGATTACTAGTAGGACCTGTGGATAAATCACAGTATGATAATTTAATTAATACAACACAATGTGTTTACTTAAGAGCTATTGCTAAATAGTTCAATATGTAAAAAGTATAATAATTTTCATTTAACTCTCACTCTTTCTTTTCATTATGTTCGATTGAAACAGAGTAGCATTATCATTTCTGCACACTCACCCCATCTCTCTATTTTCCTCTTCTTTCTTTATATTTTTTCTGTGTAGCATTCCTTTTTCTTCCCTTTCTTTATAATAAAAATGCAATGGCCTATTATTTAGCTGAGGTAATGGCACTCATAAGAAATAAGAATTTGGATATGCAAAACAAGATAATCAGGATTTACATTTTTGAATTTCATATTGGATGATTTAGATGGTCTCGTTTTTAAGTGTATTATATAATCACAAAATTAAAGCAAATTGAACCTTGAATTTAATTTAGATTTGAAGAGACAAAAAAGATATTACCATTGAAAGACATTTGATTCATGCTAAACAATAAAAATCTTTAAAAAAACCACTACTAAAAACAACCTCATGATTTTTTACTAATACCACAACAATAAAATAATATCTGGAATAATCATAATCTTTTATCTTAAGAGCCCTTAGAATTTGCAGCCGTAATCTGGTAAGACTTTGTAATTTGGTAAGTACTCCTACAGTGAGCAATCTAAAAATTATATTTTTGAAGCTAAATTTAAGATAGAATAACAAAAAAAATGGCTTTTTAATCCTTACAAAAAGGACATCATTTCACACAAGCAGTCAATAATCTACTTATAAATTTTAATCTATCCACATATCAAAATAAAAACAAATATCAAAGTTTTAGTTTAAGTGCTTTTGAAACTTTAAATGAAAAGTTCTTAAATATTATTTCCTATTGTGTTTCTTTAAAAAGGTCCTCAAAAGTGTTTTTTCTTTATTTGAGAGGAAATCAAAAACATTAATTCTTTTTTAAGGGTTGTTTCAATTAACTTAACACATTGCCAATAAATTTCTTTGGCTAAAAAGTGATCATAATGGAATAAAGTTATTTGATGATTCTTTTATGTTTTTACATTAAAAAAAAAAAAAAAAATGTAATAAAAAGAATTGGCACTGATGAATTAAAGATGCTAAAAATACTCATAAAAATCTTATTTTTAGATGAAGAATACTCAGTCATATTTTTTATTTTTAATTGTGACAATTATTTTCTTTTCTAAAGATAAAAATAAGTAAAAATTTAAAATATGAAAGAAAATAATAATAATAATAATAATAATAATAATAATAATAATAATAAATGGATTACCAATTTGTTGTCACAGCAAATCAGTTAAAATAAATTAATGAGAAAAAACTTGAGAAATATCTGAACTAAAATAAAAAAATTAAAAAAACAAAAAAAAAAGCTATAAAATATAAGGCTGACAGTAATACCAATCATACTCAGAGCCCTCAGAATAATCCCTAAGAATCAAGAAAAACAAGAAATCTGTGGAAGAATTGTGACTATATAAACTACACCACTGTCAAGATAGCAAGAATACAATATTTTGCTCCATGTCTGAAGATAGTGTAACAAGCTAAACTTGTTGCTGTTGAAATTAAATTATTACATGATAAATTTAATGTCTTTTCATTTATATATACATACATGAAGGAAAAAAAATTGTTATATACCTTACCTTTGAACATTAATGGGTATGTCCCAATCCTCATAAATATGGGAGTATTATGCTGATTGAGTATTCTTATACCACTAGTAGTGGTATAAAAAAAAACCTTGACAAAGGATGGAGGCCATGCAAAATATTGGAAAAAAACAGTTATATATTAAAACTGTTTTTTTATTAAATTTTTGTATATTTTCTCTGCTTCCAATATCACCAACAATGTTCACAAGAACAATACACAACTATATTCATTTATAAAGAAGCATATTTCGATCCGGCATCAACCAAAAAAAATTATATATATATATATATATATATATATATATATATATATATATAGTCATCAACAGACACCGTGTTTCGACATATCACATCTCTTCAGTGTGGCTAGACATTTGTAAGCTACCTACAACCGGGATAGTAACCCAATCTATTCAGCATCAGTCGGATAGCTTAACTGCTCGGCTATCATCACCTACAGAATGGGAAGGGGATTTTAACTGTTTTAATACACACATCTGTCTGTATGTAAAGGCCACCATAGAGTGCTCCATCCCTTTTATAAGAGAGCATTGAATTTACGCTTTAGTTGGCAGTCGTATTGCATGATATTATTTGTATTTACTAATAAAGTCATGGAATTTCCAGAATGATTTTTATTAAATGATAATTGATATCAAAATACTGAATAACTAATTGCAATATTATAAATTGTAAGATTATTGTATAATAAATCATCAGTTAATCATCTAATTAAAATTCTATTTTCTTTCTTCTGATATTTAATCACCTCTTTCTATATGAAGATAGAATGTAACAGGTTTTAACATCTGGCCCAATTTGTGTTCATCATATGGGCAAGAACAAAAACTGCTGATGGGGTTGAAATTCCCAGAAGCAGATATACTTCATTCTTTTAAAAAATAATAATGAAATTATTGCATACAGTGCTCAGGTGCATCACAACTCATCAAAGGCTCATATATAGTACATAAAATAATGTATTAATGTCAGGAAAATGAATAGCGTACAGTCATGATATACATGTATGTGTGTGTGTGTGCATGTGCATGGAAGGGGGATATCAGGTATAGTGTCGTCGATTTACAGGAAGCATAGAGGTTTTGAAAGATGCAGTGGTTCAGCAACCAACAACAGATGCAGGCAGTTTATTCTATGTCTCAGCAACTCTGAGCATAAAAAAATGTTTCCGAAAGTCATGTGAGCTATTCTGTTTTCTGACTTTGTAACCATGTCCATGTGTGTTAGACACATGGAAATCAAAAATGTGCTCAAGGTTGCTGTTGGTAACATGTTTTCATCCTTCCCAAAAACAAGAATACTGCTGAGGAAATGAAAGGTACTTGATCTCTGCTGAAAATCTGGGGAGAAAAATACTTTGATTATTTGGATTATTGTCTCCAGAATTAGAAAATAGTGGTATTCAAACAAAAAGTCATTTTTTTTTGCATAAAAATGCTCAATTTCACATTGTTCAAGCAACTGTTAAACACTTATGTAAACTAGGATCTAAAAAATGACAGGCTCATGGTACAGTTGCCATATTCACCAGATCACGAACCTTTGTCAAGAGACAGGTTTACAAGGGGAACTGTATGTGAAACACATTTTGGGAAGCAATATTAGCTGTTTGCAAAGCCATTACCCCCAGAGAAAATTCTCAAATTAATTTCTGATGACAGTATTTTGCTTCAAGTCATTTGAGAAAATAGAAATTATATATAATTGAATTATATCACTTTTCTACATTTGCTGTTGCACACAGATTATCAAGAGCATTTTTATGTGCCATTTTTTTAAATAAATTGTTTGGTTAACCATTATCTTTCAACTTTGTTTTTATCTTTACAAACTTTTACATTGATTTTTTGAGATGATCAAATAAAAGATGGAATAGTTGAGAAAAAAATATATTCAAGAATAAACTCAATTCTATTTCATTCTGCAATCGAATATTCTACAGACACAAAAGTCTTAGGAAAAACAGTTTCCAAATTTAGTTGATTAACTTAACAAGCAAAAATATTTGCCCTTTGACAACAAGTATTTATAGTTTAAATGCAATAAGACATTTTAGAAAGTCTAACTAAAAAAAAAAAAAAAAAGAAAAAAAAAGATTACTTGTTTTAATAGATTTCTATAAGAAATTATAAATAAAATGGTTTTTAATATGAGAATAAAACAATATTAGAAATCAATAACACCAAGTAATTACTTTTCAAACCCAATTTTGTTAAAATTAGTATACAAATTATCCACACCATATACTATGTAAACCATTATTTAAATAAGATTATATAATGAGTGTTTAATAATCATTGAGTATATAACACAAATAAGTGAATTGTGATTATATAATAAGTGTTTAATAATCATTATGGTTGTGTAAACTTTCTCTCCTTCATTCAGTAAACTTGTACAAAATTGTGATTGTCTCTCTTCAGGATAATTGCAAAAGAAATAATTTCAAGAAATTATTAGACCAAAACTATTTAAAATATTGACATGCACAATACATTGAAATGTAAAGATATATAAAACATTGCAGGATTGACATACACAATGCATTGAAATGTAGAGAAGTATTGAAGTTTATTAAAGCATTTTACAGATACTTAGTGTGTACGCGCTATTGGTCACATGGTGTATGTTTAGATCATAATGAAATTCTTGCCAAGCACATGTTATCAAATCGTATTGAAATTCTTGCCAAGCACATTATATCTTCATTAACAATAGCAACAGCTGTTATGCTACATTGTTTCAGTCATCAAAATGTCACTCAAACATTAAACACTGCTAAATCCAGATTGTAACAGATTATACATTTTTCTTATGAGAGATATACGTAAAAGAGAAATTGTCTCTCTCCTTTCAGTAAAATTAGATGATTATAAATAAAATTTGCTGTGTCTTAAAAAGAAATTATTAGACCAAAACTATTTAAAATACTGACATGGATAATGCATTGTTTTATAGAGAAACATTGAAGTTTATTACAGCATTTTACTGATACTCAATATATGCTCTTTTGGTCACATGGTATATGTTTAGATGTTAGTTAAATTCTTGCAAAGCACATGTTATATCATCATATGTACACTGCATTGTTTTGTTGAGAATCATTGAATTTTAATATAGCATTTTACAGAAGCTCAATATGTGCTTAATTGGTCCTTTTTCAATATAAAAAGATAAGATGATACTACAATTTTAGAGGACATTGAAGATCAGCTTGTCCCAAGTGTCAAGAGCCTTAGAGATAATCCCACTGACAGCTTCATTGTCTAAAAATAGATCTATATGCCATGAGTCCCTAAAGACCTTTATGTCCATCTAAATGGTGGTGCACATATTTGCTTTGCATGAGTACCCAGGAAATTTGATGGGTACCAACTAAAGTTTCTTAATAAATTGAAGGGTTTTTATTTATGATCTTGGGAAACAACTAAAGCAGTCTAATCCCTATCTTGTAACTTATCCCATGTAATTCAATTCAAAAACTATTGAAATGTATTTACAGTTAGCTTAAAATGTTGAGGGAAGAAAAAAGAAAGACACTGGGATGCATGGATATGATTCAGTAGTTGAATTAAGCAATCAAAAAAAAAAAACCCTGACATGTATTTAATTTACTATTTAACATCATTGATAAATTGTTCTAAAAATATTTGCTAGATGAACTGCTTAAAGGAATGACCAACAGGATTAACTCTGACACAACTTTCTACTTCGAGGACTGATCAACAGACAAAAGTGGTTCTATAGATCTTTAAAACCACACCATAGGCACAGAACCATTGACAGAGCAACTAATTAGAAAAAAAATGTGGCAACCATGGAACAAAGTCTATGGCCATATAACCTACACTTGCTAATCTGCTGTGTATTATCAATTTTTGCTTCAATATTATCTATATATTAATACTCATGTTCCTTAATTGTACAACTGTTATCATCTTGCAACACCCTCTGGTTAATAGTTAATAACTGAAAGCTGAAATTAAAAAAAAATAAAAGTAAAAAATATTTAAAACAGTAAAACATGTGAAATATTTTAAAGCTATAAGATTGTTATTACTTGTAAATAATTATCTATAATAGCTATTGATTTACACACCTAGCTACCTCTACACACACACACATTATATATATATATATATATATATATATATATATGTATATAAAAATATATATATATAAAGGTGTATAATTGGGTAAAAGGCATTTATGAAGGAAATAAAAAGAAATTTTAAGTTTTCCAATAAAAATGCTATCTTTAAATTTTAATCAGCTACAACGTAAATTGAGCACATATTGTATTTTATGCCAAAATTACGTTTTCTATAGATACCACTTGTAAGTAGGAATTAACTAAATATGGAAACTATTTTTACATCAGTTTTTGTTATTGTTTAAAAGATCATTTCCCATAATAAATATACATAAAACAGTGAATAATCATGAATTTATATTTTAATATCTTCTTTTTATGGCACTGTCTTGGTGTATTGTGCATCTTTACTCTTGTTCTTTTATATATAAGAAAGATAGATAGACAGGGAAATAGACAGATAGACAGACAGGGAGATAGGGAGACAGATAGATAGGAAGACACATACAAAGGAAAATAGATAGGAAGAGAGAAAAACTTAAATTAGAAAAGAGGTATTAATTTATTCATAAAATATGACTGAAAAATTTTGTGTTGGCTTTTGAAGATTTATTCAACTTAATTTTGAAGCTTATTTAGTTTATTCAACAGTTTATCCATCATGATCAAGGTTGAAGTGGGTTTAAACATTCTTCTGTACAGTATACAATCTAAATAATATGAAAATTAATTTACATGTACATAATAACAACCACAGCAAATATGATATTAATGATAACTAGCAGGACCTGTGAATATACCACAGTATGATAATTTAATTATTACATTTGATATGTTTACTCAAGATCTATTGAAAAATAGTTCTATATGTAAAAAGTATAATCTTTAACTCTTACTTTTTAAAATTTTAAAATTTTGTTCAATTTAAACAGATTTGCGTTATCACTTCTGTGTGGTCCCTCCCCTTTCTTTCCCCTCTTTCTTATATTCTTTCTATGTAGCATGTCCTTTTTCTTCTTTTATAATAAAAACAGAATGGTCCATTATTTAGCTGAGGTGAAAACACTCATTAGAACTAAGAATTTGGCAGATAAGCAACACCAAATAATCAGGATTTACATTTTTGTATTTCATCTTGGATAATTTGGACAGTCTAATTTTTAACCAGAGGATGTTGTAAGGTGATAACATTAATTTCAGAACATATCATATTTCATTTCTTCAGACATCCAACAAAATTGTAAAGTTAGAACTGAAAATTCAGCCTAATAGATTATGCCAAGTTCATGACATTCCTAAAAAGTTAATTTCTCATATTTCCAAAGAGTTTATCTAACCTTATTCACATTTTAATAAATTATTCCAAGTAAAAGGAAACAAAAGCCGAGTGACCATTAAAAAAAAAAAAAAAAAAATGGCAATGTTCCAGTTGAATAGATTTTGATATTGACTTTTGATAACAGAAGTTTATCTTAGCCATTTCCAAAGAGTTCACTTTGGTTGAATGACTTGTGAATTAGAATAGAAAAACCAACACAAACAACAAAAATAGTAAATCGATTAAATGAACACATCTACAAAACTCCGGTTCAGTTTTAAGATCTTTCTTAATAAATCAATAACGTATTATTATCACTGTTGCCAGAAATAAGAAAAATAAAATAAAAATGATCAACAATGAAAATTATGGCAATAAATTATGTCACTTGATTTGCTAGAACAAATAGGAAATAGAATTCTGCTTAATAGTCGATAAGTTACTGACAATGTTTTTGTGTTTTTATTTTTTGGGGGGAGAGGATTTTCTAATATCAGATATAATGAATATATTTACATATTAGGTGTTTATTAGGGCCGGTATAGCTCAGTCGATAGAGTATTCGACTAGGAAACATAAGGTTCCGTGTTCGATATTGGCCCTCACCAAATCAGTGCATGAGTAGCACAGGGATCTGTGTGGTAAATTGAGGAGCTGATTGTAGGTGTAGCGCTCCACCTCAGATGCAGAAAACAATCTCCTTGGTCTAGTGCACGTGAAAAGGTGATAGACTCTCTCACTGTCTGGTTGATACCGACTTGAGTTTGAGTTTTGTTTAATGGCATATCAACCTCTGTGGGTCATTTAATGCCAAAAAGGTTATTTTGGAATTTCAGTCTTTAAAGTAGTGGTTCTATGGAGATAATTGGTTATGTTCTGTTATATTTTGTTGAAAAGGTTGATTTTTTTAATAAAATTTAAAATGTTTTCAGGGTTTGTATTCTTAAAGATGTCTCTCAGGTTTCTTGCTTGATAGTAGATACTGACTTTAGGCCATCCCAATGACTTTTTTTTACTAGGTGTGGACAAAAGACAAACTGCATTTTTTGGGGAGGGGCGTGGGGATATTGTGTACCCAATCTATACTTTTTGAAAAAGAATACTAGGTAATCCATGTCAAATCATCCAGGCCATGTCACCCACACCCATCAATTTTTCTGAAATTTTGTCCAAGTGTGGATTATGTTAAAGTTAGACAATCCACAGAATTTGAGCTTTTAATTCCAAGAATTGGCGGAGTTATGTGGATATTTAGCTCTCCTGGAGCAGTGCGAAAAATGGCGACATTTTGTAACACATTTTTGTCTGTAAAATGTGATCTAGAGCTTCCCTACTCCTAAAAATTGATTTATAAAAGCATTTTTGCCCAAGGGAACTGAAAATGCTATCAAAAAAGTCTTAAAATCAGCCAATTTTAAGTTATTGATGATTTCTGACTTTTTCATAGCAACATTAATATCCCAATGTGGCACTACTTCAACAACAATAATTTTTTCTATTATTATTTCACATATATTGAACATTATTTGTACTAATAAAAGAAGATTGTAAAAAGCATTTATCTTTACAATAAATTCTGAGAAAGTTTTGATAAATACCTATCCAAAATATCAATGGAATTTATTTGGTGTATTGTTATATCCATATTTTCCTCTATTTTCAAACACACACACATTATATATATATATATATATATATACATATATATATATATACATACATGCACACTTTTCTAATATAGCAATAGATAAGTTATATAAGGAAATAAGTTTCAATAAATAAATAGATTGCATTTCCAGAAGATTTTCATTTTGTGAGTGAACACCATGAATGAATGCCACCTGGTGTTTCTTCACGAAATATATTGTATAATCTATTGTATTGCATTTAAGTGTTGGCTAATAAATAATGTCTCCTATTGTGTGGTATCACTAATGGTGAAGCTAAATGTTTGAACATAAATATGTTGTATATGCATTGATACAATAAAATTGACAAATTTAAGAAAAAAAAAAAAGAAGAAGAAAAAGATATATATATATCTAGTTCTGATAATAAAAATTAGACAAGAAAGCATTCTGTATATTGAGATGGTGGATTTTGTGTCAGAGATTATCCTGTATTAATTAATTTGAAAGAAGAGTAGAAAAAAGATTGTCACAAAGCAAATGATTTTCTCCTGAATATTGCCACTGGGGATGGATCTTGCGTTCATTATCATTATTACTCTGAAAACAGAGGGCAATATATAGAATATTGACACCCAGGTTCTGAGGGTAAGGAAATTCTGAATAGTTTCTTAAGTGTTGAGAATCATGTTCACAATGTTGGAGGATGCAAAGAGAATTATTTGTATGAAATTCTGAGATGAGGCTTGATAATTTGTATTACAGAATTTGGGTCCTGTTGGTAGTTTGCATCAGTAATAGTATATATACAGGGTGACCCCCCCCCCCCAAAAAAAAACTAATTTGGGTTCTGTTTTTTTTTGGAAGGGTCACCCTGTATTTAGATTTTTTGGACTGTTGTTCTCATCTTTATTATATACACTACGTTTCAGCCGATGAGCACTGGTCTTTGCACACATGACACAACAGATGTAAGAGTTGAGTTTAACAATTCTAAGTGACGATCATCTGTAGGTTACAGGTTCAATCCTGGCCAAGGGTGATAATAACATAGAATACTTAAAATAGCTTAAAACTTGTACCCAGTCATGGTTAATGGAATGAGAACAGTCTACCCCAGGTGGATTGAATAATGGGTTGTGTTTGAAGTTCTGTGAAGGTTCCCAATTACAACAAGAAGGTTCTCGAGAAACACTTGAGGAAGGTCAAAAGGGCATATCAGCTGAAACATTCTGTTTAACAATAAAGGTGAGGGTGATACTCTGAAAAATCCAAATAAAGCAAAGGGAATTAATTTCTGCCAAAAGGAATTAATTTGGTAATGTATTATTAAATACTCAAAGAATGCAACAAGTTCTCTCATCAAGCTTGACGTAACACTTCATTTAAAAATATGAACCAGTAGATTGCTTACACAGGGGATTTGTTAAGGTTTGGCCAATATTTTTTGACATTCATAAAAGAAGAATAGTGCATTCATGTCACACAGATTTTCCATTTAGTTTTTCCTTGTCCTATACTGGTTGCCCTACCAAGGCTAAACAATCCAGTCTGCCCTAGCATTCACCAATAGCTGAGAAGAGATAGATTTTTTGTTTTTTTGTCATATTAAAACTTTTTATATCATTTAATGCTGAATTAAGTCTTTTGATTTCGGTTTCTTACAGTACCTTACAGTACCTACTATTGCTTCAATCGTTACCCATCAAAGTATTTCACCCTGTTGGATAGGGCTGTATAATACACAAACTGCACCTCTGTATAGGGGTAAAATCCCTCTAATGGGACCACCTGTTGGCCATAGGTGGCAACCCATGATGCATAAGGATGACATCCTGATGACTGAACAGACATGCAACACTCCACTTTGACCCTTATTTAAGCTAGAAGGGCAGCCGGAAGACCCGCTTCAATCAATCAGCTGGTCATACCAAACCATAGCACCTATATAATTGTCCCAACCCTATTGCCCTTATGGTAAACCCCTAATCCTTTTTAATTATATGTATGCTAGAAGGCAGTGGCTGAGAATCTTAATGTCCTGGGTATGCCATTGAACTGCATCTAATGGTTATAAATTAATCAAAGGAAAACAAACAACAACATAGTTACCTCATTTTTCTTTATACTTGCATTGTGATAGCCTTCAAAACCAACCAATACAAACAAATACAAACACAATGCTTCAAGCAAATTATAGAACTCTTTTAATTACTCTTAATATAAATAACTTAGTTATTTACTATCAGATATTTTTATCAAATAATTTTCATATAGATCTATTTAACCTATAGATGGGATCCTATCAGATACTACTACTTCAAGTCGCAGTGAGTGGGAAGTAATAACAATGAATCAGTACTCTGCAATCTCCAGAACTGGATCCTCACTATCAGATGCAGTTTGGTGTCATACCAGGATACCCTTTTTTGGGGTTGAGTCTTTCTCAGTTGGTAAAGCATCCATCTAAGAATCACAAGATTCCAGGTCTGATACTGGACCTTGCCAACTCTGCATCAGTAGCTCAACTTGGAACTGTTTAGTAAAGTGGGGAGCTGATGATAGGTGTGGTGCTTCATCTCCAATGCAAAAACACTCTTCCTGGTCTAGCACAAGTGCAAAGTGGATAGACTCCCTTGCTGTCTGGCTGATACCAACAATAAGCCAGTCCACCAACTTTACTTTTTTTTTCTTTTTTTACTTACCCCTCTGCAGTCATCATATTCTAAGCCCTGCTGACTGGGGAGTTCTTGTTAAGGAATGCTCCCCATACATAAGTAATTAAAACACACATTAAATATATTTTGAATTGTTCTTTTTGGTATGGTTTAGCTCAGTCAGTAGAGCACCAAAGGAATCACAAGGTTCCTTGTTCGATACTGGTCCCTGCCAACCCAGTGCATGATTAGCACTGATTGAGTAATCTGATCTTTGCTGTAAAGTGGGTAGCTGACAGTGGGTGTGATGCTCCACCTCAGCATAAACAATCTCCTTGGTCTAGCGAAAGGGGTATAGACTTCCTTGCCGTCCAGCTGATACCGACAATAGGCCACTGCCAACTTTACTAAAATTGTGTTTGTTTAAATATAAAATGTGTGAAAAAATTAACAGTAGGGTAATTCAATGTCAAATCATCCAGAGAAAAGTAAAATTTTCCCCCAGGTGTGGACTATGTTTAACATTAAATTCCCCCAGGTGTGGACTATGTTTAACATTGAAATTCCCCCAGGTGTGGACTATGTTAACATTCCAATCCTCAAAATTTGGTGGAGTTATGTCGATTTTTAGCTCTCACATTTGGTGGGGTTGGTGAAAAATGGCAACTTTTTATAATATGTTTTTGTCTGTAAAATGAGTTCTAGAGCTTCCCCATACCTAAAAGTTGGTTTATAAAAGCATTTTTGCCCATGAAATCCAAAAATGCTATCAAAACAGTTTTAAAGTCAATTAATTTTAAGTTATTGATGATTTTTTATTTTTTCATAGCAAGATTAATATCAATTAACAATTTTTTTTTCTATTATTATTTCACATATATTGAACATTATTTGTACCAAAAAGATAGTTTGATATTTTCTCAGAACTGAAGCTACAACATCAGTTAAAATTTTGAAAATCAGAAATCATTAATAACTCAAAATTGTTTAACTCTAACACATTTTTGATAGCATCTTTAAATTTCTTGGGCTAAAATGCTTTTATCAACCAATTTTTGGAGTACGGAAGCTCTAGAACTCATTTTACAGACAAAAATAGATTACAAAAAGTCAGCATAACTCCGCCAATTTTGGAATTGGAAACTCAAATTTTCTAACTCTCGGATAATCAACAACTGGACAAAATTTCAGAAAAATTGAAGTACAAAATTTTAACAAATTTTTGCAAAATGTTGTAGCTTTGGTTCTGAGCAAATACCAAACTATCTTTTTGGTAGAAATAATGTTCAATATATGTGAAATAATAAGATAAATTGTTGCCATAGATACAGTGCCACATTGGGATATTAATCTTGCTAGGAAAAAATCAGAAATCATCAATAACTTAAAATTGGTTGACTTTAAGACGTTTTTGATAGTATTTTTGGATTCCTTCAGCAAAAAAGCTTTTATAAACCAATTTTTAGGAGTAGGGAAGCTCTAGAACATGTTTTACAGACAAAAATTGTCTGAGTTTTAATTAATGTCTTAAAATTGGCCGAATCTCAGTAATATCTTAAAAGTTTTAAGCCCCTAATCCTTGTTAATTATATGTATGCTAGAAGGCAGTGGCTGAGAATCTTAATGTCCTGGGTATGCTATTGAACTGCATCTAAAAAAGTTTTAGCTCTATGATGATAAAGTTTAATTATAATGTTTTTATCTCTTTTGCACAAGACTAATCAAAATCTGGAATCAAATTTAAAAGTTAGTTGGATGGGTTTTACAGCATGTCAAATCCATTGAATTATTTTATGCCAAAGACATTTTGTTTTATTCATTCTTTATGGGTACTCTATTTTTTAAAACACTTTTGTAAAACTCATTTTTCCTATGGAGGATACCCTAACAGGTACTACCATTCCGAATCAGAGTGGACCTGAAAGTAATAGTGATGAAGGGGTACTTCACATTCCCCGGAGCCTCAGAATTGGAACTTCACAATCAGAGTTTAATATCATACCCAGGACAAGAAGGCCTTCAGCCACTGCCTTCTATCTCATATATAATAAAAAGGGCTGGGTGGGGGTTGCCAGTAGACCAATAGGGCTGGAACAATTGTATAGGAGTGACGGCTTGACATAACCAGCTGATTGATTGGCGGGGGGTCTTTCTGACCTCCGTCCCTCAAAATTGACAGTAACATCTCAAAAGCTTAAAGCTGCATAATGATAAAGTCCAGTTATAATGTATATCTTTAATTCTTTTTAAAGATTGAAATAGATCACTAAGTAGGACTGAGTCTATTCTAGTAGTGACCACCCTAAGCAGAGATTTAAGAGGTTTGAATTCAGAGTTTTCCTTCTGCTAGACTGGTTGCCTAACAAAGGTTAAAGAGCTCAGTCTGCCCTACTATTTACCCATAGCTGGAGGGAGAATAGTTGGATTCATACTTTTCCCAAGGGTATTAGCGCTATGTGAACTGTGGCTTCATCCAGGAATTGAACTCTGGTCGACAAGTCCATTTTCTATGACAAACCATTACACTCAGTTATAAGGTTTATCTCTTTTGCACAAGCCTAATAAATATAGGATGAAATTTCAAAGTTGGATTATTGAGTGGACCAACCTGTTGACTAAACAGTTTAGATTTGTTTGGCACTCTAAACTGAAAGAAAAAAAATGTATGGCCAACACAAAAGAAAAGAAAATTAACTAGTCATTCATGGTGAAAGTTTTGTCTGTATAATCCAGACAAGGTTCATTTAACTGACATTTCAAAATGGCCACCCCCAGCCCTGTTTCTGTGAAGAATGCTGACTCCTTCAGCTCCTAAATCTTGATGGCTGTTATATGGCTGGGTAGGTGTGTAGTTGGCATGAAGTCTTTGGAGTTTATTTAAGATTTTCAGCTGATTGGTAATTGCCACTAGAAATTCAGCAGACAGAATAATTGTGTGTGATTAATTTTTCAGTCAAGGGAAAGAAAGCAAAATGAAAGCAATCAATCATTTAAAAGAACATTTTTATTTTTTGAAAAAAAAAAAAAATTTTTTAAAGATTTCTTGATTAAATTTAATACAAATTCAAAATATTTAACACTAATACAGATTGATGATAAATGGAAATTTATGAGAAAATAGGATCACTAAATAAAGCATTGAAATTTTAAAAAACATTTTTCAATTTTTTGTTTCTTTTTTTTAAAGGCTTTAATAAAAAAATGAAAACTTTGATTTTAATACTTTACACAATAGCATTACAACAAAAGATCTTGTAGCATTGCAGGCTCTCAAAAGAAAGTTGCTAGAGAAGAAAACAATATGAAGAGTTTACATCAGAAAGAAAGGTTTGGTTTCTTTGTTTAATGGCATATCAACCTTCATGGATTATTTAATTCCAAAGCTATGAAACTATCAATATCTTATAAAGTTAATATTGTTTGTGAACATTTTATTTAAGTTGAGATTTGTTACAATTTTATGGGCCATCCTTTAGGCTACAAACAAGAGCACTTGTCCTGCAGAAATCCTTGGTAAAGAATTCTTTGGTTGTTCCTTGGTGCTCCTCAGTATTGCAAGTCCTTCATCAATGATTGCAAATGGGTGTCTCTCAGTATCAGTGATTAAGTAGTCAACCAGCCATGCATTCGGGCTGTTGATTGGCTGATGTTTAAACCATTTAAACTTAGTCTATAAATTTAAGTGGTGTGGTGTAGCACACCTTATATAACAAAATATTCCAACAAGGTTATTAATTGTATCTAAGCAATAATGCTATGAAATTATTTGCATATTCAATGTGAATGATTATTTTGATGAGACAAATTTTATTTTATTTTTTTTTAAATTTGGATATTTACATTCTGTAAAATTAGTTATATGTTGTTTAGATGATATTGAATTATGTCGTATCTCAAGCTTTAAGATCTATCTATAAACCCAATAAGTAATGTTTAATTATTAAATGTGAATAACTATTTTAGTAAAACAAATGTTTTTGTTTTTTTTTCTCGAGTTTGTAAATTAAAATTTTATATGATTAGTTACATCTTGAAGCAACATGGATTCCCTCTGATCGTTTATTCTTAGAAACAGCCTCTCAGTAAAATCTTCAGTTTCTCAATGGGGAACATTTTATATTAAACCTTTCCCCTGTGTCGGATAAGCATCCATATCAAATTTGGTAGATTTATATCAATCCATCTTTAAAAAGCTATTTATAAATCACAGACAATAAAAACTCTTTCCACTTTCATTGTATTCTATATAAATCTTTAAAGATGTTACTAGAAAACTTTGCTGAATATTTATTGAAATATAGATGACAATATCATATATCTTATAACTGAGATTTGGTGTCTGCTTACGTCAAGAATTGCAAAAGTTTATCAATGAGTATCTAAGTTATAGTCAAAATCATTATTACAGAATAAATCTTATTTAACAATGTCTATTAAAATCTGAGTTAGATTTGCCTCAATGAGGATTCAGTGCCTTTCTGTCTGTAACCAAAATTACTTAACTACTTATGTCACAATACAGTCAAAAAAGTTTATCAATGATTATTTAATTTGTAGTCAAAATTTTTAATACAAAGAATAGAATAAATCTAATTTATTAATGAAGTGTCTATGAAAATCTGAGTTAGATTTGCCTCAAAACAGCCCATGTTATTAGAGCATTTGAAATCCTGCAATTTTACATATATTACTAAGAAATAAAAGTTTAAATAAAATATGGTGGTGGTTAATCGTCAGCCTACACGAGTGTATCCATGTGTAAGTGGACACAGGAGAATGCAACATGAATTTGTCCTTGCTTTTCTAGCAGTGTTAAGTTCATTAACCTCTGCATACTCCAAATTTATTGTTAAACTAAACAACATTATCAAGAGTCTTAAAATCAATATTTGAAAATATTGAAATAACTAAATTGTAAGAAAATAGTTTTGTGGCCCCAGAATAATCTGATAGAATAACTATTTCTCTGAATATTTGAAATGAGGCTTGATGATTAATATTATTTGGATTATTCAGACTATTGTCTTCGTCTTTATTGTTATCTTTACAACATTTCGGCCGATGTGCCCTCCGGCCTTCAGGTATTTCTTGTTGGACTCAGGAGCCTTCTCGAACTCCTGAGTCCAACAAGAAATACTTGAAGAAGGACGGAGGGCACAACAGCCAAAACGTTGTACAGATAACAATAAAGACGAGGACAATAGTCTGAATAATCAAATTAATACTAGAAAAACTATATTATAATACCAGGTTTCCCCCAAAATAAGACACAGTTTATATTAATTTTCACTCCAAAATATAACACTAGGGCTTTTTTTTTTTGGGGGTGGATGTCTTATTCTCTATATATTGGGAAACAACATTAAGAAGTAGAAAATTATAAAATTAGTAAATAAACAGTAATTATGAAAAACGATCATATATTTACCATTAACATGTTCTTTAATTCAAAAACAAAAATGTATTTAAAAATAATCATATCATCCTCTAGAATGTTATTGCTCTCAACTGGGGCTTATTTTAAGGGGAAAGCTTATATTGAAATCATCCTGAAAAATCACGCTAGGTGTTATTTTGCAGTTTTCAGGGAAACAGATTAGTTCAGGGAAACTTTGATAAAAATAAAAAAACTATTGATATCTGTTTACAGTTTTTATAATGAATTTGATTATTACATGATTCTGGTTGTTATAATACAGGGGTCACCAAACTACAGACGGGCTGGATCCGGTCTGGGAAGGCATTTTATCAGGCCTGCCGAGGGTACTTGAAGCTGTTTTTCTCAGAGCTTTCATTCTGGCTAGTAAGTATTGAACACAATAATAATGTGGCCTGCGCTCGTTATTCAATTATCCAGCCCACTGTGAAAAAAGTTTGGTGATCCCTGTTATAGTAGAAGAGCTAAACATAAAATATTAAAAAAAGCAGAATTAGTTCTAAATAAATTCAGACTTGGGTCTGTTTTGGAAAATAAGTGGGAATTTTTTTTAAAATCCTGAATTTTTTAACCTTGATTGATTAAAAAATAATTGCAAAATAATTAAATTTTTCACATTCAGCAGATTTCTTTTGAAATATATTTTGATATTTATAAGCACTAATATCTATGGATTGTAGTCAATCACTTAGCTTAGTTTTGCACAAGACAAGAAATAAGGAGCACCTTGTGAGAAACGCACTAACAATGGTCCACTAGCCTAGCTTGTTTATGATTATACCATGAAAAAGGCCCAATATATTTTATTTTAAAAAAGTGAAATTATATTATTTGGTCATTATTATATAAAAATGTACATTAAAATTTTAGATAGAAATTATATAAAATCTACTTAAATGTTAAATAGAAAGTGACACACACACACACACACACACACACACACACACACATATATATATATATATATATATATATATATATATATATATAGTATGAAAATCACATAGGCAAGAATCTGTCAGTTACCAAGCATCACTGACTTCATGTCTTTGTTACCTTGTCTCTGTATTTATTCATTTATTTTTTTTTTTTACAGTAATGAAACCTTGCTTCAGATTTTATCTAACATCCCATGATGGAACATAAGGTTAGTTTAAAGTGGAGTGCCCTGCAGGAAGCAAGTCTCCTGGGGGAATAGGTTTAGAAATTGCAAGGTTTATTTGGCATTCTCCTTCAGGGGCACCTCAGGTGCCAAGCAAACAACCCAGCCCTAACCCCTTTTAGGCAAGGGGGCAGGTGTTACAGAGGGAATTGAGCTTGGTAAATTTTAGAAATGTTTAAGACAGTAAAAAACAATGTTTTCTTGAACCAATATATAAAACAGATAAAACAAAAATAGTAGAGTGATATATTAACCCTTTCCTGGTTGAATTTATTTCTAAATTTTTTTTAGCTATTTCAAGGTAACTTAAATTTAAATTTCAAAAATTTAAATCAGTTTTGAAATGAATTTGTATACCCCATTATGACACCATAGTATTATAATTCCTTCAAGAGAGGAGAACGCTACTGATCTTGACTTTGGGTCTTAGAATCATGAAATTCTACATATCCTGCATTTCAAAACACTTGGCACTTCATTCTTTTAAAAACCTCTTCAACCTTTTAAAATTCCATTGTTGGTTGGACTAAAGACTTTTCAACACCTTTTTATGATCATAATTTAACTTGCAATGTTCAAACTTCTTATATCATTAATGTTTGATAATATTTTTACAAATTAATAGAGAAAAACAATATTCCTATTGGTTGAAAGTAAAAATAGTTTTTACATTGAAGTATCCTGAAATTACATTTCACCTAGATATTTACCTCAAAGACTCTGGCAAAAATGAATACCACCTATTGTATGATTGTTATAATAAATATGAGTATTAGATATAAGGACAGCTTTGAAAAAATCTCTTGGTGCCTGTTATATCAAACATTGCCATTGCCAAACCTTAGAACCATGGCCCACCCTAAGAACCTTGACCCCTGGTGTCTTATCACTAACCATGCTGTCTACTCCTTTAAAAATACCCGCCAGTTCACTCAAGGTCAAAAGGCATAGAAGGAAGAACCCCAAAAAACCCTGAGCAAACCTGTAGCTTCTGTGAGCATGCCTGCTTGTCCCACATAGGCCTTATCAGCCATGAACACGCCTGCAGTTAATGTGGAACACCCCTTTAATCTTCATTCACAAAGCCAAACCATGATAATAAATATGAGTATAGATCCATTACATGGGTTGTCATTGGGTGAGTTTTAAGAGTTAATCTGTAACCATCCTTGAGACAAATAGGATATTATATACAAGGTGATTACAAAGTGCTATAACAGAAATAAATAACTCTTGATTCACAAATTTTACTAACCCAATACATCCACTCACCAACAAAACAAATTAAAAAGAAAAAGAAAACACTTTGAAACAGAACCTAAGCTACTGAACTGTAACATCAAATGGATGTTGACCTGACAGTAGCTCTAAATGAAATGAACAAAACAAGTGTTCCATGCATAGGCTCCATGCAGGCTTCTGGGTGAAAAAACAAATTCTATAAAGAATTAAAATTATCCCCTATTTAACGTTTCTCAACCAATCATAAGTTTTCTCCCAAAAATCTTTCAAAGCATTTTTCAAGCCTGCTGACAAGTATAAAAACAGCTGACTTAAAGTCGATAAGGCAGTTGACTATCAGCGTTGACACACAGAGCATCATACCTACCAGGCCAAGATCAAGGGACTGCCATACATCCTACCCACACCACACCCCGTATCACACAGAACCAAGTCGTCAGACAAGAACAGACTTTCAATCCCATGCCCAAATCAGCCGATGAAGCAAAGGACTTTCAACCCCACACCTGCCCTCATTTCACCCAGCAAAGAAAGAATTATCATCTCAACAATTTTGTTTATTTTTTAAATAAACAAAATTAATCCAATTTTTCTCATCTGTTTTTCTTTTGCTACCATACGCTTGCTTGTGATATTTCAGAAGTAACTGCCTTCCCTATTTTAAAAATCTTATGTATTTCTGAATTATCATTTTTCTAAAAATGAATGTGAAAAGAATATGCATAACATGGAGATTTATTTAAAATTCTATATGGGCCCCAAAATTAGCTTCCAGCATCTCAAGCTGCTCGGGAATCACATCAACTGATTTTCCCAGGAACTCTTATAGAATGGCAGAAATAAATTATTGTATTCTTCCTTCAAATTCTCTCAAAGTCATTAGTTTCATAGAGTAGACTTGCTCCTTCAACCACTCCCAAAGAAAAAAGTCAGAGTGTGTTAAAATCAGGGCCTTGGCCACTCATGCAGACTATGTCAACCATCTCCCAAGAAAATGGTGATTTAGCCATTAATGAACAACAATAGTAAAATGTGGAGGAGCACCATCAAATAACAGATATAATTGACGTATATTAAGGAATTGAGAAAAAAGTAATTGTATATTAAAGAAATATTACAAATAGTTTAAAATAGGGAGTTACTTATCAATCACCCTGTATCTCATAAGCAAACTTTTCATATGCAAGACTGACCCTGATAAAGTCTTACAGCTAGATTTAACAAGAAAATGTTAATTCACAAAAATGTTAGTGGACACTAATGGCACATGAACCCGTTCAGGGTTATTTCTTGCCAAGTGGTTAGGAAATAATATATCTTGTGTATCTATATTTACACTTTTCTGGGTAAAGGTTTTAATGATATGTTAGCATCATCGGGAATCATGTTAAGAGATTAGTTTTGTAGGGTATTGATCAAGTTTATGTTTATATTCTTTGGTATAATTTTTGATTTCTCTAAAAAAGAGGGGAGGCGGGTGAGTAGGGTAGGGTGGTGGTGCTCCCCTCCCACATTTGAGTAATTTCATTCTTTTAATGTTTAGATAATATTTTCCCAAGAAATAACTCTGTTGGTTGATCTCTTAGCTGCAATTAATTATTTATTATTTTTTTTACGTTTTATTTTCCGATTTTCGGTACTCATTTTCTTATAAAATATTCCACTTAAAATTTTTTTTTCTATTTACAACTTCGGTCTTTTATCTTTTTATTTATACCGTAATTAGTATCATACAAGGACTAACTCACCAATATTTTACACCCCCAAAGTAAGGGCCCCCTCTTTACTTTGGGGGTGTAAAATATTGGCGAGTTAGTCCTTGTATGATACTAATTAAAAATTAAAGTAACCTGAAAAAAATGAGAAAGTTTTTAAATAAAATAAATAATGCAGATTGTTTATGTTTTTTATTAGTAGTATTTTTCCTTTCCTTACTTCTCTATGGGTAAAATTTTACATTAAGGTCAAGTGATTCAATAAATATTGTAGAAGAATAAAATAAAAAATACACAATAAACACAAACAAAAACACAAAAATTATTATTTGCATTAAAGAAAAAAAAAAAAGAAAAAAAGAAGGTTTCTGATGTGAGCAAAAATCCCACATGTTTGACAATGCAATGTATTTAACATGTTTCTCACTGTGGTTGTTCTTGTTTAAGCCTTGTGTGACCAATAGGGACACAATGACTTTTTCCTGTCACGGTCAAATATTTTTAGTAGTAACTTGGATTAGTTAGTGATCTGTTTGATTCTATTTTTCTTTTCTTTTACCACAATTAACTTTGCTGAATGTTTTTGGCTTTGAATTTTATTGAGTCTGTTTGAAGTTTATTGAATTTCCTCCATTGTGATGATTTCTTTAGGATTAACAGACATTGTTGATAAAAGCAGTTCAGCCAACTGAAGTCAGAATTGATTTTACAAAAGGAAATTAGCCAAAAACTGGACCCTGGTCACTGTAATTTATAGTGAGTGACCAGTCAATGAAAAGATGTAACAGAAGAAATAATCTTACAATTGATTAAGAAAACACTGAAACCTGAAACGAATACAAAAATGTAAGAAGAATAAACTTACTTTGTTGTTCAATCCAAAATAAATCTTGGTCTTATCTGAAAGACAAAGAAAAAAAATTTATAAACCAAATTGATAAATTGGAGAATTAACATCAAAAGTTTACAAGATACACAAGGTATTTGAAATTTAATTAAAAAAAAAATTGAAATAGATCACTAAGATCTATTCTAGTGGTGACCAGGTTTGAATTCAGAGCTCTTCTCCTAGACTGGTTACCTAATCAAGGTTGAAGAGCCCAGTCTGCCCTACTATTTACCCATAGCAGGAGGAAGAATAGTTAGTTTCATAGCTTTCCCAAGGGTATTAGCGCTATGTGAACTGTGGCTACGTCCAGGAACTGAACTCGAGTCGACGAGTCCATTTCCTGCGACTAACCAGTACACCACCGCGACAAGTCCATTTCCCCCAACTAACCAGTACACCATGAGAACACAAAATGGAAAATGACCAAATGTAGTTTTGTTAGGTGGCATGTGACAAATTTTGTTAATTTTTCTCATTTATTTTGCAGACTTATTGAGAGCATTATAAATTCATCTAGAAGCTTGTCTTGTAACTACCAATTTTTAATCTCACAGTTCCAACTCACAAATGATTGGTATTCAGTATTGAATAGCAAGTTCGGTCCTTGCTGGGTGCACCATACTTGCAACCTTGAGTCACATCCTACCCATAGCCAACAGGTTGGGTAAAGGGTAATCCCATTATGGTGTAATGGTTAGGAAGCTAGTCTCTCACACTCCAGTGACTGAAAAACTTACAAGAAGTAAAAGAATAAATAATTTGAGACCATCCATCCCCTGGCACTGGTAAAAGAATAAATAATTTGAGACCATCCATCCCCTGGCACTGGTCAAATTGGCTAGGATACTTAAAAGAGTAAGGATGTTCCATCATGTAGCAAACTAGTTATGCAGATCCATTACTAATGAATAGATAGTTTGATCTTCATTGGATGCCCGATAATTGTGACCTTGTCATATCCTACCAATGATGAATGGGTTGGGTAAATATCTACTTAGAGCCAGATTCATGGTTTCTGGCACCCCAGGAAAATGGGATTTTAATGCCTTTTAAAGTATAATAGTTGATATATTTAGTTTGTACATTTCTGCTTTGTATTTTTGGGTCTGCTTTTTTTTTTACACATTCTTTTTCTATCTGTTTTTTTTTTTTTTTTTTTTTTACAGAGCCTTTTATTTTTGTTTTCAACCATTTTTTAAATATCTACCCATTTTAATATTTTGGTCTGTTGTCCTCATCTTTATCGTGGTATTTCAGGTGTTTCCTATTTACCTTAAATTAAGCTATTATCAGACGATGGCCTTGAGTTCAAGTGTGGTTTCGGAGCTTTAATATCATTACCACTAGTTTAGGTGCTCCTTTTTGTTTCTACCTTTTCTCTTTTGTACCAAACTGTTTCTTACTTTTATTGAAGTCAGTCTATTGTTGGTTTGAATTACAGCAGCTAGCTAAGTACAACGAATTTTGCAACTATTCAGGTTTGTATTGGGTTAGAACCATTTGTTGCCATGTCTTCCCAATTCGATGGTAATTGGAACTTTGATTATTCTTCAACTTTGTTTTGGCAATCAACGTTTTATTTTCTTGTGTGTCTACTTCTTTATCTTTTGTACCAAGCTGGGTTCTACGATTTTCTCATACAGTTTCCAATTTGACAAAGGAAATTGTTGTGGCATTTGCTGCCAATCAGAAGAATAGAGAGATAGCCAGCTTCTTGGAAGTGACCAGGCTATTTGTGTCCAAGGTCAGAAACAAGGTGAAGGCCTCTATTTCCCAGGGTCAAGAGAAAGAATTCTGAAACATCAACTATGACATCAGAAAAAACATCAACAAGCAATTCAAGGTGCTAAGTGTATGCTACATATTGTAAAATTATTATAATTTTATGCTGTTATATTACATATATACAAATGCTCTCGTATCATTGTTCTTACCATTATTTTGGAAATCATCCAAATTACTTATAAATTTGTTTACACTATTGCTGTTTTAAGCAATTTGATCTAGAGATATATTACTCTATTGACAAAAAGAAATCCAGTTGGTTAATAGACATTTTTTAAAATCTGCCACAAGAGTAAATTTCCAGTTCTAGGAGAAATATCAAAACAATGTCTACTATAATTAGAAATCCCATTAATTTTATAAAACGTTTAAATTAGATAACCTCAATCCTCTTTCTAAACTTTACTAAGCATCAGATTCAAGTCCTACAAAGTGCTTGGTTTATCTATAAGCTAAATAAATCTATAGCTTAGTGCCACACACCCTTGAGGCCACATTTAAAAATATATATCTTATTAGTTTTTATTCTTCAAAACTAATTCATTAAAAATATTTTTCTCTTTATGATTAATGTAAAAATCTTTTAGGGAAGGAATCAAATTTCATATTTCTTAGGGCCTCATCAGTCGAAAGGGAAGCCCTCATCCTACGGGGCGAGGGTAGTTCACATCTGCTAAAATCCAACCAAGAATTATCTCAATACTGTAATACTCCAAACATCTGGCCATCTAGCTCTCTTGATTTGAATCCCTTGAACTACATCACCTGGGTCCTTGTTGAAAGGGAGACCAACTTAGAAGCCCCACAATTCTATGGACTCATTAAAAGGTGACCATTATGGACATGATTGTCAACATTAACAAGAATCACCTGACCTGGACATACATCAACTAGAATACTTAGAAGAGTCCTGGAGATTAATATTTCACTCTGTACTTTTTGATCACACCTCTTATAGAAACTAGCAGAAGTACCCAACATTAGCTGGTACAAAAGACTGGGAAGATGTTTACAGATTCATAATGATTGCATTGGTGATTTTTTCCAATAACCAATTGTTAGATGTAACATATTAGATGGAAATACAAAATGCAGAAAATAAAGCTGTAAAAAGAGTTTAGTTCTAGTTGACTCACAAATGATTGGTATCTGTCTGAATCAATAAAGATTATATAATCCAGTTTAATATTTAATCTTGACTTCCAAATCCAATATCAATGTTCTTTTCATTGTACGAGATTAAAGCATTAAATGACTTACATGACTTTTTCTCTTAACAATAATTAGATTTATTTTCCTCATTTGCAATGAACAGACTATCCTCGTTAAATAAACATTGAAAACTAGATAGGTATTAATATACTGACTTATATGAGATGTGTTCAAAAAGTATCAAGATTTGTAGAAGTACTTTATTGAATAAACATTTTTTAATTTTCTAAAGTTGTTTTTTTTCTTTTACTCTAAAATGTCAGTTTTTCTTTATATTATAATTTTTTTGCAATTACTTAATCCACCCAGAAACTCTGAAATAATTAAAAGTTTTTGATAGTGAGTTCCAATAAAATGGCTCAAAAGTAAACTGATAAAACTTAATAGAATAACTATGTAATTATAAATATCTAAATATCAATAAGAATGTCAAAATAACTGATTTAATTTAGAGAAAACAGTTTGGATACTTTAATAAGTAAAATTTTTAAATTCTAGATGTCAAAATTTAAGAGTATTGCAGAAATGAACCCAAAATTCATTGCAAAATAATTCTAATTTTCTATTCAGCAGATTTCTTTAGGAATATATTTTGATATTCACATTGTTGAGATTGGATAGAATATTCAGAAGAGTCTTGGAGACTAGAGAAGACTTGTTGTCATTCAGACTACAGTAATTAAGCACCACACCTACCGTCAGCTCAACACTTTTCAGCATGGATCAGATTACCCAGTCCATGCTAATCATACCCTGAGTTGGCGGGGATCAGTATCAAACCCTTGTGATTCCTAGGTGGATGCTCTACTGATCGAGCTGATAAACCCGATGAATAAAATATAAAAAAATGTTCAAATATTGATTTCAACTTAATTTTTAACAATAACCATATAAATAAACTGGTCACTTTTAGACTTGAAATCTTATAATACAAAGTGAAAAATGAGTGGTAGATAATTCCTTGTTTAAAAACAAAGAATCTAATTAAGCCTGAGGAGCATTTTTTCTTTTTTAATCTTTTGCCCAAATTTTTAGAATTAGTACCCACTTTGGCAAAGTTAATCTAGTCTGAGATTTAAGAGATAAACAAATTCATAAAACTCCTTTACAAGTTATTGATTGAATTATATATATATACAATTTCTTTTTACTATTCTCCAGTGTATATACCATAAGTTCATTTTGGACTGAATGCCACTTGAAAATACATATTTCAAACTAATGAAGATTGTATGAAATTCTGTAAACAAAAATGTTTTCTGCAAAGTATTCTGCTTGTTACAGTTTTCTTGGTACAAATCATTAATATCATTTAATTCTTATATATATATATATATATATATATATATATAATATATATATATATATATATATATATATATATATAATGATAAAAAAGATTGAAAAGAAACTACTCCAACTAAAAAATGAATTAAGAGCAGCCTGTTTTGGAATTAACACTATAAGTGCTCCACAGAGATAGTTTAAACTTATTGTTAGGTGGAATAGATTATATAGAATATCTTTGTCATCTATACATATATAAAAGGCAGTTGGTGTGCATGTATGTCCCAATGAAGCTATGAAAATAAAACAATTAACGAAAAAGTAAATATATATACACATTATATATCACCAGTTCCTGCTTTTTGTGCAAAAATTATGAAGATTTGATTAATATTCAAAGATATTTTAAAAAAATTATAATATACATAGAAATAGCATTGAAATTTTACATTATATAAAAATTTACAACATTTGTAAATGTCAAAACTAAACAAATCAATACACCAACGTTTTCCCCCTTCTCCTCTACCCAGTTGACACTGGGTAGCCGCTTCTAGTTGATAATATGTCTTCTACCATTTCTAGTTGAGCATCTTTTTTTGAAAAGTGCTTAACACTATATAAGCAGTCTGTTTCGCCCAGCCTTAAACATGGCTACTTGTAACATCTACCTGTCTGAGTGTGAAAACATGACACTCAGAGTTACAAGAGAGCAGTGCAGGGTTCCAATTATGTATGTGTGTGCACATATACTATGTTATATATACTTACTAACCCCTCCGCACGAGCAGGATACGAT
>CM042146.1:35037743-35185243 GCA_023376005.1 Doryteuthis pealeii | reverse complement strand
GTGTATTCTAAAGCTCCATCCGACAGGGCTGTTTGAAAATGGTCTGTGGTGTACCATATAACAGTTCCAGAAACATGTTCTCAACCTTTTGCCTTTTTTTTTAACAAAGATATGCATCTTGGCTCCTGCCAGGGAACAGTAAAACCAAATGTGTCTACTTTACTTTCGCCTCATCAAATAACCCTTTTTCAACTTTGCACCCCTTCCACATACTGCTTGTTCATGGAACAATATGTGTAGATGTATAGTTGTTGAGACATGTTTGTGTATTCCTTTTTCTCAATACAATTGACATATATATTATGTATATAAAAGTTATTGTAAATACTAACCCATTTATCTTTCCTTCCATTGTGTTCTGTGTTAGTATATCATGGATATACTATTGCTGATATCAATCCTTGGTGAGTGGAGACTTTGACAAAATATCTTCCCTACCATCAATTATACCAATAATTCAAAAGAATATCTATTTACCAATGAAGTAAACAAACAAACATTGATGCAGTTTACATTGGGTGTCAACAATGTAGAAGAACGATAGTTGATGTTTCCCTAATACAGAATAGATGTGAGAATAATTCACAACAAAGTAATAATGAGAATATTCATTAACAAAATAGAATACAAAGATAACATGAGATACAAGGAAGAGCTTATACAGAGTTGTACAAGGGAAATGTCCTAATACGAAAAGGTGTTTTCAGTAGAGAAATTGTTGAGTCCTTGATATGTAGCTGGTAGAAAAGGAAAGTATAAGGACTTACAAGTTAGGCATGCTATCATTTTCATGTGTCACAAGGTTACTGAAGTTGCAAATCTCTCCTGTCTAAGGACAGGAACGCAACATGTATAGCTACTCTTTGTCGAGGCAGAAAGTAAGAGAGGTCTTTTTGACTTTGCCACTTCTCTAATGTAATTACCTTTTATGTCCCCTTGTGTCAATAGGAAAACAGTGGAAAGTAAGGCTAATTAAGCAAGAGAAGGTTCATATAAAATGTTTTTAGGAATAATGTTTTGCTTCAATGTTTTACTTATGTCAAAAGATTAAACAAATGGAATGTATCAGGTTTTAAGGATACAGTGTTTACTGTAGGACTTGTCTATAGGTGACTGTCTAGGATGTCTTCGAGATAAAATGATATGCATATATGAAAATAGTTATTTTATTTACTGTGTGGCTTTTTATGGTTGTAACTTTAATCCAGGAACCATATTGACTGCTTGCAATTTTTTTTTATTGACCAGCCAATAGTTTAACTCCCACATGTTTGGCTTGATGAGATAAAAGATCTTTTTTTTCTTGTGGTGGGTAATAATCATAACCCTGTGGTTTCAGTATTTAGTTGCATCTTCAATTGTTATATACCCCTTTACTCGGGTGTATATAATCTCTCAGGTATATAATAAATAGTCAGAGAGATTAGATGATAGGTGGTCTTATGGTAATCTGAACATTAGTTACATAAATGAAAGTAAACTCCCTTTGTTTCACTTTGAGGAAGCTGTATGTTTTGATCGTCCATTTTCGTTTCACCAATCTACAATCTATACTGAAAATACGAATTTGTTTGAATCAATACAACTGCATGTTTTAACATGAAAATATCATAAAATGTGTTCTTAATTGAGCTTGCACATTATTTGAAATGAACTTAATTGTTATTAAGAATACATTTTAGAGCTGACAGGAGCTGACAACAACATTTACGCTCACATGTTGGTAACTCAAATCAATTTTATCCATTCAACATTTTCTTTCTTTTATTTATTTATCCATTCAATATTATATATATATATATATATATATAAACATACACATTATACAAAATATAACATTTTATGTGTGTGTGTGAAAAATATAAATGGAAAAATAAACTGACACAAATGATTTAATATTTTATCACACACATACACATTATATAAAAGATATTACATTATATATATATATGTATATATATGTACATATATATATATATATATATGTACATATATATATATATACACACACACACACACACACAAACACACACATTAAAGATATTACATTTTATATATGTGTGTGTGTGTGTGTGTGTGTAAAAATATAAATGGAAAAGTAGATAAATTGACACAAATGATTTAATATTTCATGTTTATTAAAAGACTTTCTCAGAATAAATTTCAGAATCTACAAAATGATAGACAAGAAGGAAAAGATAAGTGAGAGGAAAATAAAAAGGAAGACAGACATAGTCAAAGAAAAAAAATGGAAAAGTGAAGGGAAAGAAAAAAAAATCATCTGAGTGTCAAAAAACAATACAATGAGCTGCAAAAACAACTAGAATATGAAAAATGTATACACACTGATACATCATAGAATATATATCTAAGGGTATCCACAAAGTCCATGTGCACTTTAAAGAATTTATTATACAAATAAAGTTATAAGAATTTTTTTGAAGTGCACACGGACTTTGCGGACACCATATGTGTGTGTATACATAAGCACATATTCATATGCATGTAGAATTTATATTTATTTGTATATATATTGACACATGAACAGTTCATAAATAAAGTCACTCTTTATCAACACCTCTATCTTTAAATCTATGTGTTTGTTCATATATTTGCCACTCTTATGACAGTCACAAATCTTTCAACCGTCTTTTTTTATTTTATTTTTATTTTCATGCATTCCTTTTAGCATTTATATCATACACGTTTGGTTCACACTTTTTCTAAATTGCATATGGTGGACAAAACATGGCAGACATTGCAGCCTCTTCACTACCAGTAAGTGAGTCAAGCTTTTAATGATTGCTTAATCTCTAAGTATTTAAGTTTTGATGTAATAAAATATATTGAATTGGAAACACAAATGAAACTAAATAAGAATGCAGATAAAAAGATTTTAACCAGAGGGAGTTATAATAAAAAAAAAGATAGAACAACTGAAACTTACTCTTACATCACTCCCCTCTTTTATTGCTAACTTTTTCCTAATTTAACTATTTAGTTAAATTGTGAAGTAAAGAATGAATTTACAGTTATTTCTTCTTGTTAATGGATTTTTTTTTAAAGATGTATCCCACGAGATTTTTGCTCATATTCATTAAGATAAAATCAAACAATTAGAAATCAATAATACCAAGCATATATTTAATCAAGTCAAATTATTTATATCAATGTGCTAATTAGCCATCCGGTTCAAGCAGTAAACCGCTATCTTGTTGAATATATAAATACACTTGCATTTTATTAGTATGTAGATGTAGCCAACAGTATTAATAATGTAAAACAATTTTATTAATAATTGAGGTTTAAATAAGAATAAAATCATGGAGAACGTGACTTACATAACTAAGGTAATTGTAACATGAGTAGTGATATAGTTTTGGTTACAGACAAACACACAATCTCCATTATAATACAATTAGGTTGCTTCCAGATTTTCTACAGAATAATTGTTTAAAGTCTGATCTTGAGTAGTTTTCTTTTTTTTTTTTTTTGTAGATCACTAATTAGGACTGAGCCTATTCTAGTAGTGACCATCCCAAGCGGATTTAACAGATTTAAATTCAGAGTTTTCCTTCTCCTAGACTGGTTACCTAACCAATGTTAGAGCCCAGTCTGTCCTACTATTTACCCATAGCTGGAGGAAAGTAGTTGGATTCATATAATTCCCAAAGGTATTAGCACTGAGAACTGTAGCTTCATCTGGGATTTGAACTCGGGTTGATGAGTCCATTTCCTACAACTAACCATTACACCATGCCCCTCCAACTAATAAATAATAGTTAATAAAAGACTTTCTGTTTTAGATTTTAGGTAACCCTTACTAATTCCATATGTACAGTGGTTCATTGTCATGAGCTACTAAAATGGTGTTTGTGAGTCTCAAACCATATTACATCTTATTCTGTGGTCAGAAAATGTTTGTTGTCTTGTCAGCATCAGACTGCTATATCAGGTTGGTTGGTTGGATTTTGCAGTATGTCAACCCTTGTTGGGTTATTTTATGCTGAAGACATTTTGCTTTATTCATTCTTGATGGGTACTCAATTTTTTCTTTCTAAAATCAATTTTTTAAAGACATTTTTTCTCTATAGATAGGACCCTAACAGGTACCATCCCTCCAGGTCAGAATGGACCTGGGTGTATTGGTTATGAAGGAGTACTCCACATTCCCGAGAGCTCTAGAACTGGAAACTCACTATCAGATAGAATTTAACTTCCTAGCCACTGCCTTCTAGGGTTAAAAAAAAAAAAAAAGGGTTGGGGTTTGCCATAATGGTAATAGGGTTGAAACAATCATGAGCTAGCCAATTAATCAGAGGGAGATTCTCTGAGCATTCTAAGTGAGAGCGGTGGCACCACTGGGGAGAAGGTCATCCCTCTGCAGAGGTGCAGTCAGTGTACTCTAAAGTCCCAGATGACAGAGCTGCTTTAATCCTAGGATCTTCTGTTGATTTCTTCTTTTCCTTAATAACAAACAAATTTTCTTCTCTGGATAAATATGATTTGGCTTATGTTAATATTCAACCAATGCAAATGCAAGGAATTTCATTTGTGATGTTCGGAACAGGAACAAGTGAGAGATTGTCAAATTGGCTCTTAGTGTGATGGTCAAAAACTATCTGTCCCACTTATTACTTGTAGGTCAAAAACTTTCTCTGCATCAAAACTTGATTTTCTCTCTCTCTTTATATATATATATATATATATATATATATATATATATATATATATACCCCAAAAGTAATTAAAGTCATTTATCTTAATTCTGGTTATTTCTAAAACATTCCAAATCTGATACCTGTTATTTCCTTATTTCAAACTTTTGATTCAAGTGATTAGGCTTAATTTAACCTGTCTTTAACTTCAAAGGGTGCTCCTTCACAGATAGCCGCTACTGTCTAGAATTTTAATTATTTACTCCATCTGTGCATGTGATTCATTTATTTTATTTTTTTGTTGACCTGCACTTAAGATTTTCGGTTAACTGGGTCATTTTAAAAAAATTTCTTTATCATCTTACTGCCATAAAATTCTTTGAACATATTTCAATGATTCTTTTTTCATATTCTTTTCTTATTTGTTTTGACTGTTAATGAAATTCAATAAACAATTATTTTCCTTAGAGAATCTATTGGTATGAAAATAGATAATTTTTCAATTTCTTTTATTTCAGCTTCAAAGAAATAAAGTAAAGTCAAAAGAGTAAACTCATTAAAAATTAAAAAAGGGATAATTGAGGTAAATCTACCAAGATGGGTTATTGAGTTGGGACTAATGAGATAGAGGTAAATATCCAGAGAATGGTTAGCTAGAAGGTAGATCAATAGAACTGAATGTTACTTGCTCAACTGAAAAACAAGGTGAGGGTCAAAGAGTATCAAGATTTATGCTTAAATTAAAGCATAAGTTTAAAAACAATTTTAAATGAAGTGTTGAAATATTTTGGGCTATATAAGGTGTGCTGGAGCCCATTACTTAAACTAATGACTCTGTATGGCCACATGGATTCAATCAGCCAATCAACACACTAATACATAGTTAACTATTAAAAAGCCAATCTCCAAAGGCATTCAGTTGTTCATAATTAACACAGATGAATGTATCAACAACCAAGGATTCTGTCTAACACTAAGGAACAACCAAGGATTCTTCACTAAGGAACACAAGGATTCTGCCTAACACAAACGAGCTTTAAGTTTCTTTAAAATTTAGGTAAAATACATCCATATATATATTTACCAACCCCTCCGCACGAGCAGGATGTGACACAAAGTCAATTTCTTAAGCGGAGTTTAACAGGTTTGAATTCAGAGTTTTCCTTCTCCTAGACTGGTTACCTAGCCATGGCTAAAGAGTCCAGTCTGCCCTGCTATTTGCCCATAGCTGGAGGGAGAATTGGATTCATACCTTTCCCAAGGGTACTAGCGCCATGTGAAATTCCAACAGCTTCGTCCAGGAATTGAACTCGCATTGACAAGTCCATTTCCTACGACTCTAAACATTAGACCACGCGCCTCTATACATCCATATAAGGTGATAAATTTTAACCAATCTCATTATTTTTCATTTCTATCAAAATGAATTCTACTGAAATAAATCTGAAAACATCTGTGATGGTTAAATCTTTTCAAGATCATTTTTGTCTTATTTTCTCACATGAGAAATTACCATTATACACTGATATACAGTAGTAACTTGACTTACAATTACAAGGTTTCTGAGATACAAACTGTTCTCAGTCATTTTTTTGCTTTGTGTAGTAACCTAAAATTTGAGGTACAAGCTTTAAATAGGTTTATGTTAATAAGTTCACTAAAAACATTTAAGTTTCCAAATTTATTACAAATATTTGAGGATGTAAAGGACATTAAAAGAAATATAATAGAGCATCTTATCATATAAAAGTTGGAGTTTCAAGTGCTTTGACTAATTGAAAACTTAAATAAGTATTTTCTGACCTCCCACCATGTCAAATGAACATGAACTTTGATTAACATGGGGGAGTCATGCAGTGGCCTGTGTAAAAATAGCATGAATCCTTTCGGCATTTCTCTTTTGAGGCACCAGACTATAAACCCAGCCCTATCCCTTTTAGATGAGTAGGACAGGTATTGCCTGAAGGGATGGCCTCTTGGGGGTCACAAGATTTGTTATATTTACCAAATAAGTATACTGAATGTCAAGGGGATTATTTTGAAGAAAATTAAAGTTCATTACCATCTTGATAAATACAACTTCAGTCTTAACACTTTCTGAACACACAAAGTTAATCCTACTACTTTTTCTGAAGCCTATATATTAAAGTTTGGTCTGCAATAATGTTAATGTTGGGATGGACATGATTCCAAAATTCTTATCTTCCCTTTCTGCAGGTTTTCGCCAATAGGTGACTAGAGTATTTAGGCAGGAGCCCGGGAGAAAATCACTCTTTCTCTCAGTCCAGCAACATAAACACATGTTGTCTATATACATTGAATGGGGGGCGTTGCCCCCAACCAACTTTCACTAAGTGACATTCTTTTAGGAACTGTGTAGCACTTCTTTAGGACATAGTCCTACATTCTTTATATATGTTTATATATCTGTTCTCCATATAACTTACTGAACATTGTCATGAATGTATGTATACCTGTCATGTATGTACTTTTCCCACGTGCTCACAGAATAAAGTCTATGTTCGTTATTATATTCTTTGTCGGATTAATTCATATACATATATGTACCCATGTTACTTTGAGCCTTTCAAATGATTATAAGAACATTCTCATCTTATATTAGTTTTGAGTTATCTGATTGAATAGTTACTTTGCCACTTGAGTTGTTAAATATATAAAACCTGTTACTATGGAAACTCAAATTAGCAGTAGACAAGTGTAAAAACAAAGAATAAGTGTTATGGTAATTTACCACACATGCATGAACTCTTCCCAACTATAAATAGCAGCAGGTTCTGCACTTGAGGGAGAGTCAATATTTCAGCGGACAGTTGATAAAACCGCCTTGCGAGTAACCTTCTCATTTGTATATGTTTGTACTACTGTTCTTTGTTAATATATTTGTTTAACTTATTTCCTCTTGTGTCTTTATTCTGGCCCCTAACCAGGCCACAACAATAAGAAGTGTTAATACTCCCTTTTCTTGAGATTGTGTGAGTGTGTGTGTGTGTGTGTGTATGTATAACCAAAACTATGTCACCACCAACATCTCAGTTCCCTTAGTTATTATATATTCTCTGTGGTTATCAAATCATTATTTAATCTTAATTAGCATATTATCTTATTTATTGACAATGTTTATTAAGATGTAACTGAGATTTACCTAAAACAGCCCATATTATGGTATTTGCCTCTCATCCCACTTATGAGGGCATGACACAAGGACATTTTTATGTGGGCCCACCCACAAGCTGAAGCTTATGTGTGGTAGGCACAAAAAAAGTGTCGATCCTGTCGGCATTCCCTCTCAAGGGAGGCGCCTCAGGCTCTGGGCAATAAACCCAGCCCTGCACCTTTAAATCAAGGAGGCAGGTATTGCCTGGGGGGATAGCCCCCTGGGATTGACGCTGTTAATGATTACCCTTAAAGTATTATTTAGATTTGCCTGTACCAAAAATTTATTTATATATATATATATATATATATATATACACACATGCGCGCGCACACACACACACACACATATATATATATATACGTACATATGCGTGCACATACACACACACATATATATATACATATGCACGCGCATGCGCACACACATATATATACACATATGCGCACACATATACATATATATATATGCGTTCACACACACACACACACATGCGCGCACACACACACATGTGCGCACACACTCACACACACATATGTGTGCACACACACATGCGCGCACACACACACACACACACACACACACATATGCGCGCGCACACACACACACAGACACACATGCGTGCGCACACTCCACTCCGGGTCAGAGAGGACCAGAGAGCAATGGTGATGAAGGGGTGCTCCACATTCCCCAAACCTCCAGAACTGGAACCTCACCATCAGATAGAGTTTAACGTCGTTCCCAGGACATGTAAACCCTCAGCCACACCTTCTACCACCCATATGATAAGAAGGATTGGGGGTTGCCGTTGGGGCAATCATAAAGGTGCAATGGCCAGCCGATTGATCGGAGGAGGTCTCTCCGACTGCCCGTCTAGCCCAAGAAAAGCCTAAAGTGGAATATTGCAAGTCATGGACTGCTCAACCACCTGGGTTCTATCCCTAAGCATCTTGAGTCGCCACCCACGGCCAAAAGGTGCAGTCGGTGCATTCTAATGCCCCAGCCGACAGGGCAGAAATGTGTTTATTGTAGATCTTGATCCAAAAGAGGAACTGGAAAATAAATTAACTAAGTTTGAAGTAAGGCCATTTCGTTTCAGATAATTTATATATTCCTATCAATTTATTATGAGGCTGGTATATTTGCGATAAAATTAAGTAGTCAGTACCCACCCCTTTTACTTTGACACCAAAATCTAGATTTGAATGAGGGGTGTCACATGAAAGCCCAGAGACCCATTGTTGACCTCTTTTTGACTGTTCTTTGAACAGGAGACATATCTTGGCTCCTGCCAAGTAATGGTAATGCCTCACATGACTATTTTACTTTCCCTCATCACATTTTTTTTCATTTTTTGAACCTCTTCCACATTCTGCTTATTCATGTAATGTGTGTATTTCTCTAGCTGTTAGAACATGTCTTTATATTCTTTCTTTTTAATTGTTATCTATATAAATGTTTACATGTTCTTGCAATTGAGTTCATTTGTGTTCTTGTCCATGGACAGAGAGCTTCGCACCCAAGCAACCTCATATTACATGACCTGTAAGTCCTTACACTCCCCTTTTTTACCAGTTACATATCAAGGACTCAGAACTTTCTCAACTAGGCTCTTTATTCTTGGTTAGGCAACCAGTCTAGGAGAAGGAAAACATGTTAAAATCCACCCAATTGACTTTGTGACATATCCTATTGGTACGTAGAGATTATATATATATATATATATATATATATATATATATATATATATATTTGGTACAGGAGAACTTATATATTAGTTCAATATCAATATTGTCATAAATAGGCGGAGTGATCTGTTGTTGGTATCAGCTGGTTAGCAAGGGTGTCTATCCCCTTTTCACAAGTTCTAGAACAGGGAGATTGTTTAGTGTCTGAGGTGGAGTGCCCACATCTACCAACAGCTCTCCACTTTATCATACAGATCCAAGCTGTACTACTTATGCGCCGAGTTTTCGAGGGTTGGTATCGAACCCAGAATCTTGTGTTTCCAAGGTAGATGCTCTATTGACTGAACTATATTGATCCTTGGCCAATGGTGACTTTACTAAATATCTTCCTTAGCAGAAAGTAACCCCCAATAGGGTTAAATGCTAAAGTGTATCTCATGTGGAGTTTATTGAAAATTGCTAATTAACATTATGATTTTGTGGAACTGACATCTAAATATCAGATAATTTGATTGATATCTTTTTTTATTTGTCAGAATTAATTAATTCTAGAAGTAGTTGATCTGAAAGTGCAGACCCTAGAGATGATAGAAACTTCTGGATTTGTTATGATAAATTTATATCAACTTTTGACAAGTTGTAAGATGCTATTTAAAAAGCAATCAAAATTATTGCTGTCTTCCTATCTCGACTTTTAACTACTTTATAAATTACTTATCCAAATGAATTAGATCATTTAAGAACCATTTTGGACTTTACATCCAATGAAACAAAATTCCTCACTCCCCATTTTACCTTTCTCTATATCTGTCCACTAAAGAGTTATGGGGAAATCTGATATAAGAACCTTTTGAAAGTAATCTATATATAATAACTTACAAGCAGTTAGAGCTCTTTTTGTGAAGATAAAGCAAAAATTCTTCCAAGCTGTAGCCATGTCAGTGCTACTGTATGGTTGCACCACTTGGACTAACAAAATACAAATGTGAAGTGTCAATAAGTATTTACCAACCCCTTTACACAAGGAGGATGTGACAAGGTCATTTTTCTAGCAGATTTTAACAGGTTGTAATTCAGAGTTTAATGTCTAGATCCATATAAAGAGACTAGTCTACCCTACTATTTACCCATAGCTGGAAAGAGACTAATTGGATTCATACCTTTCCCAGGCATATTAGCACTATGTGAATTGCAATCAGCCTCATTCAGGATTTGAACTCTGGTAGTCATGTCCACTTCATGTGATAATAACAATTACACTACAAGCAGATTGTATATCTACACTTTAAACTTTACATTATAACAATGTTTTGTTTTATGTTGAAATTTAGCCTTTTGAACACATAAGCCCAATATTTTAGGCTGAGTGCTATATACATCCTATGTTCTACATGAGGTAATATTTTATAAGTCTTAATAGCATCTTCTGGTGGAATAATTGGTTGTTTGAATTTTAATGGCATATCAACCTGTTTGGGGTTATTTCATGCCAAGAAGTTAGAAAATAATATATGTTGTGTATCTATATTTACACTTTCATGATTTATGATTTTAATGATATATTAGCATCATTGGGGATCATGTTGAGGGGTCACTTTTGTAAAAAAAAAAGTAACCCCTCGAAAAGGACAGAATGTCATCTATATTGACTTTTCCAATTGATCTTTCATATTATTTGCATTAAACTGATGTAAGCAAAAATCCCACATTCTATGATTAAGTATTTAACAGTGCAAAGTGTTTGATATGTTTCACACTGTGATTGTTGTTCTAGTTTGAGTATATTCTGATGGGTATAATGGTAAAGATTTAAACAAAGATATTTGTGAAATAAAGTAATGTCTGAATATTTTGGGGGCTCAATCTTAAAAAAGAATTTTAAGCTTATGTTCAGAGTATCTCATAGATCATTATCAGAAGGTTGTGACATTTGAATATCTTGATGCATCTGTTTTATAAAAGAAAAAACCTACAAAGTTCTGAGAAAGCTGCAGAAGCAGCAGCAGCAGCAGCAGCAGCAAAATAACAGAAGTTTAATGTGTCTGGCTATTAAAGTGGAACATTAAAAGTTTGATTAGCTGAGTGGTCACACTAAAACTTTAGGATGAGAAATATGAAGTTGTTGAAGAAAACCATGAAATGAAATTGAAAAGGATTCTCAAATCTGTGATTTTACATCTGTCTCCAAAGATATCCACTACTTTTCATTAACAGGTGAAGCAGAAAGTAATCTCCTAAAGAGTTCAATAGCAGATGATTGAATAATAGATGTTTATACTACAAAATTGAGTGAAGGAAAAGAATAGGAGAAAGAGGATGGGATTTATCAAAAGAAGAATAAAAGGAATGAACTGAAAGGAAAAGAAAAATGAAAAGTTGAATTATTATGAAAATAAAACAAATGAAAGGGTAGATGAAACAAATACAAAATGGATGCAATTTTTTGAGGAAGAAAAAAGTGAAAGTAGAAAAGAATTAATGAAAAAAACAAGATAAAAAAATGAAAAAAAAAAAATGAAAAAAAAAGAGATGGAAAAAAAACAGGAAGAAAAAATAGAAAGAAAAAAAGAAAAAATAGAAAGAAAATCATAGATAAGACAATTGGGGAGGATGAAAGACTATAAGCATCTTACACTGCAATAGATATATTACCCTCACCCCCCCCCCAAAAAAAGACTTCATATAATTAATGCACAACCAATTTTATGCTACTAAAGTTAAGATGGACACCTTACCTGAGGGGTAAAAAATTGTAAAAAAAAAAACCCTATAAACTACAAAGAATAAATCCAGAGGATTTGACTAGAATATTTAACAGTAATTACTTGTGTAGCCTGAGAGAAAAAGTGATCCATTCTATCTTATCTAATGATCTGGCTTAAGAGGCTCAGTATTTAAGAGCATAAAGACTAGGGATATCCAAAATGAGACTAAATTGCATTTTTGACAAAATGACTTTAGCCCCACCTAGAGAAAATAATTTACCAAAAATCAGGGAATTATCGGATTTTAATTAAATTTTCAGTGTTTATAATGCATTACATATTTTATTTCAAAACTTTCTCATTTTTTTACCCCCCCCCCTTATGTTGGGAGCATAACTTTTTTTTCAAGTTGGTCTTTCCGTTTTCTAATTACAGTAAATAAAGAGATAAAAGACCGAAGTTATGAATAGAAACAAAAAAAAAATTTTATGGTGGCTTTTCTATGAGAAAATAAGTACCGAAAATCGAAAAATGAAATGTAAAACAAATAATAAATAATACATTTTTTGGAGATTTCTTTTTTACTCATTTCAATAATTATTTAATTTGCTATTATCTTATAAAAGAGAAAATTATACATCAATATTTTTTCTGCTTAAAAAGTGGAGGGTATATTTTCAATAGAGTTTTTCTTCAAAAAGTATACTTTGTTGTAATAAAATAAAGTTTGCATTAAATAGATATTTATTTCTAAAATCTAAAAATATAACATTTTAAACTTAAAATAAGGCTTTTCATATTTTAAAACAATTAAATTCATTTTCAATATAAAGCACATAATGTTCGAAAATTAATTATATGGAAACCATCAAGAATAAAAATATGAATTACCTCTCTTAGCATAACTTGAAGAGTTAAACTCTCTTTCAAACTTTCAGAAAGACTGCAATATCTAATAAAGGTAAGTTCACTTCATTATAACTATTTTTAATTCAATTATTCATTTTTAATTCAAAATATTCAAATTGATGTTTTCTCACTTTTTATCTTTAAATTAACAATTTTTTTTTCGTACTTCTAAAAATCTCGTCTTTTGACACTTACACAACACCATACAAAATCTGGAAGTGAACATACACATTTTAATTTCAAACGAAACTAATATATTTCTTATTTTTTACATGCAAAAAACGGATTTTACTTGGTTAAAATTTAAAAACGAGTGAGTAAAATTTCAGTAATATTTAATAAATATGTATTTAAAGTAACGCCTTACTTATTTCTACAAAGAAATGTTTATAAGTATTTTAAAACTATTTTTAAACCATTATTGAACACGATAAATCAAAATAAATTTGAGTTAACTTTTCTTAGAAATTTGGACGATTTTTAATGTATAAATTGTATTAAAAATAAATTGTATATGTAATGATATATTTTTTTTTTTAATGATGGTCAGTATGTTACTACTTATAGATTTAGACAAAGTTTGATCTTAAGTAATAGATTTAATTAGGTTTAATTCGTTTTTAAAACTCTTAGCAGACGACAAAAATGGGTATCTCTAATAAAGACCAATGACACAGAAGATTACTTAGAAAAAGAAAGAAAAAGTAATGAAAAGAGTTAAGAATCATGTGGAATAATTTTCAGAGATCATTTGGTGAAAGACTCAATCTCTGATGTCCAAAACATTTGTCAAGCTAAAAAATAATTAGTTTATTATTTCAAAAACAACCCCCACAAAATATCTGAATCTGAAATTAGTAAACAGGTTCATATACTTTGGTAGCAGTATATCATCCACTGAAATCAATGTCAAATGAATTTGACTGAATATTGACCATATGGAAATCTGGTCTATCCAATAAAAGAAAACGAAAATTTGTAAGTGGACCTGGAAGTAATGACAATGGGTCTGAAGGCACTAAATCTGTTTAGTACAGAGGATGCGGTAAAGTTGTCCACTCGAATGAGGCAATTTTCTCTGATGCTTGTGTGTGGTTGAGCATTATCATTCAGAAGGAGGACATTGTCAATTGGCAAGTTGATTCTTGCTTTGATCCTCGTTAGAGTCTCAATGTAGGCCTTAGGTTTATAAGAAAAACCTTACACAAAATAAAGAAAGTGGCATTACTCTTTGACTCCGTCTCGTACTTTCATTTTCCATTCTTCAATGCTTGTAAGTTAATCATGGAAAGCAGAAGGTGAGAAGAGACTGCTTATTTTCTCAGACTTTACATTCTACTGGAGCTCGCTTGTGAAAGTCAAGATGGCGGTCTGAACAATTCTTCCAACAGTTTAATATCTTATTTCATGCAGATTTCCCGGTTTTCCTCAGAGGAAATGGGAACATCATTGTAACTATCAATGGATTACTTCGACTCATGACACAGGAATCCATTAACATTTCTTACAACAAGGATCATCCTGAGGACAGATTGTATTCAACCATTTTCTCATTATTGCTAACATCCAGTCACAGCAGTATATTGAATTTGTACAATCCAGTTGTCAAGATGAAAAGTAGAAAAAAAAAAGAAAAAGAAATTATATATATATATATATATATATATATATATATATATATATATATACATAGTATTATAGTATGTATAGAAATGACCTACTAGAGTTTCACCATAAGGATCTTCAGAGTTAAATCCACTGAATTAATCAAGATATTGATTAATTACAGACTTCCGCAGTTAACTGTGATTAATCAATATCTTGATTAATTCAGTTGATTTAACACTGAAGATCCTTATGGTGAAACTCGAGTAGGTTATTTCTATACACTCTATAATACTAAATCTGCTCTACTAACGCATTGAGCACTTCATATTTGTTATAAAACTGACTTATCCGATTAATACTTGTATCAACCAAATATTGAGATTAACCCAATATTTTTTACCGGTAAGTCATTCCCTTTATATATATATATATATATATATATATATATATATATATAATATATGGCCAGTTTAGGTCAATTGGTAGAACGTTTGTATTGGGAACCACAAGGTTCCTGGTTTGATACCGGTCCTCATCAACTCAGCATATGAGTAGCACAGGGATCTGTGCGGTAAAGTGAGGAGTTGATGGTAGGTGTGGCGCCTCACCTCAGATGCAAAAACAATCTCCTTGGTCTAGTGCTAGTGAAAAGGGGATAGACTCCCTTGCTGATACTTTACTTATATATATATATATAATCTCCATCTACAGACACACATGTTTTGACATTTCATGTCCCTTCAGTGTGGCTAGACTTAGGAACTACTTCTAGCCGGGAGCAAAATCCAACTGATTTTTCATCAATCTGATTCTTTAATCCATCACCTGTCAGCAGAAGGAAACTTAGATGCTTACGTTAATGGTGAAAATTCCTTCCAGAGAGCTCTACTGGGTTTTGGAAGCACACACACACACACACACACACACACACACACACATATATATATATATATATATATATACACACACACTCAATCCAATATATTGAGCTCTATTTGTAAATATAGCACAGCATTATATATATATATATATATATATATATATATATATATATATATATATATATATATATATATATATATATACATATACACACACACAAAACACATCCATCACCTTCACACGAGTAAGATGTGACAAGGTCAATTTTTAAGCAGAATTTAACAGGCTTAAATACTGAGTTTTCTTTCTGCTTGACCAGTTGGCATACCAATCATAAAGAACCCAGTCTATTTACCCATAACTGGAAGGAGAATAATTCGATTCATACCTAGAGCAGTATGAAATACAAATTTTGAGACTTGTTCACCATATCCAATTCCTATGATGATAACCATTATACACAAGCACCTACAAGAGTAGGGGAAAGATAGAGGGGATGAGTACAAGGAAGCGATAACACAAATTTGTTTCAATGAAAAGGAAAAAAGAATGAGAGAGTTAAATCAAGATTATACTTTTTCCATATTGAAGTCCTTGCAATAGCACTTAAGTAAACATATCAGAAGTTGTAATGATTAAATTCTATAACTGTGGTATATCCACAGGTCCCATTAGTGTATGTATATACACACACACACACACACACACACACACACAGATGCTGATAGATACGAGCATATCTGACACAAAAATCTAAAAGGACAGTAAAATCATATTCATGTGTCCCAGTGTTTTTCTTTTTTCTTCCTCATCATTTCAAGCTAACTGTAAATACATTTAAATAGTTTCTTAGAAATGAATTACATAGGATAGGTTACAAGGTAGGAGTTAAACAGCTTTAGTTGGGACCCATAAATTTTCCTGGGGACTCATTCAAAGCAAATATGTGCATACCAGGATGCACTAAATCAAAAAGCTATCAGCATCACTGTATATATAAAATTATATTAAGGATTTGTTACTGTTTCACTATCCACTTTCTTCTTTCATTTGAGGTCAGGATTGTAAGTGGATAAGGACACGATTTTACCCATTCACCTGCTGTGATTGCTTCTTGTTTTGTCTTTAAGATGTTTTGAGGCATAACTATTAAAAGTTTATGCCCAATGGCAGCACCGCCATCAATTGTAACTTCTATTGTCAAAATTCAGAGCAAGGTTTCTTTTAAGCTCAGCTAGATTCAAAAATGTACTTTTACAGAATGGCAATGCAATGGCCTCACAACAGCTTAAAGACCAGACAAGAAATCATGGCACGTAGCTGGACAATCTTACTTCATCCACCCTACAGTCCTGGCATTCATAGACTTTAAATTTATCAATCTTTTTGTCGTAAACTGGAGAAGCACCTGGACTTATAGGTTGGTTGGTTTTTACGGTATGTCAACCCTTCGGTTTATGCCAAAGACATTTTGTTTTATTCATTCTTGATAAGCACTCTTTTTTTTAACTCAGTTTTTTAAAACTCAGTTTTTTTTCTTCTATTTAACCCTAACAGGTACTAACACTCCAGGTCAGAGTGGATCTGGGAGTAATGGCGATGAAGAGGTACTCCAGAGCTCCAGAATTGGAACTTGACCATCATAAAGAGTTTAACATCACACCCAGAACATTAAGACCCCCAGCCACTGTATCCTAGCATAAGTTGCTTAAATGGTCACCCATCCAAATATTGAACAGGTACATTGGTGCTTAATAGGAACTTCATGCTTTCAACTTGAACGTAATCTGAGATTAGAGTTGCGATAGTTTTGAAGTTTGAAGATGTTGGACCACCTTAGGGACTCCAGCTTTGGGTTTTGAATTCATAGAAATTTCCTTCTCCTAGACTGGTTGCCTTACCAAGACATATTTTGTTAAAAAAGAAAGGCTGTGAATGTTTGTTATATTAGGTCTTTTATTAGTTGCATATGTATTCTGCCCAAGCCTGAATTATCAGGCGTAGCAGTTCCCTTGATATATTAGATTTACTGTGTATCGTTGTTGGATTGTCTAAGCATAAGATGTACACTAAATCACCACTTCTATTTATGAACTTTCACAACAGCAGCAAGCTTTTCCGGTAAAAATTGGCCAATCAGGAACCAGCACAGAAAAGCATTTAAGATAATTTGCAATTGTCCTCAAATCAATTGCTAGTTGAACTTTCTGTGACCAATACCTACTGATTAGGATTTCAAGGAGAATTACTGATACTACACTCTTTTCTACCTAGGATTTCAAGGAACACTACAAGACAGATTACAATGATTAACCAACTGAACTCCAACCATGGCAAAAAGAACAATAGCAAAATAATTCTCAATTCTTCCCCCTCCCCCCCAAAAAAAATAGGTCTTATGGTGTAAATAATGTTCAACCTGAAATATCACATTTACATAAAATAGTTCATAGCCCAAAATATTTGTTTTTTGGTTTATATTAAAATAATGCTTAGCCCAAAATACGGGGCTCATAGTGTATAGTAAAATGGTGTTCAGCCTAAAATATTAGGTTTATGGTGTATGGTAAAATAGCACTCAACCCATAAGCTTGCAGGTTTGGTTAATAGCATATCAAACACAGTAGGTTATTTAATGCCAAATCCATTCTTGTAGAAAAACAGTATTGGTACTATTTAATTCAATTGTTTTGGTAATATTAACATAGGATTTAGCACATATATGGCTATTATGTTCACTTCAAAGATAATGAAATACGCATAAAATTGTTTAATTCATAAAAGTCCTAAATCTTTTAAAAAGACAATTCCCTAAAGAAATTCCATAAAAACCTTGCAGCTTCAAAGAGTTAAATTAAGTAAGTGGTTCAGAATATGAAACGATAATACACTAAACATCAAATAATTTCTTAGATAAAATTCAGCTTATATAGATACATGAAAAGTTTGGTTTGGTTTGTTGAATTTTATGGCATGTCAACCCTTGTTGGGTTATTTTATGCCAAATATGTTTTGTTCTATTTATGCTTGATGGGTATTCAATATTTAAAAACATTTTTAAAACCACTTGTTTTTTTTTATCTAACCCATATGTGGGACCCTAACAGATACTACCACTCTGGGTCAGAGCAGACCTGGGAGAAATGGTAATCAAGGGTACTCCACATTCCCCAGTGTTCAAAAATTGGAACTTCATCAGATAAAGTTTAACATCAGAACATTAAGACTCTCTGCTACCACTTTCTAGCACAGATATGATAAAAAGGGTTGGGGCTTGCCATTAGGGCAATAGGGTTGGGATAATTATAAAGATGCTAGGGCTTGACATGACCAGCAATTGATTGGAGAGGGTCTCTGACCACTTGGCTAGTCGAAGTAAGAGCCAAATTTGAGAGTTGGATGTGATGGACTGCTCAACCACCAGGATACCATCCTTAAGCATCATGGGTTGCCACCCATGACCAATAGATGGCCCTATTGGTCTAACACCTCTGCAGAGGTGCAGTTGGGGTATTCTAAAGCCCCAGTTGGCATAGCTGTAAATCAAGAAATTGGTTCAGAATACAAAACAAATATGCACAATTAAAGCATCAAATAATTTCTTGAATAAAGTTCAGCCTTAAACAGATACATGAAAGGTTTTTGTGAGGCCTTTTTCTTTTATGGTATCTACTGATGTTTGGAGTATGTAGTTTAGGCATATCAAATATATATGGCAAAATTATACTTTTTATATTAAACTATTTTTTCAATAGATCTTAAGTAAACATATCAAATGTTGTAATAGTTAAATTATCATACTTTGGTATATCCACAGGTCCTCTTAGTATACAATTAAAGCATCAAATAATTTCTTTTGATAAACTTCAGTCTTAAGGAGATACATGAAAAGTTTTGGTGACAAACTAGATGATGTCATTTAATAGGGAATCTAATAGAAATATGGAAATAAAAAACCCCAAAAATGACCAAAATGCAAATGATTATTTATTGATTGTTTTTGTTTTAATGTCATCCTTATTACTTTTCATTCATGGCTTATTAAAGGCAATTTATTTTTATTTATTTATGACAAGTTTACATGCCATTTTTTTCTCCCCAATTATCTTTGAATATATCTTGCTTATCCAGACAAATTCTTGCACATAAAAAGTAATATAATCCCATCTTTTATTCTAGCTTTTTATTTCCACTGACCTTATCCTTTGTGTCCCAGACACATTTCTCTTATTTTATCTGGCAATCTTGTCTACTTCTGGCCATGATTCCAATCATCTATTTACTACTTCCTCTTCCTTCTAAAAAGGACATCTTCCATTATCTCAGTAAATTAAGAAATTCTCTATGAAACTCTTTATCATATTAGTCCATAACTCATTACATTTGAAAGGTTCACTTCCATATAAAACAGTGACAATATTCCAACACTAATTAAAATTATGAACTAATTGCACACTTAGTGATAGCATTTATATAGTAATGACACATTTTATAGATTTCATTATTTTTATATGTAGATGGGAGCTGTGTGTGGTCTTGAACAAGTCGTGGAAGCAGCACTCCACAAGGAAGCAGCTGTATGGCCTCCTGACCCCCCCATCTTACAAACCATCAGAATGAGATAGACAAGGCATGCTGGACACTGCTGGAGAAGCAAGGACGAGCTCATAAGCAACATCCTCCTGTGGAAACCAACACATGGACATGCTAATGTGGGCCGGCCACCAAGGACCTACATTAACTAACTAAGAGAGGATACTGGATGCTGCATGGAGGACCTCTGTGGGATGGTGAATGATAGGGAGGGTTGGTGAGAGATTGTCATGGATATCCGTGCTAATTGCGCGAAATGATGATATCAACTATAATTTATCTTAACTCAAATTTTTACACACTTTGTAATGATTGTAATTACTAGAAAAATATGCACCTCCAGGTGCAAGTATTAAAGTTTTAAAGTAATGAAATATATTAAATTAAAAAGACTAACAAAACTATACAAAAATGCACATAAAAAGATTACTCATTTTTATTCCATTTTAATTGATTTCTATATAAAATCATTCATAGGAGTGCTTTAAATACGTTTAAGAATAAATAGTAGAAATCAATAACACCAAGTAATTATTTATTAAACCCAGTTTTGTTAAAACCAGTATGCAAATTATCCATTCTATATACTATGTAAACCTTTATTTCTTGGTGATATATAACACTCATTGTAGCATTTTAAATGCATTAATAACATGGGCTGTTTTGTGGCAAATCTAACTCAATGAGATTTTAATAGACGTTTAATAATCATTATGAATATAATGTAAATAACTAAGGGACTTGTGACAGTTTCAGTTTACATACAGATAGACACCTAATCTCCATTATAATAAGATGAACTAATTGCACACTTCATGAGAGTGATAATATTGCAACATCTATATTGTAATGATACGTTTTATAGATTTCTTTATTTTTATATGCAGTTTATATGAACTATAATTTATTTTAAATTTTTACACTCAAATGTTAAAATATACATACAGAGATGCTTCATCTCTGGTGCATAAAAATCTAAAAGGATGCAGTTAAATCCTATCCATGCATCCCAGTGTTTTTCTTTTTCTTCCCTCACCATTTCAAGCTAAATGTAAATACATTTTAATAGTTTCTTAGAAATGAATTACCCAGGATAGGTTACAAAGTAGGAGTAAGATGGCTTTAGTTGTCTCCTCAGATCATAAATAAAAATCCTACAATTTATTAAACTTTGGCACCTATAAATTTTCCATTCAAAGCAAATATGTGTGTACCAGGATGCACTAAATCAAAAAGTTATCAGTATCACTGCATACAGGTGTTTTATAAAGGACCAGGTTCAGCTAAAAAAACATCAGCAAATACCCAAACATAATAATTTTAGTCTAATTTAAGATGCTAATCATTTGGCATAATATAACATTCTGTTCTTATTGTTAATCATTAGTTTAACTTGTTCATCTACCAAATAGTTTAGAAAACCATTATTAATAAGAGTTTGTTTAATATTTTTTAATTCATAACATTTTATTAGATGAAGAGATTAATTTTGCACAATTTGTTTTTTAATTTAAATCCAAGCCCTGTATAAATTTAATTTTTTCAGAATTCAAGGTGTGTCAAAAAAGTACCAAGTTTAAAGCTGTATTTACCAAGATAGAAATGAATAATGAATGGAACGTTTTTTGTTTTTTTCAGAATATAATGTGTCAAAAAGTACAAAAAATCAATACTTTTTTGACACACCTTGTACATAAACACCAACTGCCCTTTATATATGTATAGATTACAAAAAATATTTCAAGAAATATAATGCATTTCAAGTGTCTTAGATGAAGAAATTTAAGCATTATGTAAGGTTCAGTTGAGCTATGATTCAAAAATTATTGATTTGGAAGTTCATTTCAGTGAGCCAAGATATGACAAAAGATCTTTTGTCAAATTTGCTTATGCTCTGCCCTTTGTACTTTTATTATGACAAACAGAATAAATTGCCTTCTTTTTCTCCTCCTCATTTTAGCATGTATGGATGTCAAATGGGGGATCAGTTAAAGGTATAGAAATATTGGACATGGACATTCTAAAGAACCTATCAATATGCTAATTTCTACGGAGGTCAGTCATGCATACAGTATTAAGCAGTTTATCAGACATCAAGAGTTGAAGGTCAAAGTTCATTTTGTGATTTTGGCCCACAATGAATCCTCCATTTGTCTTTGTCTTCATTTTTGACAAGTATAAAATATGGAAAATTATTTCATTTTCTTAAAGTTAATGTCAGCTGTATCAGTTATTTCAGAAGTGTAAAGGTATGTATCCAACTACTCTCCCTCTAGCTATGGGTAAATAGTAGGACAGACTGGGCTCTTTAACCTTGGATAGGTAAACAGTTTAGAAAAAAACTGAATTTAAACCTGTTAAACTCCACTTAAGAAATTGATCTTGTGTCACATCCTGCTTGTGTGGAGGGGTTGGTAGATATATATATCAGTTATTTTACTTCATAGTGTTACATAATTTATGAGCAGTTATAAATTATGTGTGTACCTCTAGTTAGAATATTCAAATTAGAGTCCATTATATTTAGAGTAACAGGGTCCATGGAAAGTTACTGACAGTTGTGATGGTTAATAACCTTTCACCTCTTAAAAATGCGCCATTACAGATGTATGTGAATAAGTTAGTCAAATTTGACCCGGTTTTCAAGGAGTGAATCAAATGCTCTGGGGAAATAATGCTTTATATATCAAGAACACAAAGTCTTGTTTAGTTAATTAAATATCAAAAACGAGAATGACCAGCCGCGCAGAAAGAAGAAGACCAACCCTTAAAAGAAGCCCAACAGATCACCAGATAAGATGGCGGCCAAGGTAGAAGCAGAATGTAAAGTATGAAAGACCACCTATCATCAACAATCGTCTCTATGTCTCTATCTCTCTGTCAGTCTTTCCTCTCTATTATATATCAGACATATTATGTGAGTGTATATGACTATATAACAATAGGAATGACTGTTTTTCAAATAAAAAAACAGGACTTATGAGGTGAGGTAGGGGGGATATGCATGAGGTCCAAAAGAAGCCCGAGGTGGGGGGGGGTCAAGAAATTTCCTGGGATCTTAGTTCTTTTAACAATAAAATAGATAAAATTATTCTAATTATTTTTATCTGGATGTATAGATAAATTATTTATTTTTTATTATCGGCAGCTAAATAATAAATATTCTGCTTAAGTAATAGGTACCAGGTACTTTTTTTCATAATGTTTCCTTAAGGGACTCCCTTTTTGACATACATGTCTAGTACCTAAACTTTGCCCCTACTCCTGATTAGACCACAGGGACTCCCCAGTCTATTATTGGAAACAAAGCATAGATCTTAATTCTTATTCTCATTAATAAATCTTATAATTAACTGAGAGAGACTGCTTTAAAAATTCATGGATAATCTATAAAGTGATACTGGTGTTCGTTAAAAATACGACCATCTAGTTAGAAATAAAACTGTCCTAGTCATCCAAGATGAAATGCAAAAATGTAAATCCTGATTATCTGGTGTTGCTTATCTGCCAAATTCTTATTTCTTATGGGTTGTCACCTCAGCTAAATAATAGACCATTCCGTTTTTATTATAAAAAAGGCGAACAAACTAAAAAGGACATGCTACACAGAAAAATAAGAAAGAAAGTGTAGGGGAAGATAGAGAGGGGGTGAACACGGGGAAGTGATAATGCTAATCTGTTTCAATTGAACATAATGAAAAGATAAAGAAAAAATGGAGTAACATCAAGATTATTATACTTTTAAAAAAAGTATTTTGCAATAGTTATTAAGTAAAGATATCAAATGTTATAATACTTTATTGTACTGTAGTACATCCACAGCTCCAACTAGTAACCATTGTTATCTTTACAAGAACTTAATATCAATTCATTTAAAAATGTTAGCAATGATTTTATCTTATTATATAAGTGAATTACTATTGATGTTTTTATTGAAGTAGTCAGTATGAATCGTGTTTGATAGAATGTTTGTAAATAGCTGTCACCCAAAGATAGCCAATAGAATAAACACCAAGACTAAAGAGCTTCTTTTCTCTTCAGGAGAATCACAAGATTCCATATTTACCATCTTTGGAAATTGGTATAATAGAATAATCTTCTTTGATGGCAAGTCAGATACCTTGGCTATTCATGCTTCCATATAAACTTATTCATTCAGAAAGATCCAAATACAGACACAAAGACAGGAGTTCAGATAAACACTCATCTCTCAACTCTTGGATTCATCGAGGCACATTAACACATTTGAATTCTTCTCTTCTGACATACCTATGCAAATGGATACGCAAATACACTATTGAGATTCTCATTATATATGTGAAGTGTGTTCAGAAAGTATCAAGACTGAAGCTGTATTTATCAAGACAAATTAACAATGAATGAAACATTTTCTTTAAAATAATTCCCTTGGCACTCAACACTTAATCCAATGAGTTTTCTATTGGTCAATGCACTTTTGAAACTCTTCATTTGGGGCTAAGCTTCACCATTGTATTTTTTAATGTCTTCTACATCCTTAAATCTTACTCTTGAGATGAATCTTCAATTTACAAAGAAAAGCCATACTTCCAAAGTTGATATATATATATATATATATATATATATATATATATATATATATATATATATATATATATATTATATGTGTGTGTGTGTGTGTGTCACAAAAGTATAGAGATTTTTTGTACTTTTTGCCACAGCTTGTATTCTGAAAAAATTAACATTCCATTCACTGTTCATTTCTATCTTGGTAAATACAGCCTCAAACTCGGCACTTTTATGACACACACATATATATATATAGATAGATAGATATATAGATACAGAGAGAGAGAGAGAGAGAGAGAGAGAGAGAGAGAGAGAGAGAGAGAGAGAAAAAACTGCCAAATAAATCCATCACCATCAGATAAGAGAGCAGATAACAGAACACAGCCTAAATAAATAACTGCATCCATGTAAATTTTTGTGTTACACATAGCAACCGACCAATCACAATCCAGTCCTGATGAAAGGACAGCATATATAAACAAATGCTAAACCAATTTCCTCATTTGGTCTGAAGATCGCATTGGCAAGAAACTGTCAGTAACCAGATGTTGACTCCATGCCCATGCTACCATAACTCATATATATATATATAATATATATATATATATACACACATACACACACACACACTAATGATAGTACTAAATATATTCAGACGTACAAATTAATACTAAGATAAACAATTATTTGTATTATACCTACTCACAACCATCAAAGATATCCATTCACACATATTTACATGTTAGAAGCAATTGCTTACATACACTAATTCAAACATACTATATACTCATTTTAATGAAACCCGCACATATATATATATGAGACAAAATGTGACCCATTGGGTCACCCATTCAGCTCTGGGTAGATAATTGAGATTAGGAAAAAGGGAGTTAGCAAAGCAAATAAGACATTTTAAAAAATAAATATGACCGGACTAAACCTTAAAATCATTTTGATAGCTTTCTAAGAAAGGGAATGTTTGACCTCATTTAAGCTACAAGTTGCCAATTGTGAAATTTATCATAGAAATACATTTCAAATTCTCCCGACTCTCTTTCTCTCTCTCTCCTCTCCAGAGAAACTAACATTATATAATGAGGAGGTAGTCAAGAGATACATAGAGGGGAAGAAAGAGATAGACACAGAGTAAAGTAAGATTGGTCGGTTTTTGACTTAATTGTAAATTACTACTAATTAGAACCAATTAAAACAAATTTGTTTTCAAACATAATTTAATCCTAAAAGTAAGGAATAATTTAGTATAATTTTTGTGTCACTAAACTAAACATTAAAAAAGCCTTTAAGAAGCAAAAGTTGATTAACTCAGCTTTAGTATAATGATATATATATATATATATATATATATATATATATATATGCATATATCTAAATGATATAAATACACCAAAGTGTGTGTATATGTACATATTTATATTGATTTACAAACGTACACATATGCGAGTGCATAATCGAATTCATTACAGTAAGTGTGCATCTTCTTTGCTTGTTCACATTACATTGATCAATGACATTTTCAATCTTGCTGGACAAAAGAATTTCCTGTTCTTTGGTCAAAATGTTTTCACAATTCCAAAGCAACTTTAGACAAATAGATCAGCAGTCTGATACAATCAAATAATCGAGGGATACAATTTATAGACTTAGAGCCAGCGACCAACTACCAAAACTTGAGCAAACTTGAGAGAAGTTAATAAAAAGAAAAAAAGAAAAAAAAAAAGAAATGTCCATACAAAGAAGTGATGTACTTATTTAGAAGACTTATTGATCGCTTTAATGAAGTTAGGAAATTGCTTATATATATTTACCAACTCGTCCACACAAACAGGATGTGACACAATGTCAGTTTTTTAAGTGGAGTTTAAACAAGTTTGAATTCAGAGTTTTCCTTCTCCCAGGCTGGTTACCTAAAAAAAGTAAAGTCGTCGGGGTGGCCTAAAGTCGGTATCAGCCAATCAGCTATGTAGGTCGACTCTCGTAGACGGATGGATGTCAATGATGCAATGACTGAAATTAAGCAAAGATGAGCCTGTTCAATACTTAGATGGATGAACATTTAAGCAACAGCAGTTACTACTAGCCATCTGATACCTTTTTATTGATTGGTCGATTCTAATGGCATTTTAACCTCTCTCGGGTTATTTCATGTGTGCTCTATGTAAAGTAAAAAAAGTAAAGTTGTCAGAGAGGTCTAGAGTCGGTATCAGCCATACAGCGAGGGAGTCTATCTCCTTTTCACTAGCACTAGATCAAGGAGATTGTTTTTGCACCTGAGATGGAGCGCCACACCTACCATCAGCTCCTTACTTTACCGCACAGATCCCTGTACTACTCATATGCTGAGTTGGCGAGGGCTGGTATCAAACTAGGAGCCTTGTGGTTTCTAGCCGAATGCTCTACTGACTGAGCTAGTCAAGGTTAAATAGCTTAGTCTGCCCACTATTTACCCATAGCTGGAGGGAAGAGTAGGTGGATCCATTCCCAAATTTAATGCCAAAGCTATCAATGTATGAATTTACCAACCCATCCACACAAGCAGGATGTGACACAAGGTCAATTTTTTAAGCAGAATTTAACTGGTTTGAATTTAGTGTTTTCCTTCTCCTAGACTGTTTACCCAGCCAGTCTGCCCTCCTATTTACCCATAGCTAGAGGGAGAGTAGTTGGATACTTACCTTTCCCAAAAGTATTAGCGCTATGTAAAATGCAAACAGCCTCGTCTAGGACTTGAACTTGGGTCAACAAGTTCATTTTCTATGACACTAACCATTATACTATGCTCATCCAACTAGAAAATTATTCATAGCAGAACATTTTTGCAGCTTTTGCAGAACTTTCTTTTTATACATGGCACACTCCAAAAGTAAACCTTATTTATTTCCATGATCATCATCATGTCATACTGATAGCATAGATTCCCACAACTTTCTCTCACCACCCATCTATCAGTCATCACTCCTGGTAAGGCCTCCTCACAACATCCAGTATCCATAAGTATGTACGCCAAATTTGGTAGCTCTACATCAAACTGGCCATGTACAGAGAACCAACAAATTCTTCACGATTATTAATGTAGATAAAACCAAGTTTCATGATAAAAATTTTAATCACCCAACCATAAAAAATACCATCAAAATATATAAAATTGTTCCACATTATAGACTTTAAAACTATTTGATGAAATAAAACATCTGTGTGAAACTGATCAAAATGTATAAATACTGAAACTTCAAAAGAAAATCTTTGAAAATAAAACTAAATAAAAAGCCAGACCAAGTCTCCAATAGGCACCCCAAATCATCAAGTTAATGAAAGGTTCATATTTTAACTCGCCACTGGTAACTTCTGCTTTAAAATATTTGAAAATAAATGAACAGACGATTTTTTTGCACTTATATTGTAAACTTCTGATTAAAAAGTATTTATTCAAAAAAAGATTTTGCTACTGAATTTTAATTTGATTACATGTACCAACCAACTAAATTTATTGTAAGTTCAACATCTCCATAAACTTCTGACTAAAATCATTTGTTTACAAAAATTTGGAAGCAGAAATTACCGGTGACGAGTTAAAATGTGAACCTTTCATTAAGTTGATGATTTTGGGTGCCAATTGGAGACTTGATCCAAAAAGCCTTGCAGATTTCTTTTTTAAACATTTCAGACATTGGAAGTGTTTTTAATATGGTAAGTATGCACCCACAAATACAGGTTCACTAGGAGGGTGAGGCAGCAGGGGCAAGTGTCCTGGGACATGTGCAACCTAAGAACCAAGGTTATCCCTATTAACAAACCTCACAAATTTCAACTAACATTTTATTTTTTCATGCATAGTCCATGCTTTTGTTTGTTGGGTTTGACTTTTTTAATGTGTAACTTTTACCAAAAATTGGTTTGATATTTAATCAAAATCTTTAAAAATCTATCTCAAGTAAATCTACAATAGAAAATGAAATTAAGTAAGTTGTTACTGAATCAAATAAATGAAAAACTGGCAAGAGAGTCTGGCATTTCCCGGAACAAAAGAAATCCAAGAAAATAAATAAATCCATCATTAATACAAATCGAATAAATTAGATGATTATTGTTATGAGCATGAAAAAGCTGTTATCAGTCAGTATTTTCTCCTTCCTGGGATAATCTTTTTATGTTATATATATATATATATATATATATATATATATATATAAGTAAAAGTCAAGTTGGAGGGGCAGCCTAATGTTGGTATTAGCCAGAGAGTCTATCCCCTTTTCACTAGCACTAGACCAAGGACATTATTTTAGCATCTGAGGTGATGTGCTACACCTACCATCAGCTCCTCACTTTACTGCACAGATCCCTATACTACTTATATGCTGAGTTGGAGAGGCCCGGTATAGAAATCAGAACCTTGTGATGCTTTGGGGGTATACTGAGATCAGCAGTCCGCCAGGACTCAAGGAATGATATCACTCAGATACAAGTATGGAATATTCCAAAGTGCTAGAAATACCAATTGCTTTATGTTGTGGGAATCAAAATAAAAATAAAAACTCCCATGAGCCTTCACATCAGAAGAAATCTCCGATCATATGCAGAGGAAAAGGACCCACTTCTGACACCCATTCAGCCATTCAGACTTGGGCCTTATCTGGAGTGAGATACGACTACTGGTCAGGAAGGAATTTCCTTACCACGTGGTGGCTATGACCAGAGAATAAAGCAAAAATCCTAAAACTACCTTTTGTCTTTGTCTCTTCCTTTTTCTTCCCTTGAATTCCTTTTCAGCACAACCACCAAATAAGATGGGGTTAAAAGCAAACCCTAGGAACACGCACAAAGAATAACATCTACCTTTAAACCTAAAGTGTTAAACCTCTCACAAATTCAGTTATGTAGTTGTTGCTCAAAGTCAATAGTTATACACAAGTTTGGTATAGGGTTAATCTAAATAAAAATATAACAAAGATTCATCTTCATACATAAATGTAATGTGGAATTTGTCATGTATAATTTGAATTATTTTGTCTATTTCTATTAACACAGAAATTGGCCTTTTTGAAAAGTGAAAATCTGAGAAATAAACAAGAATTGGCAGATGTCAGTAGATGAAAATATTTGCTGCAATTGTTTTATCAAAACTGACTTGATGATTGATAAAAATGTTTAGGCTTGTCATGTTTACAATATTGAAATTCTGTTTGAATTTAATGTGAGAGAAATGATCCTATGATGAGGAATATTCTCGGAAAAGATTAGCAGTTTTATTTTTTGTGCTATTCACACATTATTTTGTTCAGTTTTCTCTTCAATGCAATAAACACCAAAAGCGACATCAAATATCCAGTGTTTGCTGATAAAAAAACAAAAAGACAAAAACAAAACATTGAGATCTTTCACAAAGCAAAGCAGAAATCATGAGGTGAAACAAAGTATGGAAAATAAGTAGGAAATTTTTTTTTTTAAATTTAAAAAAATTACAGAACAGGAGGTTATATCTTAAAATTCAGCCATTTTTAGAAGGAACATAATTCAAAATAACCGTCAAGAGTTTTGATACCATTTGGAAAAACCACACAGAAATTAATGTTTATGTGTGTTCATATATATTCGTAACCATTTATTATTTATTCTATTTAAAACATTTAACAGGTGAATATTATTTCTTCTTACTTAATGCTAATTTCTTTCCAACTATTTAAAAGTTCTTATTGAAATATTAAGTCATTAAAATGTTGACATTAACAAAAACATTGCTAGGAAATGGACTCATTGACTCTAGTTCAAATCCTGGATGAAGCTACAGTTCACATAGCGCTAATACCCTTGGGAAAGGTATGGATCCAACTCCCTCCAGCTATGGGTAAATAGTAGGGCAGACTGGGCTCTTTAACCTTGGTTAGGCAATCAGTCTAGAAACAAAACTCTGAATTCAAATCTGTTAAATCTGCTTGAGGTGGTCACTACTAAAATAGGCTCAGTCCTAATTAGTGACATTAAAAAAATAAATAAATAAATTGCTTGGCATTAATTAAATTTACTCAACACAAAAGTCTTAAATTGCTTGCCACATGTGTTATTAAATAAATATTGGGTGGGCCCCACTTTTGTTTAATTTTGTTGACTGACAGAGAACCAATGCTAATTAGGTGGGGAGGATGGACCCTCAAGAGCAGGGTTTCTCAACCTTTTTACTTTTGTGTAACACTTAAAATAAATTACATGTTTCAAGGAATCCCTGCACATAAACAACATTATATACCATATCTTTCTCATTTTATTTCCATCATAGTTCATGTAGTAGATATAGTATATAAGGTTGAATAACTGGTTTAAGGAAAAATTAAAAATTGTCAAATTTTTCGGTAATGCTAAGTAAAATTCATACTGTTCATTTATAATACTGCATCAGGGAGTTTTCATTCACACACACAAAAAATTCTAAATTATTATATTTTTTTAATAACATAATACGTTATATAGGATGATGTTTATATTATAATATTACAATAACCAAGAATGTATTGTGCATGTTTAGTAATATTACATATATAAAATTCAAAATTCCAAATGTGCATTAGCTTATCTCACTTGTTCTCATAGAATGCTTAGGGACATTTTATAGAAACTAAGGGTTCCTGGGAAACATGGCTCAATTATTTTCAAATGCTTTATTCAAGAAATTATTTTAATGATGAAAATTATGTCTGTAAGGCAACATTCTATATTTCATCCTAGTGTGGAGATACAAATAATTATTGCCTTTGGCTAATTTGCATATCCAGTAAAAGCCTGTAGGATGCCTCATGACAGTCCTAGAAACCTCTTCTAGACAGGCAGAGATAGAGAGAAGCAGAGATAGAAAGATAAAAACATACTGAGATAGATATAAATACACTGGGATAGCAATAAGTAGAGATTTTACCAAGTTGTATTAAGTAATGATTATCGCATTGCCTTTCATGACGAATGAATATCAAGGATTTTGAAAGTAACTTTCAGAGAAATAACTTGCTGTATGGGCGTAAGATAGAAACACACTGAGAAGGGTAGATATGTAAACACACAGGGATAGTAAGAGAAAGAGGAAGGGATATAGTTCAATACAGGATCAGAGTGTAGCTTTTCTGTCTTTGGGCTGGAATTCTATTGTAATATCTATTCCTTTTCCTCAGCAGTATTTTTGTCTTCAGACAGAAGAAAAATATGGCATGGCAAGTCCTTGGAATTCTGACCCATAAGGCAACATATTCCTATTGCAATATAATCAGAAGTTAGGTGCAGTTATGAAATTGGTTGGGCTATTCCACCATGTGCCTTGGTCATGCCAATTCACAGGATTTTGATTGGCTGCTTTTTATACATATATATATATATATACCCAACATATGACTGTGTTCTGGTATTTGGTTTAGAGCCTGTATTCGGTTAGTCTTTTTTTTGTCTGGTGACTGGATGCTATTCACTGCCTTCCTGTGAAGGTGAGTATGATGTTGATTCTACAAATAGATGGATTCATGCCTTTCCCAAGAGTATTATTAGCATAAAGTGAAATGCAAACAGCTTAATCTAGAATTTGAACTGTGATGGTAACCATTACGATAAGAGCACAACCTTTCTATAATGTATGACTCGAGAAGATTCATCATTTTCAGAATTTCAAAAAATCTTTTTCAATGGTGACAATGTTAAATAATTCAGAATCTAAAGGAACATTTGCAAACGAGAATGATTACTTTCTTTTTTTTTTTTGTGAGATTTGTTTTAAGATGGAAACAATTCTCTTTCATCATTAAATATTCTACATCTGAATTGACTTTTCTTTTTTGGATTTTACTGCATGTCAATCCGCATTGGGTTATTTCATGCCAAAGACATTTTGTTCTATTCTAACCCTTCTTCAACAGTTAATCTACATTTGAATAAAATTTTCAAAAGATCAAAAAGCTCAACAAATGAATGTCAAAACGGGAATTAAAAAAAAAAATGGTTGCAATAAAAACAGTTAATTTCTTGTTTATGTTTGTATGGTTTGTTTTTGTTTTACAGCATTTCAACCTCAGTGGGTCATTTAATGCCGACAAAGTTTTGAAGTAAATTCATTCTTAATAGATACTCAGTTTTTTATGAACACATTTTTCTATTTAACCCATAGATGGAACCCTAACAGGTACTGTCACTCCAGGTCAGAGTGGACCAGGGAGCAATGGTGATGAAGGGGTGCTCCACATTCCCAAGACCTCCAGAACTGGAACCTCACCATCAGATAGAGTTTAACCTCATACCCAGGACACTAAAACCCTCAGCCACCACCTTCTAGAACATATATGATAAAAAGTGCTGGGGCTTGCCATAAGTGCAATGAGGTTGGGACAATCATATAGGTACTAGGGCTTGACAAGTCCACCTGTTTGACTAGAGGGGCCTCTCCGACCGCCCGTCTAGCCCAAGTAAGAACTAAAGTGGAGTGTTTCATGCCATGACATCTTTCTGTGATTGGTAACATTGAGGGACACACAAAACAAAAATTATACAAGTCAGCATTAACCCTTCTTCAACAATTAACCAACATTTGAACAAAATTTGAACAAAATTTTTCAAAAGATCAACATTTTTCATTTTAACATTCATCTTCAACATAAAAAATAAAATAAAAAATAGTTGCGGTTACAAAGCTTGCTCCAGTGATGCTGATATCTCTTTAATTTAGTGCATCCTGGGACACACGGATTTGATTTGATTGAGTCCCAGGAAATTTGATGGGTCCCAACTAAAGTTTGATAAAATGCAGAGTTTTACCTATGAACAACTAAAGCCGTCTAACCCCTACCTTGTACCCCATACAGTGTAATTCATTTCCAAGAAAATATTGAAATGTATTTACAGTTAGCTGGAAATGTTGGGAGAATAAAAAAAAACACTGGGACACATGGATACAGATTTACTTTTCCTTTTAGATTTTTATGTGTCAGTTTGGTTGTCTCAAAGTTTGGTTGTACAGAAGATCTGAGACTTTTTGGCAATAAAAATTTCTTTTGATCAATTTGTCAGACAAACTGGCGACCTTAAATGACACATAGAATAAAATGGAAACTGGTGGAATTTTGTAGAACAAATAGAAGGTTCGTAGCAAATCATAGATATATTGAAAAAACGTCAGTTGGGCTACGGAATTTGTCTGTGTCAGTCGGGGCGAGTGACGCACGTATTAACTGGGGTCGTGAATTGGTGTTGGTGTCGCTGATATGTGAAGCCTAATAATTTATACTTACCATCGGAACAAAGTTAAAACATTACCTAAAGTTTAACGATATTGCCCTTAAAAACATATTTATTAATGAAGCCGACCCTCTCTCTCTCAAGAACAATATAAGAAGTTAAACAAATAAGTTATTTGAAAAGAAAAGAAAAGTTTATTATCAACTTTATTTTACTACGCCAAAGAAAATACTATGAGATTGTTTAGGCTTTCATTCATAAACTAACAAAGTGAACAGATACTCGACTGCCCTAAAGAGAGTGATACTTGTAAACACAAGTCAAATTGACCGGAACGAAAAAGAGGCACGCGCCTGACAGTTATGCGAAAAAGTGTGGAAGAATTCTTTTTGGGGTCGACTGACTAAAGACGACCGCTACTAGATTCTGTGTCCAAAGTTAACTGTCCTCACGCGAATAGAAACGAACGAGCGCGTCGACCCTAATACAAAGTGTATAAGTCCTGATAGTGCCGTGCATTTTGAGGCACTGTGAAGGGTGCAAACTAAAGGCCGCCACGTAACAATTGTTTGATTATCTATGAGCAGCTCTATAGTTGAATAAGATTGCTGTCAACTAAATTACTCTTATATCCAATTAATTAGTTGATTTTATTCTTATATCAGCATCTGTTTGGTGGGGACGGGGAATTGTTCATTTCTATGTCACAGTGATTATTGTGTAACCTTTATAAAATAATTTTTAATCTATTTCAGTGGTAATAAAATTATTTCTTCTTGGTAATGGATTTCTTTTAAGTCCCCCCCCCCGAATTATTTTCTCTTATTCATTAAGATAAAACCAAACAATTAGAAATCAATAATATTTAGCACATATTTAATAAAATCAAATTTTTAATATCAATTTGCATATTAGCCTACCCGTTCACACTGTAAAGCGCCCATTGTATATATAAATACAATTGCATAGTAATAGTATACAGATATGGTCAACAGTATTAATAATGTTAAACAATTTTATTAATGATTGAGGTTCATATACATAGGAAATCATGGAGAATGTGACGTAAATAACTAAGGGAATTGTGACTTGGGTAGTAATAGTTTCGGTTATTTTATGCTGAAGATGTTTTTGTTTTATTCATTTTTGATGGGTACTCAAAATCTTTTTTTAAATAATTTTTAAACATGTTTTCTAGAACTCATTTTGTTCTATTTAATCCATAGATGGGACCCTAACATACCCAGGACATTAAGACCTTAAGCCAATGCCTTCTGGCACCCATATGATAAAAAGGGTTGAGGCTTGCCATAAAGGTAATAGGGTTGGGACAATCACATAGGTGCTAGGATTTGACCTGACCAGCCAATTGATCAGAGTGGGCCTCTATGACTGCACATTTAGCCCAAGTAAGGGCCAAAGTAGAGTGTTGCATGTCATGGACTGCTCAGCCACCAGGGTTCCATCCTTAAGCATCACGGGTTGCCACCAACGGTCTCAGCTATCATGATTTTCTGACATCAACAAGTAAATTTGATCAAACTGTATTGTTGATTTTAAAGTTTTACTCTTGCAAACAAAGTGATATAACAGTATAAAAATGTCATTCATGGATTATATACCCCATATAAGATATAATCCATTTCATACTAACAGAGATTATCCGGGGGGAAATCTTCACTGAACCAACATCTGACTCTAGTGTATAGAGATTGAGGAATGCTTGCTAAGAAAATGTCATTTAGGGAAAATATACCAGCAAAATAAACAAGGAGAAAATTACTGGATATTTCAACTTGACTTGTTTAGATTTTTCTTTTTTTCTTTGAGAAAGACGGATAATTAAAAGATTGAGAGACGTTGCTGATGAAGAATAATTTGATACTTGCTTAGAATCAATTGTATATACTAGCAAGAACATGAGCCCTTCAGGTATAAGTATTTAATTTTTAATGTAATCATCACCATGTCGTGCTAGAAGCACTGATATCCATGACAATCTCTTACCAACAGTTCCTCTCATTCATTGCCCCTGGGAGTTCCTCAGCATCCAGTATCTGCACAGAGTTAGTCTATGTACGTCTTTGCTGGTTGATCTACTGTGATGTGACCAGGAGATGGCTTCCACAGAAATGAAGGACACAGCTCCACACTCAATGGTAAACTCCTAAACTGTGAAACAATTCACGTACCTAGGTAGTAATATCTAATCAACAGAAAGCAACATTAATGCACACATAGGAAAGGCATAGGCTGCTTTAAACAAATTGTCAGTGATATGAAAATCTGATTTCACTGACAAATTTAATGTAATAAGATATATTAAATTAGAAAGACTAACAAAATTAAATAAGAACGTATATAAAAAATGCTTATTTTAATCATATTTTAATTGGTTTCTATATAAAATCATTCATAGGATTTATTTTAATACTTTGGGAATAAAACAATTATATGAGAGATCAAAAACACAAAGTAATTGTTTATTAAATTTGGTACACCATACATCTATTTCTTAGGGATATAGAAGACACATTGTAGGACTTAAAACATTCCTTCTCCTAGACTGGTTACCTATCCAAGGTTAAAGAGTCCAGTTAGTTCTATTTTACCTATAGCTGGAAGGAAAATATATGGATTCATACCTTTCTCAAAGGTATTAGCGCTATGTGAAATGCAAGCAGCCTTGTCTAGGATTTGATCTCGGATCGACGAGTTCACTTCCTATGACTAACCATTATGCCATGTGCCTTTATTCCCATTCCTTACAACAATAACCATTACACTACACACCTCCATCTATAAATCACTTATAATCCAGCTCTTATATGGATAGTAAATGTAAATATTACATTGTTAATATTTTTTGCCTCTATTACCGAGTATTTCCTATGCAGGATATTCTGGACAAAGCAACTTTTTAAATATAAATAAAAGTTTGCATTTTTCTTAGAAATTCTTACCTACAAAAATTGTGTTAACTTCTAACTTGTCAGTTTTTAACAGTCTCAATTTAACAGGAATAGTATTAATATAGTTTGAAGTTTTGTGGGGATTAAAATAAAATTGGAATAAAAATTTCAAATTTAAAAAATAAACTCATATAAGCCTTCACCAGAAGAACCCTCCGAGCATGTGCGGGAAAAAGGGCCCACCCCAACCCCAAGAGAATCTCTCGGTGATTGGAATTTAGACCTTACCTGTGTCTAGTCACCACTACTGGTCAGAGAGATATTTCCTGGTCATGTGGTGGCTATGACCGGTGATTAAAGCCTAAATAATAGAACAAACTTTCGTCGCCTTTTTCTTTCCTTGAATTCCTTCCTTTTCAGCGTAACCACCAAATAAAATGGGGTTAAAAGCAAACCCTAGGAACATGCACCAATAATTACCAATTACCTTTTAACTTAAAACCTTTTACCACTCAATAGTTTTTAACTAAAAACAAGATTGATTTTATTTAGTTTATACTAAATAAAATCAATCTTATTTTTCTAGACTGAAATTCACAAGTGATCTACTTTCTTATGAAATCAATAGAAGATTTTTGTTATTTTAAGAGAAAATAGAAAAAGTAAACTTGAAGAAAGAAGGATTTAAACATTAAAGCTTGTATTATCTTTCTAAAATAGATGTTTGAAATAATAAAGCCTTTTGTCTGTATAAACATATCAATTACTATCCTTTTTGTCACGTTCAGATTAGAAATGGGATGAAGTTTTTCAGATTTTTATGAAAAGATTTGAACAGTCTTTTGAATAAACATTATACGTATACATAGCATAGGCATTGGGCGGTTTACTTACTTCGGGATGGGATGGGATGCATTTCTATCATTAAACCAAACTTGTATCACATTCCTGCACCAGTGCCCACCCCCCATCACCACATAGATAAATACCCAAGTATGTTTACATGTCGATCTCTTAAAGACTTTCTTTGTTTGGACATCATGCCCATAGTGAGCTGGTTACTTTAAAACCTTTCCAGGCTGAATTTCCTTCGAATAGGCTAGTTTGCCGGTCCTGGTAAAATAGAGAAACAGACCCGAGGCTATTTTGCCAGTAAATATATTAGTAATATATTCAAACATATTTCAAACTATCTAAAAGCTAAAAGATTAAAATCGTTATTGACAAGCAATCTGGGATTATCTAAAAGGTAATGGCTTAAAAAGTAGTTGTGCAATTCTGTGATATAAAACATTAAAACTATCTAAAAGTTAATTTCTTAAAATGGTACTTGACAAGAATTCATCTTGTTAGGTTTAGGGTTACAATTTTATGTTTTAATAATTGAAAAAAAAAAGGTGACAGTCAAATTTACATTTATCATTTCATTGAATTTCTTTTAGAGTTTTGTAAAAATTCACGTTTGATCACTAAGTCATTAATGGTATCTATATTTTTCATTTAGAAGATTTTTTTGTATCTTTATCCTTCGCAAAATATAAATGAATATAAATAAACTTTTGTGTTAAATCTGTGTTATTATTAATATTAATAATAATTCATATTAAAAATATTTATAGGATCGGTAAAATAAACAAAAAAGTATATTAGTCTATTTTACCGTAACTATTCTTAATACAAATAATTTAGTTATAGGAAATACGAATAATTTTCAGACATATTTGACCCATAGATGCGGCCCTAACATGTACTAACACTCTGAATTAGAATGGACCTGTGAGTAATGACAATGAAGGGGTACGCCACACACCCTATATCTCCAGAATTGGAGCGTCAACGTCAGATTCAGTTTACTTTCATACTCAGTAGGTACCACCAAAATACATCATGTGATCAGTTTAGGCCATATTGAAGGAAGAAACTTTTCAAAAAATTTTCAGAGAATTTTAAAAACGCCTCTAGTCGTAACTTGTTTTTGGCTACGTTAAATTTCAATTGATTTAACGGGGCGAAAATATTTTCGTTCATAATTTTTATTATTTTCGTAAGATCAGAGTTTTTAAAAAAATGTTTCTACTTTTGAGTGGACAAAAGATTTTCAAGATAATATTAACCTTTATGCAAGTTTCATTGTGTTAAATATAGGGGGGGGGGGGTAAATTTCACAGGGCAAATTGGAGGTACCTAATGCTCTAGTATGTATATTGTATATATTAAATATTCTTGTAATTGGTTGGTTGGATTAAACGGCATGTCAACGCTTGTTAGGTTATTCTATGCCGAAGACGTTTTGTTTACTCAATTCTTTTAAATATTTTTCTATTTAACCCATAGATGGGACACTAATAGGAACTGCCAATCCGGGTTAGAGTGGGTCTGGGAGTAATGGTGAGGAAGGAGTACTCCACATTCCCCAGAGTTCCAGAACTGGAATCTCACCATCAGAAAGTTTAACGTCATACCCAGGAAACTAAGACACTCAGCCACCGCCTTCTAGCACATATATGACAAAAAAAAAAGGTTGGGGCTTGCCAATGCTCTATGTATATTATATATTATAAATATTCTTGTAATTGGGTTTATTTTGACTTATGTTGTTTCGTTCCGTGTTAGAATATCACGGATATATTAAATGTTATTACAATCCGTAAATAAATCCGGAGCCGTAAACAAAGCTGGAGTAACACTGAATTTCAGTGCTACACAACAACTCCAGCGACCGTTGCCAAACTGCATAAGTTCTTATGCTTTCCTTTGTGCCACAGCGGCAGTGTGGGGAGAGGATAGCTGCTGCTTGGGCAACAGCACATCCTCCAAAACAACCCGCACAGGCTACGTAGTAAAAAAAGTACTCCATCGTCTTTCGCAGACAGAAAGATGCCAACAATTCATTGGTTCTTAGAGAATCGGTACTCGACTAAATATCTTCCTTAGCTCGCTTTCTGGAGAATTAAAGTATCGTGTGTGTGTTGTGTGTGTTTGTGGTGTGTGTGTGTGTGTGTGTGTGTGTGTGTGTGTGTGTGTGAAAAGTGGAGAATTAAAAAAAATCTGATTAACATTTTACCACCACACACCTTGGGTGAAATACCAAAGGATTTTTTGAAATTGGATTTTTCTTTTCCATTACGTCAGATTTCATAGCAAACTATAATCCAACAGTGCCCACCACCCCCAAAATGAGTAGAGAGGATTGGTACAATTTGACTCGTTGTACGTGGGTGGTTTTTGACGTCAACCGCGGACATTTTGGCTTGAGGGACTTTTATTTTTATCTTTAAGTCTTGCTTTAATTGAACAAAATTACAATACATCTGTTATTTAATGACAAATATCGTATTTTTTGCCCTCGATTATAATGTAGAACCACAATTTCTAGCCTTATTTTTATATCAATTTATCGTAATATACAGTTATTTTTTTATTTCAAGGTTAAATAGTTGGTGTAATTTTTTAAAAGTGTAATGTGCGTCATGGGGTATTATTGTAATTTTCATTAATTTAATTTACATCAAATAATACATTAAACATATCCATTGTAAAATGCACTAGTGTAATTTTGATTATTTGCGGTTCCGGCCTCCTGCCCTAATTTACGCTGTTTCAGCGAGCCGGCGTCAGATGAATTTACAGCCCAACTTAGTTTGCTAAAGGAATTTAAAATTAAAAAAAAAAAAGTGCTGCTTATCAAAACATGAATACAATTGAGTACCTAAGAACTATTGCCCATAAAGAATAAAAAAAAATAAGGTACCCTTCGCGGAGAACCGTCCCGGCCTCGTGCCTCAAAAATCGCTAGCCGGTGGCTGCTGAAAAAAAAAAAAAAAAACAAAACAAAAAAACACACCAGCTACGATTGAAGTCCGTATCCGAAGCGGTGTCACTTGACCCCCAAAAAAAAACAAAAAAACAAAAAAACAAACTAGGGTTAGGGTTAGTTTAATGGTAGGGATGTGCATTTTCTTGCTGGCTCTAAAAAAGGTTTTGTTAATGTCAATGTCTACCGATTATATTGTAGATATGGCTTATGTTGAAAAAAAGAATAGCCACCAATATTTTTTATAAGGATTATCGGAAAACCGATAGTAGGATTATCTTCCCTTGCCGCTAGGGGGCGAATCGCCAACTTACGATGTTGGCGGCAAAACCAAACCCCATCACTTATCTGAAGGCTGTCGACCTGAGTAGTCACCTTAACAAGTGCTCCACCCACCTCTCACTTCAAAGGGCAGTTAACTAGGCGAGTCGCTCAAAAAAGCACTCCCCAACACTTTTACTTATCAGACGAGAACCGACCAGGACGTCTCTACAGCACTCTACAACCACAGCGAGTAGAATCCCTTTCTAGCGCTAATTCACCTACGAACTGTTAATTTCACCCCTCAAGATAAGTCTCGTAGCAAAGCCATCACATTTGCAGCAATTTTTGTACCTTTATAATACAAGTGTTTTAATTCCATTGTGTTGTTTGTCTTCTTTCATCCGAAATGATTGCCGACCACCGGGAGAGTAAAGCTCCCTACGAACCCCGAAATTCCTCTTAAGATTTTTCCCCTAACGCCAAAACATCTGTCGAGCAATCGGATAGCCCGAATCTGATAAGGTTCGTGTCTAAACTGCCATGACCAATCGACTACGTCAAATTGTACAATTGAGCTTCTAAGAGGAACAGATTTTTAATGTCAAGATTCTTAGCCTGTATTCCAGTTCCTAAGTGATCGGGCTATTTTTGACTGGCCAGGCTGGAAAATTAAATTGTTTTGCTAAAAAATATTCTGTTAGCTAACATTTAAAACCAATCAATTTTCTACCTAACAGCTAATTAAAAATAATAAAAAAGAAGAATTGTACGTTTTTAATATTGAAATTAGAAGCCTTTTAATCAGGATAATTGATAAAAATGAATAAGATTATTTAATAATCTAGTTCTATTAATAACAGGAATGTAATGCAGCATATGCTTTTTTTATTGAATACAAAAAATTGTTTTCCATTAGTTATGATATTTAATAAATAAATTGAAAATCCGTCGGGCTGGTCCGACGGATCTCTCTACCGAAAAAAGACGTTCTCCCAGCTTCTCCTGACCAAGCCCTTGTCGCCTGCAAACATCTTTTCTAGCAGTCCTTTGCCAAAGCTCACAGCTCCTCTTGTTCCTTGTCGTACGTCAGTGCTCTTATCAACAAGATTGGAACGCAACTACCCGGTGTGTTAAGGCAGACCTTAAATAATCATACTAAAATCCCAAATCCGGGTCAATCGCGCAGTGTAGTAATTTACATGCGCGCCAACGAGAAGCACGACTCATGATCAGGAGGATGTGAGTTCAATCTCCATAATCGCCCGGTACAGTTTTTAGTCATGATGTGTGTCCACACACCCACCACACCAGACAAGTTGAGGTGTGCATGATGGGGTGCTAGTTTAGTCGATGTTGGTTGTCTGCCCTTTGCCTGGAAGAGTTATCTTCCCTCTGGGTTCCCGTTTTTTAACCACCAGAGGTTTTTGGTATTTAAGCGCCTGTTTTTGAACTCTCTCTCTCTCTCCCTCGGAACTTGACAACAATTATGTCTACACCCTTCTCGTGTGGGGGCTTCGACCCGCATTACAGCCACTAGTAAGTGATTTTAATCTATGGACTCTCCATGACTTTGTATCTTATTCCTTTTATGTATCTTTGTCACGTACATCTATTCTATGATATTAATGTTTCTCCATGTGCTTATATTAAAGTCCATGTTATGTTTAACTCCCTTGTAGGAGTTGTTTGTTTCAACCAATTATAATTTATATTATAACCTTGAACCTTACATCGCCAATCACTCGACCATGGAACAGATCGTACTAGTTTACATGGTACTAGTAGCAGGTGAAAAGAAGACATGTTCAGAGGAGCCATCCGCACCGATAGTAGTAGGGTTGGGGTACTTAATATACTCATAACTCCCCAATACAAACTGGCGCTATGGCTTCCGGGGAGGCTTGCCTATTGTGAAGTGACTCAATACTACCTGAGACAGCACCAGGGTCGACAGTCCAGTTTCTCGGACTGTCCCTGTGCCACTGGACCAACTGCCGGACTGCCAAGACAGTGGACTGAGGTATGTGTACCCGCTTTCCACTTAAAATATTCATGCACAAGTTTCACTCCTTGTTAGCTTAATGCAGATGACAATAATTGTCATCTGCATTAAGCTAACAATGTCTTTGAGAAAGTCGAGTATCCATCTCCACCTTTTTTTTCTCCTCCGAAGCTATAAGTAAATACATATTTACCAACCACTCCGCATGAGTAGGATGTGACACAATTAAAAGCAGCTAGACGGACGGTGAGAGAGTCATAAACCATGGTGAAATTTAACTTGGTATATAGCACTTATAATATGAAAAAATGAGAAGAACATTTACTTTTGAGTATTACTTCATTTTATAATCGGCAGTGTTTAATAATTCTACATTGGGAATGGCTCCCTTTTGCAATTCAAAAGATTTCTCGTTCTTCTAATTCATTGAATTTCGAAAACTATCCACTCTGCCTGACCAAATTTGTAATTATCATTTTATGCTCTTAACTAATCACAACCAGGAAACTAATCAAATCTTCGAGCAGGTTGTGTTCCATGATTGTCGCACAAACTTTTACCCTCTTATAAATGGGTCTTTTGTAAGAGGGTAGGACAGGGCATGTGGGGGCATGCAGTTGTTTCGAAAGTAATCATCCAATGATAATCCTCTGGAATTGGATACAGTTATTCAAAGAAAATGCAACAACCAATGAAGCAGGAATTCTTGTAAGATGAAGAGATACTAATTCCCATCCGACTAAGATGAAGCAAACTCAAGAGGTTTCTGCTGAATTTATATGAACTAATCAAGAATGCAAATGAAATTGTTTCATTAGTTCTGGTATAAAAGAGATGAGTTCTCAGTAACTGATATTATACAAGCTTATTTTGAACACCACAACATTAATAATCAGTGAATTATTATCAATTAATTTAATTATCATTAAAGACCTGATACGTTAAGGCAGGTGTATACAATGTTTTCACACATACAAATCTTGCATCCCTTTTAATTCTTATAAGTATACTTACATAAATAAAGTTGCTTTAAAAATAATAATTCATTGTTTCAATATTGTAATCCAGGGGTGGGAACAAGAGCTCGACTCGGTACCCCCGTCAGTGGCCAATAAATATGGATTCGGATTTTACAAAGCTTTACCTACCCTTCGACTTTCAAATTCTACGCATTCATAATTCAAAGGTATAGTGGCAAAAGTTAAGCAATATATTTCAATGTTATAGCAACGAAAAGGCTTTTGAGTTAGGGCTATTTTGTGCCCCCTGAAGATATATATGAAAGCCTTTATATATATATATATATATATATATATATATATATATATATATATATATATATATATATATATATATATATAATATATATCGAATCCGTTTTAAATTATTGCTACCGTTTTACTATTTCCAATTCATTCTATCGGTTTATTTAAATAAATGCATTGTAGTTTGTTAAAAAATAAATAATAGTTTTTTAAGTTGTTTTTGTTTATGAAAACGTTTAAAGGTTTCCGGAGGTGGGGAAAGAGTGATGTTTCAAATGAACCCATAATATTTTGGAAGGAAAATCTAAATATTCTGATAACAGTATTTGAGATAGGTTCTTACATTTGTAGGAAATAAAATAAAATATAATTTAAAAAATAACAATCTCCCTTGAGCTTTCGGACAGATAATCCCTCTGGGCATGCACAGAAAATGGACCCACTTCCTACCACCAAATAATCCTTGGACTATTCGGACTCGGACATCAACTGTGCTCAGACACTATTACTGGACGGGAAGAAATTTCCTCTCCATAGGATAGCTATGACCTACGAATCATGAATCATAAAACTACCTTTTGTCTTTTTCTTTTTTCTCTCTTCTTTGCCTTCCTTTAATTCATTTTCAGCCGGACCATCAAATATCATGAGGTTAAAAGGAAAACCTGTGAACACGCACCAGAAATAACGAGGCACCTTAAACCAACATTAAAATATTTAAAACCCCACATAGTTAAATAAATGTTATTATGGAATGGATACATTAAAAACTGGAATCTTAAGTATCATCTAAACTTCGCCAAGGTTTTTGATTGCAGCCTCCAAAATTTGCTTATATCAGCCAATTTTCGTGTGTAGCACCCACATATTACATGCAACACCCAAATCATCAACAATTTGCGGGCAATCACATAAATACCTACAACAGAGTTGATAAAGCATTATGTTTTTCCCTATTGGAACAACGTAGCTTAGAGATGTTGGTGGTCACCAATTATAAGAAACTGGTCATTAATTATTAAGGTTATGTTTATAGAAGAGTGAAAAAGAAAGTAAATCTGATCCTCGCTGGATGCCCCATACTTGAAACCTTGTATCCCATTCGACTCATGGCGAAGGGGTTGGGTAAATACCAACAACAGAGTTGATAAGCACAATGTTTTTACTATGTCGACAGCACCAATTGTATGTTGGTGGTTATCAATTATAAGAAACTGGGTTAAATCGAACTTAACGGACCTAAATTTCCACCATCGTATGTCACCCGCCGAAAGAAAAAAATCCCAAAAATCAGAGAATTAACCGAATTTAATGAAATTTTCAGTGTTGATATATTAACGAATTAAAGAATTAATGCGCCAGTTATTTTTTTTTAACTTACATTTTTTCAGGTCAGTTAACTTTGAACCACGTATCTTTGGGAATCTGTTTACGCCTCAAAGATACGTGGTTGAAACTGACCTGAAAAAATATAAATGTTTTTATATAAAATTACTGGTGCATAATATATTTTATTCATTAATATATCAACACTGAACATTTCTTTAATTCGGTTAATTCCCTATTTTTTTTTTCTTTCAGCGGGGTGACATACGATGGTGGAATTTAGGTCGTTAAGTTCGATTTAACCGAAATCGGTATGTTAATAGAAGAGTGAACAATGTGAATAATGAGGATTCAACCAGATAATATTCTATTTAACAATTAAAAGGAATGGCGAAGAAAAGAAAAAGTTGTGGCAATGCTTCTTAGAAGATAAGCTTATAAAAATCCCGATAAGCCTATAAAATGATAAGTTGAGATAGGATAAGGTAAAAGATTAAGACTGATTAAGGACAAATGTCATAATGATATGATAGATATTGATTTTTAGAATTATGGTAAAGTCACGCCGAGAGAACCGGTTCCCACTAGATCACTGCAATTAAGGGGAGCCAGCGGCCCTTCACACCGATAGTTGTAGGATTGGGGTACTTACTACTCATATAAATCCCCAAATGGGGTAGATGGGCCTCCTTAGCCTTGAACGGCAATACATCTAGACAGGAAATGTCTGTTACAAAACCCCGCTGCCTAGCGGCTATACATCATTCCAAGGAAAGGCTAGGGGAGTAAACCTCGAAATCAAACCCAGGCTGGAGTCCCTAAGGTGGTGTGATGCTGAACTTCAGCGCTCTTTAGCAACTCTTGCGACATTATCTTTGCCAAATTGCATTGTCTTTCTTTTGGACTACAACGGCAATGTTGAGAGGGGGCCTGCTGCTTGGATGACATCTCACCCTCCACATCAACCCGCCCAGGCTATGTAGTTCGACTCTTGTAGACGGATGGATGTCAATGATGCAATGACTGAAGCAAAGATGAGCCTGTTCAATACTGAGATGGATGGCCATTTAAGCAACAGCAGTTACTACTAGCCATCTGATACCTTTTGATTGATTGGTCAATTCTAATGGCATGTCAACATGTCACGGGTCATTTTATGTGTTCTATGTAAAGTAAAAAAAGTAAAGTCGACGGGGAGGTCTAAAGTCGGTATCAGCCATACAGCGCGGGAGTCTATCCCCTTTTCATTAGCACTAGGCCAAATATATTTTTTAGCGTCTGAGGTGGAGCGCCATACCTACCTTCAGCTCCTCACTTTACCGCACAGATCCCTGTGCTACTCATACGCTGAGTTGGCGAGGACCGGTATCGAACCAGAAACTTTGAGGTTTCCAGCCGAACACTCTACCGACTGAGCTTACATTTTTGTGTTATTTCTTTAGAATTTTTTTAGGACCTCCCCCACCTAAAAAAATTCTAAAGAAATAACACATAGCCCTATCGAATACGAATATTTTTAAACATCTATTTTATCCGCCGCTATTAATACTCTTAATATAATGTCTAAAACAAAATGTTAAGCATATCATATACAAATACATCATTGATCTTCTGGCAATAGATGGTTGAACACTTCTTTCAATCTAAATGAAATTATGAATGGGTACTTGAATTTCTCTATTCTCATGCAATTAACTTTTAAATTGATTTTAATTGCTTTCTTGACTGTTCTCGAGTTTTAAAGATATGAGATGTGCATAGTTCATGGGTCAAAGGGTTAACATGGAATTATTATGTGAATTTCTATGAAATGGATCATCTAACGTAAAAAAAAGTAAAAAAGATCACAGAAAAAAAACGAATCTTGAACTAAAAGTGTTTATATCATAAATTCCTTACGCCTTGAATTAAAAACATATTTCTCTACAAAACTTAACTCTAATCCTAATCGGTCACGATAAATTGATTGAGACTCATCCAGTTGGTGGGGCTGCCACACAAAGTGGAAGTGGGTGTATGATGTTCTGGAAATTCCAATAAAATAAGAAAATAATTCTCAATTCAATCTCTGTTGGTGATGAGGTACTAGGAAATGAGTGTTTGTGTGTACGGAGAGTGAGTGAACAATTCAAAGATACGGGTAGAACTGCCCCCCCCCCAGAATAAAGAAACTACTGTGGGGATTAAAATGAAATTAAAGTAAAAATTTAAAATTTAAAAATTAACAAACTCCCATGAGCCTTCACTGGAAGAACCCACCAAGCATGCGCCGGAGAAAACCCACTTCCGACCCGCAAGAGAATCTCTCGGCCATTCGAGTTTAGGCCTTAACTGTGTCTAGTCACTATTACTGGCCAGGAAGATATTTTCTTACCACATGGTGGCTATGATCGGTGAATAAAGCTTAAATCATAAAACCACATTTTGTTTTTGTCTCTTCCTTTTTCTTCCCTTGAATTCCTTTTCAGCATGACCACCAAATAAGATGGGGTTTAAAAGTAAACCCTAAGAACACGCACCAGGAATAACACGCTACCTTTTTAACCTAAAACATTAAACCTTCTTGTCACCCCATACTACCCTACGTATCAGCTGGGAAATTTTTGTGTATCCATGTCAATATTTGTATGTATTTATCACCTCCCTGCACACAAGCAAGATGTGACACAAGGTCAATTTTTAAAGCAGAGTTTTGAATTCAGAGTTTTCCTTCTCCTAGACTGGTTGCCATATCAAGGTTAAAGAGCCAAGTCTACCCTACTATTTATACACAGAGGGGGAATAGTTGTATTCATACCTTTTTCAAGGGTATTAGTGTTATGTATATTATGTATGTATTGAATATTCCTATCTATATATTAATACTCTTGTTACTTAATCTTCCAACCATTATCATCTTGCAACACCTCTGGTTAAAAATGAAATCGTTCAAATCGTCCAAGATTATATGTAGAAATGTAAATCCTTATTATCTGGTGTTGCTCATCCCCCGAATTCTTATTTCTTATGAGTGTCGTCACCTTAGGTAAATAATGGACCATTCAGTTTTTATCATTATGAAGTAAGTAAGGGAAGAAAATGGACATGCTACACAGAAAAATACAATGAGAAAGAAATAAAGAAGAAGAAAGATAGAGAGATGGGTGAGAGTGTGAAAGAAATAATGCTAATCTGTTTCAATTGAACATAATGAAAAGATGAAAAGAAGGAAAAAGAAAAAAAGAGTAAGAGAGAGTAAATCAAGATTATTATATTTTTACATATTGGAGTATTTTGCAATAGCTCTTAAATAAACGAATAAAACATTGCAATAATTAGATTATTATACTGTGATATATCCACAGGTCCTGTTAGCATGTGTAAATGTGCTTATCTTGTCTTTCCTTCAATTTATTAAGTGTTAGTGTATCTTACATATACAACAGCTAATATTGGTCTTGGTGAGTGGGAATATCCTCACTATTACCCACCAATTCAATAAAATCAACTCAGAATTAAATGATTGAATTAGTTAAAATTACTAATAACATTAGTCTTGCTTTCAGATATCATTGTTACACTGTGATATGTCCTTTAAAATTTCAAGTTCCAGACTCAAAAAACAGAGGTAAACCAGCCAGCCCAACAACAGATAATGAATACCAACTCCGATCCAGAATAGCAGATAGAAGAATAACAGATACCACAGATCTAGGTAAGTATAGAAACTAAATTACATACTCCTCAATTAGATGCCATGTCATCTATTCAATTTGATTCCTAATGACTATAACAAACTACTACTCCTTAAATGATAGGTAACACATATACTATTGCTAATATTGGACCTTGGTGAGTGGGAATGTGTCAAAATATCCTCACTATCACCAACCAATCTAATAAAAGCGAGTAAGAATTAAATGATTGAATTAGTTAAAATTGATAATAACATTAGTCTTACTTTCAGATCTTGTTACACTATGATAAGTCCTTTAAAATGTCATGTTGACTAGTGGTTAAAAATATTGAGTTTCAAGTTTCAATGTTTGACATCACTTCAAAATGAAAATTTGTTTCCCCAATTCAGAGGATCAGTTTCAGCTGGCAAAGAGTAAGACTCTCCACATCACTTGAGATCAGGGATCAAAGGGGTCAAAATTGATATCTGGGAGGAGGGGGAGATAGTATTATCTAAAGGTTTGATAAGTTCCTGCTGGTGTCAGAATGAGGTTGCTAAGTTTGATGAGGGCTGAAAGCTGAACTTTGGGGTTCAAAAACTGACACTGAGAAACAAAAATAGACATATGCCAACTGAAAGGAAAATAGATTGTGTCCTCTGTATGTTCTGCTACATGCAACATATTTACATATCAAAGTTTATTTCCTCATATTTTGATAAGATCAAACACTTTTATGTTCAATTCCAGAATTATATTTATTATTTTATACATTTCACATGATTTCCACTATAAGACTAAACATTTCTTTTATTTTTGTGTCACTATGGGGTTGGCTGTGGTAGTTTTATATGGGTTTAGGTTTTTGGTTGTTTTTGGTGTGTGTGTTCTTTAAAAGCCCATTATATGTGGTTCTTCCTTCTTGTGGGTTGTCAGGTGAAAAGAAGTTAAGGAAGAGAAAAGAATTACGAATATGATATTGAAACTAAAGTATAGTTCTTACAATGAATATCTATTTACCAATCCCACTGCATAAACAAGATGTGACACAAGGTCAATTTTTAACAGGTTTGAATTCAGAGTTTTTCTTCTAGACCAGTTGCCATAACAAGGTTAAAGAGCCCAGTCTGACCTACTATTTACCCATAGCTGGAGGGAGAATAATTGGATGTAGACCTTTCCCAAGCGTAGCAGGGCTGTGAAAATAAAAGTAGCCTTATCCAGGATTTGAATTCGTTCTTAGTAGATCAAAAAGAGAGAAAAATAATTAAGAAAGAAGATTAAACATTAAAAAGTTCTACCACCTAATGTTATTTTAATGCAGGGGAATCTCCATGGTGTAGCAGTTAATATGCAGGACTGTGACATCATAGTAAGTGAGTTTGAACTCCAGTCATGCTATTACATTCACTTTCAGTTTAATACCCTTGGGAAACGTATGAACACCCTCATCCTCCTGCAATGGGTTAAATAGTACCACTAATGTTCTTCTACAAGGATGACTTTGGCATTGAATAACCCATGATATACTATCAAACAAAGAACCAAACCAATCCAAACATATAAAAAAAAAACATGTTGGGCTGCAACATTATAGTAAGCGTATTCAAACTCCAATCCTAAATGCTAATATTGGAGCTTATATTGAACCTGAATGCAAATATTGGATGCTAATATTGAACTAAATGTCATCCCTAATACCAACTCCAATAAAGTCAAGAAGAAGTCATAAAAGATATCATCTTTTAAAAAGAAGATGGGGTGTGTGGTGTAATGGTTAGAGTCATAGGAAATAAACACATTGACTGTTTGCATTTCACATAGCGCTAATACCCTTGGGAAAGGTATGCATCCAAATGCTCTCCCTCCAGCTATGGGTAAATAGTAGGACAGACTGGGCTCTTTAACCGTGGCTAGGTAACCAGTCTTGGAGAAGAAAAACTCTGAATTCAAACCTGTTAAACTCTGCTTAAGAAATTGATTTTGTGTCATATCCTACTTGTGCAGAGGGGTTGGTAAACATAAATATTGAAAAAAAGAAAATAAGAACAATATTGGAATTAGGTTAGTAGTCAAGTAAAAGTCATAAAAATATCAATTTATAAAAAGAAGATAAAATGAAATAACAACATGCATTCTCTAATGTAACGTTGTGGAGTCACCGTTTATTTGTGAGACCCATTTTGTGGATTGGCAGGGGTCATCATATTGTTCAACATCAGGGTTCCCAATTTGTGGGTGACTTCCATGTGTAAGGTATAGTGAAATATGTCCGTGGGATAGAGTTCTCAAAAACGGGATTGTTCTTTGTTATAGTGTAAAGTGTGTAATTAGGGAATTGTCGGATGACTACCGATTTGTGTGTGGCAGAGGTGTTAATGTTTTGTTTATATTTTCTTTTTAGAGGTTGAGAATAGAGGAAAGTGTGGATATAATAACACAGACAGCTAAATTCAATTGATATTTCGCTTCATTATTGTGTTGTTATATCCACACTTTCCTCTATTTTCAACCACATTTTGTTGGATTTATTAAAATCCTTCACTCCTCATGTCGTTTTTGTATAAACTGTGTGTGCCAAAATTCTAGCAGTTTTGTCAAACAAAAGGTAAGTGAGTGAACTGATGTTGAGAGGGAGAGAGAAAAATCAAACCAAAAAAAAAGAGACGGACCTGATGTAGTCTTTTGTCATGTCTCCAGACAGTCCTCTCTCCAACTATGTCGAGTTGAGAGAGCATCCTTTCTACAACTGAATTTTTCCACTATTGGCCTTTTTTTTAATAACTTTGACATAAATTGATATCAGAAATCTATATGATAAGTATCTAACTTTTTAATACATTCGTAGCGAAAGTTTTACAATCTTTTTTGTTATGCATACATCAGCATTTAGTTAAAATTAATATCGGCTAAATTAATGATAAATGTAAAAATTCCAATATTAAATATTTGTATTACTTACATAATTTGGGATTATTTACATTGTAGCTATTGTTCTAAAATATTCATAAAAATGTTTTTCTTTCTATTCTCTTTTGTTTAAATCATAATATATAATTGTGAAACTAATTGTTTAAGAAAACTTAATTATTTTATTCCACATGCATGTAAACATATAGGAGTTAACCCTATAACATTCATTTCTCAGAAGTGACAGACAAAAAAAAAATCATTGGCAGTTGTTTCACAATTGACCAATTGACATTTTCTTCTCTCAGTTGAAAAAAAAAATTTGATGGAGGTGACATTAAAAAGAATGCACTTAATGAAATGAGAACAAAATCACAAATGAGTGAACAGGATGTGACACAAGGTCAATTTCTTGATTTAACAGGTCTGAATTCAAAGTTTTATTTCTCCTAGACCATTTGCAATATCAAGATACAACAATCTACCCATAGTTGGAAAGAGATTAGTTGGATTCATACCTTTCCCAAGGGTATTAGTGCTATGTAAAATGCAAACGGCCTCATCCAGGATTTGAATTAAACCACAAACACCTGCATAAATGCATAAAAGCATGTATATATATATATATATATATATATATATATATATATATATATATATATATATATATATAATATACCAAACTTGTTGGTAAACCCTCGCGGTAAGAAAAACCTGGCAAATAGTTTGATTGTAAAAATATACTACCAAACTTCATCTGGGGGGGGGGAAAAATGAAAAAAGAAAAGACCAAGATGGTCGTATCAACTGAAAATAATCGGTTAATACTATAATACTTGGCCAAAAGAAAAAAAAAAATATATATATATATATATATATATATATAAAGGAAAGTTAGCAGAGTGGCATCAGCCAGACTGTGAGGGAGTCTCTCTCCTTTATGCTATCGCTAGACCTCGAAGTTTGTTTTGCTGTGGTGGAGCACCATACCTACCGTCAGCTTCCCACTTTGCCACACATCAGATTACCCAATCTGTGCTACTCATATGCTGAGTTGACGGAGACCAGTATTGAAACAGGAACTTTGCAATTCCTATGTAGGTGCTCTACCGACTGAGCTGAATCTGTCCCCTAATATATATATACATATGCTTATAAACTTGTATATAATATATTTATGTATGCATACTTGATATATGTCCATATATTATTCATATCATAAATAACATAAAGCTTTATATTTGAATTACTTCATAAGTGCGTGTCGATGTTAGATAACATAAATATGCATTATCAAGTTAATATATACCATTGTATAGGGAATTGTGCTTGCATCAATATGTCTACATAAATATCAGAATATATTAAACATTAGTTTTCTATTTGTAAATGCTCATACGATTAATAAAACTGCTTATCGTGCATCAAACCCTTTAGTAAGAATATTTGGAGGTCATGGGAATCAACAAGTTATGAGTGAAGAGATGAGAAAGATGAGAATAAGTTGTCACTTGAAGCATTATAATTCAATATTATACACTAGCACAGTTCCTAAATAAATTGTAAATGATGGGATTATTTGTGTATGGAAGGGCAATTGTGCTTGTTTATAGGTTCAAGATGGCAGCATCCACCATGATGCTAAGAAGACAAAGTGGGGAGAATCAAGTTGAATGAAATTCCTTTGAAATTACTTGAGTGAAAGAAAAGAAAGAAAATGAAGGAAAATAGGCTGAAAGGAAAGATCGGTATTATTGCATAAATGAATCCTGGCCTCCTGCCCTAAAAAAAACACTAAGCTAAAAAAACAACCCATGCTAGCTGCTTGAAGGCATTTTTCCTGAAAAATAATGTGATATGAAAGCGATATTTTACCTCTCCGCCAAGTCTTTTCTCGACAAGTAAATGTAAATATTTTAAATCTCCTCCTTTTTAAAATATTTCTTTTTAGTGGTTTGAAGGCATTAACAGTAAGCCACTACCCAGGTTTTTTATCGACAAGTAAATGTAATATTTTACCCCCTCCTTTTAAGATATCTTCTTTTTTTTCAGTATTTTCATTTTATTCTAATTCAAAACAACTGTCATAAATTTAAATCTTTTTTTCTGTATTTTCATTTTATCTAGTGAGGGTCGATTTTCAGCAGGCACTAGTTAGCATTTTTTGGACAAGAGGCCAAGATGCATTTATGTGATACGCACCGGAATGATGAATAGAAAAGAGTGAAACAACACAAGGTGATACACAGAAGAGGGAAATATAGAAAGTTAGAGTGAAGGGGGTAAAAGAATAAAGAGAGTAAGAGATTGAAAGGGATTAAGTAGTGTAGTCCACCTAGTTATTAACCAATAGAAATAAAAATCAGGGACTAAACAATAAAAAGAAAGTCAATGGAAAATATGCAGAAAGGGAAGATAAATAGAAAAAGAGGTGATATACAGAAGAGTAAAATATAGAAAGTTAGAGTGAGGAAGGAAAAGAAGCAGGAAAGAGAAAGAGTAGGAGATATAGAGAAAGAGTGATAAATTTGTGATGAGAGTAAGGGAGAGAAAAGAAGAAAGAGAGTAAATGAGTAGGAGAGAGAAAGAAAGAAAGAGATAAAGTAGTGTAGTCCACCTAGTTATTACCCAATAAAGATTTCAAAAATAGGTTGGAAGGAAAGATAAGTTTAAAAAGGGAGAAAGAATACGAGGTGATACAAAGTGAATAAAATAGAAAAAGTGGGAAACAATACAAGAGGAAACATAAAAGTAAGTAAAGTTGGTGGAGTGACCTATTGTCGGTATCAGCCAATGAGTGAGTGAGTCAATTCCCTATTTGACCTTTGACTGTTAAACACTTATTCATGGAATGCAGGTTTTTTGCTCACATTAGAAACCATTATTTTAATGCAATCAATATGAAAGATCTATTTGAAAATGTCAATATGGAGGACATTCTGTCCTTTTTGAGGGAAATAAAATTATACAATAGAATATAGACATAAACTTAATCAATACCATACAACATGATCCCAATGGTGCTAACACATTGTTAAAACCAACTACTAAAAAGGTATATATATAAATATACGATATAAATTACTTCCTAACCGTTAGGCATGACATAATCCCAGACGGGTTGATATGCTGTTAAAATCAATCAAGCAACCAACCTATTCCCTGTTTGCTAGAGCTAGACCAGGGAATCTTTTGCTGAGGTGAAGCGCCAAACCTACTGTCAGCTTCCCACTTTGCTGCACTGAACAGATTACCCCATCTGTGCTACTTGTGTGCTGAGTTAGCGGGGACCAGTATTGAACCCAGAACTTTGCGATTCCTGGCAGATACTCTACCAACAGAACTAAACCAGCCTCTTCAATACATACAAGAGTAAAATATAGAAAGAGAGTGAGGGAAGGAAAAAATAGGAGATATAGAGAAAGATTTTGTGATGAGAGTAAGGGAGAGAAATGAAGAGAGGAAAAGAGTAGAAGAGAGAGAAAAAGAGAAAGAAAGAGATGAAGTAGTGTAGTCCACCTAGTTATTACCCAATAAAAAAATCATGGAGTGAAGAAAGAAAGAAAATGAAGAAAGAAAGAAAATGAAGGTGAAATATGCTGAAAGGAAAGATAAATTGAAAAATATAGAAAAAGGACAAAAAGAATGTTAGAGTGACTCTTTCTTAAAATCAATTTTTGATCATTATATCATTTTTAATGTCATTAATAAAAATCATCTCAATTACAAAGGATTTAATTTCAAAACAACAATTAAGCTGTAATTAAGTAGAATAACCATCCATGATTTTCTCAGCTTGGTTTTGTTTCTTTATTTAATGGCATATAAACTTTTGTAGGTTATCTAATGCCAAAGCCAAAGCCAACCTTGTAGAAGCACAGTAGTAGTACAATTCAACCCATAACTGAAGGATTAGGGTTTATACCTTTCCCAATGGTATCAGTCTGAAAGTAAACATATTAGCTTGATAGGTTGGTTGGTTGGTTGGTTAGATTTTACGGCATATCAACCCTTGTTGGGTTATTTTATGCCAAAGACATTTTTGTTTTATTCCTTCTTGTTAGGTACTAAATTTTTTTCAAACACAATTTTTTATAAACACATTTTTAGTAAACTCATTTTTGGATTTATTTAACCCATAGATGGGACCTTAACAGGTACTACCACTCTAGGTCAAGGTGGATCTGGGAGCAATGGCAATGAATGGGTACTCCACAATCCTAAAGCTCCAAATTATAACTTCACCATTAGATGCAATTTAACATCATACCCAGGACACTGTAATAGTGGGAATGGAATTCAAACTCTTTAGATACAATGTCACAGTCCACCATGTTAGCCAATACACTGTAGTGACCCCCTACACACATACTTTCACAGGTTTAGCAGCATATTACTTTTTTTTTTTAGATTTTAGAATTCAAAATTTAAATGAAGACATACGCAGAACTGATCAACTTACACAATAAAGAGATTATGTCTAGACATATAGAGGAGTCAATGCCAATTTGATACTTTTTTAATTAAATGTTTTCTACAGCACTCCCCATGTACACTAGACTGTGAATTGGTGAATCTATTATTACTGCTTTAACCCAGCAAAGATGGAACATTGAAGTGATTTTATTATTTGTACAGTACATTCAAAATGCTCAAAGAAAATTAAAATTTTTGGGCTCTGAATTTGAACGTCATTTTTTTAAAATCATTCTTTTGGGATAATGCAACAAAAGATAGTGTTACTCCCCTGGATCAGTAGGGTCTATATATATATATATATATATATATATATAATATATATAATATATATATATATCATCTTCTTACTATAATTTTCATTCCTACCTATATTAGAAAAGTTTGTTTTTTTATCTTGGTAAATCTAATAAGTAGGAAGTAATTTGATGTGATTTAAAAGTCACCAAAGGCAACTTTCTGAACGATATTAAACAAAAATAAAGAACATGTTACCAATCTGAAATAAATTGAGTGTCAGAATAATGTATAATTAGTGAGAAAAATGCAATGGAAAAAAAAACTATTACAAATTAAATTAATTGAATTCCTCTTGAGGCTTTTAAATCCACTAGAAATCTTGGGTGCTGATTCGCTATTTATTTTGTTTTAATAAATTATGGCTCTAAAAAGTAACTTAGTCTGGGTCATAGATATTTTTAGTCTTTTATTTCTTTTCTTAATATGTTTAAATGCAAATGATAATATAGAGGAAAATCTTTTCAGCATTAGACACATCTAATGTTATGAAAGTAATAAAACAGCATAAAAGAAGATGAAGATGGATGATTCATTTATTGAATTTATAATTTAGCTATCAGATTAATCTACAATTTATTTGGCATATGACATTAAATTTTTGTTTACCAGGAGGAGAGCCCTTAATATGTTTTATTACCATAGATAATTATGATTTATAATTTTTTTTTTGTTTTTTTTGTTAATGACAGTAGAAAGGGTGTCCAAAAATAAACCAAATTAATTATTTACCTTCAATTTAAAGAGATTTGTCTACTAAAAAAAAAGTCTCCTTAATAAACAGTGTAACTGCCACTAAAATCTGACCAGTTTAATTATGTTTTATTTTTATATGAATATTTTTGTTTATATAAATTAACTACCATTACCAAGTATTAAATTTAGGGTAGTTTAATGAGTTAACATAATTTGGTGCGGATCACTAGTTTCTGCGGTCTATGAACCCTAATCAAAAAGTGGGAAGGGGACTTCAGTTAAATTATCGCTGCCAGGCTGTCAGAATGAAGCAACAAGTTTTTCACAGTGTTAATTAAATAAAATTAATTACATCAGTAAGAATCATCATGCCTTCACTTTATCCAGACCATGGAGCAGCTGTTTCAAACAGTTCCCTCTTAAGCCTCACTGATCAAAATCAGCAATAACTGAAATATGACCTGAACCCCAAAAAAACCCAAATTTATTCTTTGCATAAAATTTAATAAGACATGTCAACTTAAATATTGTCTCTTAATAAACAGTTCACACTTAAGCTTCACTGATAAAACAAAAATAACTAAAGTAGGAATTGTGTCCACAAAAAAAAACAAATTTATTCTTTACTGACAACTTAAAACTTGTCTATATAAAAAACTGTCTCCTTAAACAGCCCCCTCTTAATCCTCACTGATAAAATGTTGTGCTGTAGACAGAGTACCCACACAAGATGAACTACCCCGAGGACTATTTAGTGGCCAACTTGGAGAGATGCTCAACAGCAATGTACAACTAACCATATTTTACAATCATGTACTGTATTTCTTCTCGGAAATAAACCCTTTTGTTATATCTACACATGTGTCTACCTTCCTTGATTCTACGACACAACATAAAAAAAAAACTGAAGTAAACTAATTGCTTTACCAAAAATTTAACGAGACATGTCGACTTAAAAATTGTCCCACTGATAAACTGTTTCCTTTTAAGCCTCACTGATAAAAAAAATTAAAAAAGAACAGGAATTGAAGTATGAGATGCATTTAAAAAAAAAAGAACCAAACTTAATATAAAAAGAAATTTATTGTTTTATCTACAACTTGATAAGAATAATCTCCTTCAAAATAATCTCATTGATGCATCCCTCCCAATATTATTTACCATTCCTGGAATTTGTTCTGAGAATTTGCTGGTCTTATAGAATACTTCTATTCTCCTATTCTATTTAGAAGTACTCTTGCATAACATTGGAAATGTACTTGACCATTTGAGTTTTAATTCTGAATGAGGAAAAGATATGAAGCCAACTATTCTCCCCCAAACAGGGGTAAATAATAAGGCATATCTAAATCTTTAATCTTGGCAAGGTAACCAATTTAGGAGAAGGAAAATATGAATTCCAATCATTTGTACTCTGCTTAAAAATTGACTTTGTGAAACTTTTTTCTTGTGTTGGAGGGGTTGGGTAAATACCCACTTTGTCTTCTACTTTTTGAAATTGACATGCTTTTAAGTCTGAATTTTGCCTTTTTGGAACAACAATAACAAAAATAAAATAAGCCAGGTTCAAATCTGGAGAGTATAATAGCTAGATGAGAGTTGTAGAGTTTTATCAAAAATTCTCAAAGTAAGCACCATTTACTGATATGGAATGGGGACTAGATTGATGCACCAGATCTAGCATCTTTTCCCAGTTCAGAAATGCATTCTGTAAGTCATTTTGAAGGTTGGTTGGGTTTTATGGCATATCAACCCTTGTTGGGTCATTTTATGCCAAGGACATTTTGTTTGATTTTTTCTTGATAGGTATTCAATTCTTTTTTTTAAACTCAATTTTTTCAAATTTTTTTTTAAAACTCCTGTTTTTCTATTTAACCCATAGATGGGACCCTAACAGGTACTACCACTCTGGGTCAGAGTGGACCTATGAATAATAGTGAAGAAGGGGTACTCCACATTCCCCAGGGCTCCAGACTTGGAAATTCACCATCAGATATAGTTTAACGTCATACCCAGAATATTAAGACCCTCAGCCATTACCTTCTAGCCTATAAATGATAAAAAGGGTTGGAGCTTGCCATAAGGGTAATAGGGTCGGGACAATCATATAGGTGCTAAGGCTTGATGTAACCAGCCGATTGATCAGAGGGGTCCTTCTTATCACCTGTCTAGTAAAGGCCAAATTGGAGTGTTGCATGTCATGGTCTGCTAGGATTCCATCCTTAAGGGTTATGGGTCACAACCCACAACCAAAAGGTGGCTCCATTTCGGGGGTGGGGGTTATTACCTCTCTGCAGAGGTGCAGCATATTCTAAAGCCCCAGCTAACAGGGCTATTCAGAAATGCATTCTGAAAGTCATTTTGAAGGATGTTCATGTCTCATAGTGTATTTCTTCAAATACCTTTACAGTGGGTGGGGGTCTTCTTTGGAAATAAAAATGTTTGCAGGCGGAAAAATCTAGGGATTAGAATTACTGGGAGGTGGGATTTGTCACATGCTTTGTCAAAAATTCTCATCCCCAGGGAAATTCATCCAGATTTGGGATTAGTTTTGGTAGGTGTTCTTCCCAATTTCAAATGTCATTTCTAAACATAACATTTCATACAACTCAAATAATCCTCACCAAATGTCTCTTGTAGCATTAAAAAGTCTCTGTAAAAGACATACCTAAAATGAAAAAGACATTCTACCCCCCCCCCCCCAATCTCATAAAAACACATTGCTTTAAAGTCATCTAGTTTGAAGAAAATGACAAGCATTTAATATTAACCCTAACATGTGTTGTTTAATACTCCATACTCAATACATCATTCTCAAGGTTTTTTTTTGGGGGGGTTAATTCTTGAATACATTCATTTCAAATAAGTATGGCCAAATTTTTTTAGATATTTATTAAAAGTCTAAAATTGTAAATTGTCACTTATTTAATTTTTTTTCCTTAAGAACAAAGCCTAAAACTTACATATCAGAATTTTTTCCTATGAATTTTTTTAGTTATAACAATGAAATAAATTAGGTTAAAAAGAACACACATTTTGACAGATACAGATTTTAATTTATAAAAATCTCCTGTCTTAAAAAAGAAAAAAGTTTTTATGTCATTTTTAAAATCCTTCTTCTGCATAATAAAACAAAAATTATATTAATTTCTGTAACAATAGACATTCTCGTGATTTCAAGCATCAGTATTGCCCGGCATGTCTGATTGCTATTTGCAAGATGTCCCAGATGCATTCTTGTCATTGAGCTTTTGTGTGGGTAACAGTTGGTTTAAGTCATGGCATGATGGACCAGGATATTGGAAGCTGCAAATTGAGGCACCTGGATGGAGTGTGAACACCTGCTTTATTAACATGCAGTGAAGGTTAACAGAAAAATATGGAGGTGATGAGAAACAATTCCGGTTCTTAACAGGTGAGATGCTTTGGAACTTGATTAAAAACTGCTGTGATATTTTTGAAAGTGGAAAGAATTTGTCATCAGACTTTTGTAGTTGTGAAATAATTAATTAATTTTTTTTTTTTTCATCAGTTTGATTTAATTTTTCCAAGTTTTATTGAATTTTAATTCATGAGGGGCTTAAAAAAAAACAGGTGAAATTTTGGTTCTCTCTAATTCAAAATATAAGTATGTGTAGCATATTTTTTTCAGTATCCTATATGATTTGAAAATTGGCAATCATTCTGGATGGATTTTAACTTTGGACCAAAGAGAGGAGAGAATTTAACCAATTATTGACTGATGTTAGAATCCACCACTTAAACTTATAGACTCTGCATGGATGCATGGATTGAATCCAACCAATCAACATGCTCAAAAAACAGGGTTAGTTAACTATTTAATTGCTGATCTTGAAAGCCGTTCCTTTGCACGCATTGGACACGGACGAATGGATCAGGAACACAAGGATTCTGCCTAACACTAAGGAACAACCAAGAATTCTGCCTAACACTAAAGAACACAAGGGATCTCCACAGTAAAGTACTTTCACTTGCAGCCTAAAAATGACCACAAAAATCATAGCAACTGACTTTAGCATAGTTCTTTGTTTTTTTTTTGATTTTTTTTGTCATCTTTCAGCAAATGTGGCACAGACTTTTCTGCAACATAATGAATGTTTCTTTTCAAATCATCTAGAGCAAATTTTCATTTGAAACTTTGAGGATAGTCAAGTGATGATCTCTCCTTTTTCACAGCAGGTATTTTCTTCTCAATATGATTGTTGTCTGTTGTAGGATATCAAGTTTTAGGATTGTCATATTGGTTGGCGTTCTTTCCCAATTTGAAATATTATTGGCTGAACAAGATATTTCATACAGCTCAAAACAATATTCTTCAGAAAGAAGCCGGATGAAATGTCAGAAAAATCTCATAAAACGTTTCTGCTAATGTGAAGCAAAATTACATACACGTACATTGCACATGTAGCTTTAATACAAACTAATGTTGTATGATGCATTTTTGTTTTCTAGAATAACTAACAAATACATCTAGAGTAGAACATTATTTATTAAGCTTAATACTAGGTCAGTACTAGAGGAGAACCCAGGGAGAAACTAACTAATAATGGTTTATTCATTAATCATGTCTCTATGAATCAAAACAATCACTAATCTTTTTATATATTGTAATCTTTTTATATTTGTTCTTATTTGATTTCATTAGTCTTTCTAATTTAGTATATTTCATTACATGAAAACTTAAATACCTTCACCCAAAGGGTGCATATTCTTGCTAGATTTTTCAATAAGCTCACTTTCTCTTCAATTAAAAAAAGTAGTTACACACACAGATATATATATATATATATATATATATATATATATATATATATAACCATTCCTGTCTGCTTTTTAGCGTATTTATCAAAAGCACATTGAAATTTTATTATATACAAGTAAATATAAATTAAGTATAACTTAGTTTAGTACAAGACTACAAGTGTGGGACATCCAGTGAGGATCAAACTCACTATTCAGTCACAATGGATCTAAGACTAGCTTGTTAATAATTACATCACAATCGGATGCCCTAGAGTAGAACTTTACCCAATAATAGTTTGGCAGAAGTAATTTTATAACTTACTGTAAAGTAGTCTTTTAAAACCTTGCAGTGTCTTATAATAATGGAAATTATATGCCTGTGTCTGTAACAGAAACTATGTCACCACCAACGTCCCAATTCCTTTAATTTCTACATAACCATTCAGTTGAAAGTTGAAGGTATGGTTGGGTCACACCATCCGCATGCCTGCAGACAGATTCCCCATAAACTACTTTACAGTGAACTCACAGATGGCAAGTGGAGGAAAGAAGCCGCCAAAAGCAGTTCCAAGACCATATGAAGACAACGCTGAAAAAATGTAACATCACACCTTCAAGCATGGAAGATCTGGCCTCTAACAGGCAGGGTTGGTAAGACACCTGTAGCACAGAAGCTAAGCAGCTCAATAATGAGATAAAAAGGACTGCAGAGCAGCAACGTCTTTGTTGTCATGAACAAGGAAATGTAGATGGGAATTTCCCCTGCAATGTGTGTGACCGCATCTGCAAGTCCAGAATGGACTAATGAGCCAACATAGGGTCCACAAATGAAGATATGGTATGACATCATCGTCGTCTGTGATGGACTTCACAAAAGAAAGAAAGAAACTATTCAGTTAAAAATACACTAAATCGTGCAGAATCAATACCATCACCAAAATGAACCGCCCTGTCAGCTGGGGCATTAGAATGCACCGAATGCGCCTCTGAAGAAGGGTAAGAGTCCCCCAATGGGGCCACCCGTTGGCTGTGGGTGGCGACCCGTGATGCTTAAAGATAGAACCCGGGTGGGTGAGCAGTTCATGACTTGCAATACTCTATTTTGGCCCTATCTTGGGCTAGACGGGCGGTCAGAGACGCCCCTCCAATCAATCTGAGGGTCTCCATGTCCTTGGTATGACATTAAACTCTATCTGATGGTGAGGTTCCAGTTTTGGAGGTTTGGGGAATGTGGAGCACCCCTTCATCACCATTGCTCTTGGTTCACTCTGACCCGGAGTGGTAGTACCTGTTAAGGTCCCATCTATGGGTTAAATAGAAAAACATGAGTTGATAAACAAAATTGTATTATGCATTAAGAATGAATTTATTTCAAAACTTTGTCAGCATTAAATGACCCACCGAGGTTGATATGCCGTAAAACAAACCAAACTAAAATGAAAATGATAGACGTGCATAGATACAAGGTAAACAGATTAATGTTAGAATGAATTAAGAAGTCCTTTAGAAATCTACAGGAGAACGTGTGGAAGCCAACACATGGACATGCAAGTGTGGGGCGCCCAGCAAGGACCTACATTGACCAGTTATGTGAAGATGCTGGCTGCTCCGCAGAGGAGCTTCCAGGTGTAATGAATGATAGGGAAGGTTGGCGAAAGATTGTCATGGATACCCGTGCTGCATGCGCGACATGATGATGATGATAGAAATCTTGTTGTTTCTCTCTTCTGAGGTTTCATCAGACATTATTGAAAGGAAAAAAAACTGACGATTCCATTCTCATTATTTAGGTATTTGACAGTGTTCAACCTAAGATACCCCCTTTTTTTTGGTGGGGTGGGGGTCTAACCCTTCTGTAGAAGATAAAGTCAGCATATTCTAAGCCTTGCAACATGGCAGGCATAAACATCAAAATTTCTAGTGTTGGTTTCAAGTAATTTACCAACTTCTCTGTAGACAGAGTGATTGTAAAGTAACTGCCTATTTTAAAGATCTTATAATTTATTTCTGAATCATTATTTTTACAAAAAATGAATATGAGAAAAATACATAACATGGAGTTTAATTTAAAGTTCTATTGTGGCACTAGCATTCGCCTCAAGCTTCTCAAGTTGTGCATCAACTGATCTTCTCAGGAACTCTTTAGAATGGCAGAAATAAATTCTCATATTCGTCCTTCAAGTTCTTTCTAAGTCGTTGGTTTCATAGAGTAGACTTGCTTCTTCAACCAACCGCAAAGAAAAAAGTCACAGGGTTTTAAATCAGGGCTTTTGGCGGGTCACTAATACCGAAACAAACCTACCTATCTATCTCCCAGGAAAATGGTGATTCAGCCATTCATAATCAACAATAGCAAAATGTGGAGGAGTACCATCTTGCATAAAAATTAAGTCTTCAATATTCTCCCAGGTATTGACAATTGGTCAGATTTCATGAAAATAGTTCAAAATAGAGAATTACTTTTTAATCACCCTGTATGTAGTTTTCAATCAATTCACTATTGCTAAATTAATTTCTGTAGATATAATGAAAAAAAAAAGTAATGTCTAAAATCTTGCAGTGTGTGCTCACAGGCTTGAGCTTGTGCCAGTTAGTTAAGGAAATAAATGTTTCTATCATATAAATCATGCCAATTCACTGACAATGAATATCAGAAGGCAAAAATTTAAAAACATTGACAATAGGGAACTTTTTTTTCATGAACTGACCAAGAAGAAAACAATAATAAAAAGCAGTTTTTGCTTGTTATAAGAGGCATTAATATAAAAGTTAGTGAAAAGACTGAAAATGTTTGGCAAAAATTCTATTTCATGGTAGATTGTAACTGGCAATGGTCACAGAAAATATTTAAAAAAAAATCTTTTTGAATTGAAGAAAAAGACACATCTACTTATTTCTGTTATTCCATCTGTTTTTATGTCCTAGAAAGTTTGTTCTATTGAAAAGAAACATTTTAGTTTCTATTTTAAGTGCAGGATGCAATCATAGAAAAAGCTTTGGTTAACTCAACAAATTATTTTATAAGATTTCTTTATTAGTATTATCAGTATTATCTAAAAGAAGTATTGTCTGGAGAAGACATCAAAAGACATTGGCCTCTATGTGAACTCAGATAAAACAGATTTCATAAGTTTTAAACAAGATGGAGACATCTTTACATTGGACCACAAACCTCTAAACTTAGTAGACCAGTTTGCATACCAAGTTAATAATATCTGTTCTAAGTGCAGGATGTAATCATAGAAAAAGCTTTGGTAAACTCAGCAAACTATTTTATTAGTCTTCTTTAAATATACAGTATCATCTAAAAGAAGTCTGGTTAGTTGGTAGGATTTTACAGCATGTCAACCCTTGTTGGGTTATTTTATGCCAAAGACTTTTTTGTTTTATTCATTCTTGATAGGTATTCAACCTTTTTTTTAAAATTCAATTCCTTTAAACTCTATTTTCCATTTAAACCATAGATGGGACTCTAACAGGTACAACCACTCCAGGTCAGACTGAACCTGGGAGTAATGGTGATAAAGAGGTACTCCACATTCCCCAGAGCTCCAGAATTGGAAATTCACCATTAAATAGTTTAAAGTCATACCCAGGACACTGCCCTATATATATATATATATATATATATATATATATATATATTGATCTCTTCATAGATGAAAGAATATAAATGTTGATTTTCCAGGCAGATTGACTCCTAGAAACGTCCACATCAAAGATTTTCAATCTCGTAAGATGTTATCACTTTCAGTTTAGAATGCAATGTAAACATTCAAAAGAATCAAGGATGAGAATTGTTTGTCAAATTGTCAGGCATAATAAAAGATTTAGACAAATGGCCATGATTCTACAGATCCTCATCAGAAATTGTACAACTTTGGGATTTATCTTAATGGGGCCAACCAAAAAAGGAAAATGAAAAAAGAAAAGCAAATAAAGATTTTATTTTGTTTCCATTTTGTTTTTGGTCCATCGCATTTGTTCAATTTTTGTTCCGTGTTCATTTGACTGTTAAGAATTTCTTCTGAAATAAACAAATCCTCATAATAACTATAAAAAAAAAAGATAAGAGACAAATATGTCAGCCATCAGCCATCAGCCCTTCATTTATTTTTGCTTGGATATTTCCAATGCATTTGTAATTATAAATCATCATCAGGTCATGCTGTCAGCATAGACTCCCATGACTCTTTCTTGCCAACTGTCCCTATAGGTCATTGCCCCTGGCAGGTCTTACACAATGCAATCCAGAATCTATAGAGCTGTAGTTGTTGTAGTTTTTTTGCTGGTTGGCTAACGTTAGTGTGTCCACCATGTAGGTGTCCATATACTTACCTCCCATCGATTCTTGGGTTGGTGGGTCCAGAGGTTTTAGTGTTGATCCCAGGGAGCTATCTACCCAGGCAATACCCGCCCCCTTCATTTATTTATTGCCCAGTACCTGAAGCGCCCCCTTTGAGGGGAATGCCGACAAATTTTTGTCACCTACTACCCAATGAGCTTCGGCTCGTGGGTGGGCCCACATCAAAAGACCTTAAGTCACACCCGTATACATGGAATACACGGTAAATACCATACACAGCTGATTGTTGTAGGATTTTTGCTGGTCAGTTGACACTGGTGTATCCACCATGTATGTGCACACAGGAGAACATCACTTATGAGTTCATTCGTCCATCTCCAGCTTTCCAGTTTGTCTGACTTGGATGGTTTGTGTAGTAATTGATTTTTATCACAGTTTACTCTGGTGGTTTATTTATGACAGTAAGAAATAGTGCACATTAAAAACAAGTATAATGAATAAGCCTCTAGTGAGACTTACACACTTGCTCAGGGAAGCCATGTTCTCCATATAACAGTTGCAACACCAACTCAATCACAAGAACATGAATGATAAAAGAACACCTATGAAGCCCAGGCTGGTTACAAGGAAAAAAATAAGACAAACATGTCGGTCATCAGTCCTCCACCATTAGACAGACTAGCAAAAAAAAGAAAAAAGAAAAAGCAAAAATATGCCCTGCAGGTCCTATAAAAATTTATTTTTGAAAGATATTGCTTGAGTTAAAATTCAATGTCAGAGGGTTTGTATCATAAATGAAATCATAAAATTTATTAACACAGTAAATAAAAAAACAAAAACAATTTGGAGATGGAAACTTAGTTCTTCCCCATCAAATAGAATGTTGCATGCATTTATTAATTATCAATAGAATAATTATTTGAGATATTTTACACATAAATTTTACAGAAAATCATAGGTATTTATCTATTTGTAAACATTTAGTTAACTTTTTGTTATTAATTATTTTGGGTAATATAACGTAAGTAGTGACATAGTTTTGATTACAGACAACTAAACCAAATTTCCATTATCAATAGATGATAGGGAGAGGCTTTCTGTGATTGGATATACCAATCATGTGATGAAGTGTTGGTACAAAATTCACCAGAAGAAACTCCGGACCAGATCTGATGGGGCATTAACTTGAAAACCTCTCCAAAAAATCACCCTAAGATACAAGATATCTTCTCCAGCACGCTGGTAAGTTCCTCAAACTCAACTTTATACACAGCAAGGACTTTATATTGTTACTCATTGTTTTTATTTGCTCGTTAATAAATTGTCAGAATTAAACTAAGTTTTAATTCATTTATTTGTTGCTGTTGCCTTAGAATTAAGTGCTATACAAACACAATAATGACACATAGATAAAGCATGACTTATCATAAGTAAAATAGGAGACAGCACTTCATAAGAAAAATGTGACACAACACTTCATAAGGTTTGGTTTGGTTTGTTTTATGGCATATCAACCTCAGTGGGTCATTTAATGTCAATAAAATTTTGAAATGAATTCATTCTTGTTGGATATTCAATTGTTTTTATAAACTCATGTATTTCTATTTAACCCATAGATGGGACCGTAACCGGTACTACCACTCCGAGTCAGAGTGGACTTGGGTGCAATGGTGATGAAGAGGTGCTCCACATTCCTCAGACCTCCAGAACTGGAGCCTCACCATCAGATAGAGTTTAACGTCATACCCAGGACATGAAGACCCTCAGCTACCACCTTCTCATATAATAAAAAGGGCTTGGGGCTTGCCATAAGGGCAATAGGGTTGAGGCAATCATATAGGTGCTAGGGCTTGACATGACCAGCCGATTGATCAGAGGGGGCCTCTCCGATCACCCGTCTATCCCAAGAAAGGGACAAAGTAGAGTATTGCAAGTCATAGACTGTTCAACTGCTATCCTTAAGCATCACAGGTCGCCACTCACGGACAACAGGTGGCCCCATTGGGGGAGTTTTATCCCTCTGCAGAGATGCAGTCGATGCATTCTAAAGCCTCAGCCAACAGGGCGGCACTTCATAAGTAAAACGTGACAGCACTTCATAAGAATTGAATTTTGATTCTGTGGGCACCACTGTACTTTTTAACACTTGTAAAATCTACAAAACTATAATTATTGACAATACATCTTTGATTACTTTGCCCATTAGAGGTTGTCTAGAGGCGTGGCTTTTCCAGATCAGACAATGTTCAAGAAAATTAAAATCACAAATAGCTAATGAGTATCTGTTAAATATTTACACCTTTAGCCCAGTTTGCATGTGAAAGGATTCTAAGAATGCATAAAATTTGTTTTCTTTATTCTTTATTTCTAGTATTACCTGTTCCATGGTCGGGTTGTTAGCGACTAAACTGGCACCCCACCAGGCACGTGTCTGCTTGTCTTATAATGTGGGTGTATGGACACCTAGCATCACTAAAAATATGAGCTGCCAAAGGGCAAAAGAACTCCAGGGGACCCAATGGCCATCCATACCAGTAGTAGAAGGATTGGGGTGTTGACTACTCACACAAATTCCCAAATTGGTTGCTTGGTTTCTATGATGTTATGAGGCTTCATAAATTCTCTGGCATTCTGCAGTAGGATTGCAACAAGATTAGATCTGTATTAAGTTGCAGCTACTTGTTGCCTCGTCTTACCAATTCAATAGTAATTGGAACTTAGTATGATTATTCTACAACAAGCTGGCAGTAGGGTCTTCTAAGGAAGGTGGCTTGACTCAATACTACCTGAGACAGCACCCAGCAGCAGTTCGACAGTCCAGTTATTTCGGATTTTCCCCTGCCAATGGACCAACTGCCGAACTGAAAAGACAGGGGACTGAGGTCTGGGCATCCTCTTTCCACTTAAAACATCTCACACACAAGTTTCTTGTCATCTGCGATGGACTTCTATAAGGAAGTCTTTCTCTGTCTTTCTAAGTGCTACAAGTGTTAGATTATTTTTGGTATATAAGTTGTGCTGCAATATACCATTTAAATTCATAGACTAAGCGAGGTAACATGGTTTAAACCTCAGCGAATCAACAGCCCAAATACGTGGTTGGTTAACTACTTAATCGGTGATACTGACAGACGTCCAGTTACAATCATTTACAAAGGCCCTGCAAGACTGAAGAGCACCAAGGAACAACCAAAGGATTCTTCGCTAAGAATCATGCTCTGCTTAACACAAAGGATCTCTGCTGGACAGTGCTCTTGTTTGAAGCCTAAGGATGGCTACAAAAATCGTAACAAGAGAATCTACTGGCTTATTGTTGTCATTTAGTAAGCTTTGTTTAGTCCGGTACACTGGCATTAGGTTGCTTACAATACCAGCTTTTAATGATGTCACCCATTGAATACAGTACAGATTCATTGTTGCTTAACTTTTTCCTTTCTTTGTTAATTACTAAGCTGTTTTTAGTTCGAAACTCAGGTCACTCATCTGAGTACTGAACAGATTCATTGTTGCTTAACTTCTTCCTTTCTTTGTTACTTACTAAGCTTTGTTTAGTCTGATACACTAACCTCATGTCACCCATTTGATTACTGTCCTAGCTCATCATTGCTTGATTAGTCTAATAGTTAATAGTTAATTGATAAAGACGCTTTGGCCAGAACTTATTGATTTTTCATAAATAGAGCTAAGTTCTTATTTCAATGGGCCATTTAAAGGTTTTGAAATCAAGATTGAAAACTTCCATTAAGTGAAATTATATAAAGAGTTAATTTAGTATAGAGATCTTCATTCCATCATTACTCTCTTTTTCCATTCTCTTTCCATATAAGACAGTCTACTTATAGTGCAATGCGATTAGTCTTGATTTGCCAACCAACCAGGCTATTATTAAGGACAACAACTCAAAATTTAGAAACAGACAAATAGGATATACAAGGTAATGGTAAAGTAACTCCTTGTAACTGTAAAAGTATGATAATTAATTGTAAATGTACATTATATATTTATATATTATATTGTACATTATTTATATATTATATTGTACCATTATTTATCACCATTATTTATATATTATATTGTACATTATACATTTATATATTACAATAAATGTAAAAGTAACTATTGTAAATAATTAATTGTAAATGTAAAAGTAACTATTTTATCACTCCTATAATTTATTTCTGAATCATTAATTTTACAAAAAATAAATATGTGAAGAACACAGATATAACATGGAGTTTTATTCAAAATTCTATATGGGCACCAGCACTTGCCTCCAGCTTCTCAAGCCGCCCGGGAATCACATCAACTGATCTTCCCAGAACCTTGTGGAATAGCAGGAATAAATTCTCATATTCATCCCTTAAGTCCTTTCAAGGTCATTGGTGTTATAGAGTAGACTTGCTCCTTAAACCAATCCCAAAGAAAAAAGTCCCAGAGTGTTAAATCAGGGCTTCTGTACAGCCACTCATATGGACCACATCTACCCATCCATCTCCCAGGAAAATGGTGATTGAGCCATTCATGAACAACAATAGCGAAATGTCAAGGAGCACCATCAAACAACAACACAGCTTTGATTGCCATATATTTGCCATATATTAAGGAACATATATTAAAGAATTGAAAAAAATGTAACTGTATATAAGAAAATTATAAATAGTTTAAAATAGGGAGTTACTTTTCAATCACTCCCTATTTTAACTCCCTATTTAAACTATTTATAATTTTTTTATATGTAGTTACATTTTTATCAATCCTATGAATGATTTTATATAGAAACCAATTAAAATATAATTAAAATAAGTAATCTTTTTATATGTGTTCTTGTTTAATTTTGTTAGTCTTTTAATTTAATGTATTTTGTTACATTAAAACTTAAATACTTATGCCTGTAGGGTGCATATTCTTGCTAGTATTTTCAATCCTCCATTGCATATTTTATTTGTCAAATCATTTGTTTGCACACAGTTACAATTTCAAGTATTCCTATCCAATACTAATAATTTTTGAACGGATCTATTTGATCCATAAATGGAACCAAAACAGTTACTATCACTCTGAGTCAGAGTGGACCAAGGATTGATAGAAATGAAGGGGTACTCCACACTACCAAGATCTCCAAAATCAAAACTTCATCATCAGATGCAGTTTAGTCACATCCAGGACACCTTTTTTGGAGAGGTGGGGGGGCTTACCCCTCTGCGGAAGATACAGTCGGCATATTCTAGGTACCACCAAAAGGGTGGACGAGAACAGATAGATTGATGTCTTTCTCAAGGGCATTAGCAGGAAATGAATCAAAGCCTTGTCCAGGATTTAAACTTGGGTCACTGATTTCATTTCCTTGGATTATAATCATTACACTAAGCTCACCTCCTGACAAAAAGAATTATATATATATATATATATATATATATATATAATATATATATATATATATAAAGGAGAGATTTTGGTATGTATGTGTCGACGTATAACTCCAAAACGGGAGGTCATTCAGATTTAAAATCTTGCATACACATTGATGTTGTTCTAACTAAGAAACACTCCAATTTTGGTTATTGATTTTTACTGATTAAGGGATATAATTAATTAATTAAACCAAAATCAATGGTTGGCCCAGAAGAACATCACTACTTGCCAGACCTGGCTCCATGGGAGTCTTACCCCTCTGCAGAGGTGCAGTTGGTGCATTCTAACAGTAAAGTTGAAGTTACTACTGAGACAAATCTATTTTACAATAGTGATGGTTGAACTCTATGTCAGTTCATATGTTTTCTTTTATAATTTTTATTCCCATATTCAGCTTAATTCAATATATATAAATATATAATTTTATTCATCTTTATCAAGAAATTGTAATGAGTTTACTCATTCATATGACTTGATATCTCTTGATCTTCACATAGTTTTTTCTGTGTAGCCACACACAAGAAAAGAAAGAAATCATGTCATGCAGTGAATGTTTTATGCCGTGCATGAGTTCTGAAAGTTTCAGAGGAGAAAAAAAGTCGCTTGAACAAGCAATATTTATATTGAAATTGCACTGACGTTTGTTCCATAAACTTTTGGTAAATTAAAAAAAAAAAAACAAAAGACTGAATGATCATATCAAAAGAAAATTATCTTCTTCTACACACTCCATTTCTCTATTTGCTCCCAGGATTTTTGGTCTTGTACAGGTCATAAAAAAAACATTAGAGGGAACATTTGTTTATACAACCATGTAGCAGCCATCTTTATTTTTTCTAATATAAGATCCCCTCTTTGCTTTAGATGTATACATATATTTGAATAAATATATGGACAAAATATCCAACAGAATAAAAGACCAATAAAACATGAAAACTAGTTTGATGGAATGTTTATATATTTGTTGCTTAGTTGGTTGGATTTTACAGCACATCAATCCTTTTTGGGTTATTTTATGCTGAACACATTTTGTTTTATTCATTCTTGATGGGTACCCAAATTTTTCTTTTTAAACTCAATTTTTTTAAAAACATATTTTTTTAGACTCATTTTTTTCTATTTAACTCTAACAGGTACTTCCACTCTGGGTCAGTGGACCTGGGAGCAATGGTGATCAAGGGGTATTTCACATTGCCCAGAGCTCCAGAATTGGAACTTCACCATTAGATAGAGTTTAACGTCATACCCAGGACACTAAGACTATCAACCACCACCTTTTAACATATATCATAAAAAGAGTTGGGGGCTTGCCATTAGGGTTGGGACAATCATATAGGTGCTAGGAGCAGCTGATTGATTGAAGTGGGCCTCTCTGACCACCCATCTAGCCTTAGTAAGTGCCATAGTGGAGTGTTGCATGTCATGGAGAGATCAGCTACAAGGATCCTATTTTTAAGCATCATGGCTTGCCACCCAAGGCCAACAGGTGGTTCCTTTGTGTGTGTGTGTGGGGGGGTATTACCCCACTGCAGAGGTGCAGTTGGTGTATTCTAAAGCCCTAGCTGACATGGCTATAAATATATGGACAAAATATCTACCAGAATGAAAGAGTAATAAAGCATGAAAACTAGTTTGATGGAATGTTATGTATTTGTTTTCATATTTCATTCTACAAATGCTTCATCAGATAAGAATTTGTGATTTGGAAAAATTATTGGGGAATGTTGACAGATAGACAGTAATAATTTTCCTTTAATATCTTTTCATAATTTTTTTCCCAAATCATTTTCTCGTGTAGCTTTAAATGTTATAATAAATATATAGTAGCTATACCCAAAATGAGGCTAATCTGCGTTTTTGACAAAATGACTTTAGCCCCCCCTACAGAAAATAATTTACCAAAAATCAGGGAATTATCGGATTTTAATGAAATTTTCAGTGTTTATTTATCAATAAATGATCTTTATAATGTATTATTTATTTTATTTCAAAACTTTCTCATTTTTTTTCAGGTCACTTAATTTTGACCCCCTCCTCCTTTTGTTGGGGGCATAACATTTTATCCGAGTTAGTCTTTCAGTTTTCTAATAACAGTATAAATAAAGAGATAAAAGACTGAAGTTATGAATAGAAACAAAAAAAATTTTACGGTGGCTTTTCTATGAGAAAATAAGTACTGAAAATTGAAAAATAAAATGTAAAAAAATAATAAATAATTAATTTTTTTTACTCATTTCGATAATTATTTAATTGGCTATTATTTTATAAAAGAAAAAATTATACATCGATATTTTTTCTGCTTAAAAAGGGGAGGGGGTACATTTTCAATCGAGTTTTTCTTCAAAAGGTATACTTTTCAGTAATAAAATAAGGTTTGCATTAAATAGATATTTATTTTTAGAATCTAAAAATATAACATTTTAAACTTAACATATTTCATATTTTCATATTTTAAATGAATTTTATATATTAATTTTTCATAGCAAAAATACTAAATTAAAGTTTTGAAATAAAATAACTGATGCATTATAAAATTCATTAATTGATAAATCAATACTGAAAATTTTATTAAAATAATAATTACCTGATTTTTGGTAAAAAATTTTTCCATCCCAAATGTTATTTTAAAATTGTAAACTAGCCCCTAAAACCATTGAAAAAGAGTCAGAATGGCGGATCGCGTCGAAATTGACCAAAACAAATTGTTTTAAATCTATTAAAAATAAACTGCATATGTAATGATATTTTTCTCTCTTTAATGATCGTCATTATGTTACTACTTATCATTTTAGACAAAAGTTTGACCTTAAATAATAGATTTAATTAATTTTAATTAGTTTTTAAAAAGCTAGCAGCCGACAAAATTGGGTATCTCTAATATATTGATACTCCATCAAAGATAGCACTATCAGCTGGGGCTTTAGAATACACTCACTGCACCTCTGCAGAAGGGGTAAAACACCCCCTCTTCCGCTAATGGTGCTATCTGTTGGTCATGGGTGGGGACCCATGATGATTAAGGATGGAACATTGGTGGCTGAGCAGTCCATGACATGCAACACTCCAAGTTGGCCCTCATTTAGGCTATACAGGTGGTCAGAGAGGCCCTCTGATCAATTGGCTGGTCACATCAAAATGATAATTGTCCTATACTCTATTGCTCTTCTTTAACCCTTTTTATCAGATACAAACTAAGTGGTGGTGGCTGAGAGTGTTATTGTTCTGGGTCTGATGTTAAACTGCCGGATGGTGAATTTCCAATTCTGGAGCTCTGGGGAATGTGGAGTACCCTTTCATCACCATTGCTCCCAGGTCCACTCTGACCCAGTGTTGTTAGGGTCCCATCTATGGGTTAAATAGATAAAAAATGTGTTTTAAAAAATTGAGTTTAAAAAATAAAAATTTAGTACCATGAAGAATGAATAAAAGAAAAATGTCTTTGGCATGAAATGACCCAACAGGGATTGACATGCTGTAAAATCAACCGACCAACAAACTATTGCAACAAATCTATTTAAAACTTTGTCAAAATAAATTACAGAGCCATATGCCATAAAACAAAACAAACAAACCATCAAAGACATATTTGTTAATTTACATTTGCATTAAAAAGAATGCAACATTTATATTAATAACTGGGAGGTTTTTTTTGTGGTGTAATAGTTATAATTGCAGGAAATGTATAGAGTGAATCAAGTTCAAATACTGGATGAACCTGTTTGCATTTCATATAGTGCTAATACCCTTAGGAAAGGTATGCATAAATGTGTGCAAATTATTTGTATTATGTTACTTGAAACCACATTAATGTGTGTAAATTGTTTGTTTTAGATAGGAATACAGTGTTAAGAATCATTGCTTTAAAGTATAATTGTTTAAAAACAATCATCTTGAAAAAAACGACTTCAGCATTAAATAACCAGATGAGATTTGGCTGGTTTTGCAGTTTGAACCCGGTTCGCCATGTCCATTTCCTGCAATTATAACAATTACATCACAAAAACCTCCCAATTATTAATATAGATGTAGTATTATTTTTAATGCAAATAGACAAAAGAACAGTGTCCTAAGAACCCAAAGTAATTGATCATGGAATTGTAGTTATAGGAGCAATAAAACAGTGCTTTAAGGGCTTAAAGCAAGTGATCAGGGGAATTTTAGTGGTAGGAACAACAGAACAGTGTTCTAAGGGCTCAAAGCAATTGATCAGAGAATTTTAGTCATATGAGCAACAGAACAGAGTTTTAAGGAATTTTAGTGATAGGAGCCACAGAACAGTGGTCTGTTCAGGGAATTTTAGTGGTAGAAATGACTGCACATATGTTCAAGGGCTCAAAGCAATTGAACAAGGAATTTTAGAGGTAGTTCAAGGTTCAACACAATTAAAATTGGAATTTTACTGTTTTGTTTGTTTTGTTTTTAAATTTACTACAAAGTTATCATGTGTGTTAATAATATATTTTGTATTTTAATTTTGTCATTTCAGTTCAAAGCTGAAAAAGAAAAAAATGTTGGAGGATGAAAATAAAATAAAGGTATCATTATTTTACAAAGCAATTAGTAATGATATCGCTTTTCCTTTTGTATTCTATATTGATATTTCTTTTCAGATTTTAATTAGAAGATTATCTAATTAATTGTCTATTATAGATTTACCTTGAGGCCTTTTAGCTATTGGGTTGTAAACTTCAAAAACTTTTAGAAGATGTCATTTTTATCTAATATTTTAAGGCATGTATGTATTTACCAACCTTTTTGTGCATGAGCAGGATGTAACACAAAGTCAATTCTTAAGCAGAGTTTAAGCAGATTTGAATTCAGAATTTTCCCTTTCATTGATTGATTGCCATACCAAGTTTGAAGAGCCCAGTCTGCCCTACTATTTATCTATATCTGTTGGGAGAATAGTCAGCTACATACCTTTCCCAAGAGTATTAGCACTAAGCCATTCACATCTCTATTATGTATTTTGGTTAAATGGTTCCAAAAAAGGACTTAAAGTGACAATTTGTGTAAATGAACAGGCAGCCATATATTAAGCCTTTAAGAAATTTCAGTTGAACAATTAGAAGAATTTATAAACTCAATGATAACCAAGTCCATCATAACTTGGTATGCTCACCTAAATGATAATTAGTTATTTCAAAAAATCATTGGAAATGATAAGGTAGAGGGGCACAATCAAAATATTCTTTGAATAACTAAAGCTATTCTTCAACTTTTATAACAATTCTTCTTCTGTTTCTGTGATAGCAATCAACCTGGGTCAGTTGACCAACGAACTCCAACCAATGAATTCATCTGTGGTGAATTCATGGAAGGAATAACAAGGGAATAGGAAATTCTCAAGTGGTCCCCAAACCCTGCATGCATATCCCGGCCAGGGAAAAGAAGTTCCATTGTTTGTCACAGATTTTCAGATGCAGTGACAAGTATGCCAAAAGCCATTGATTCCTGACAATGATGGAGACACCCTTTGGATTTTTGCCAGAGACTCTTTATCAGGTTGAGTCCATAATACCACTGGGTGCCAGACCTGTCCACCTTGAACTTAATTTCATGAAGGCATGGCTCTGTCACTACTAAGTTGACACATCTCTGCCATGATGAGAAAGAGATGGACTAGATAGATGTTGAGCAAAGAGCTTCCTCCACTTTTTACAGGTCTTGTTTTTCATTCTTCATCATATCTAGCCATCCTTCTCACTGTACAAGTTTAGTTGCCAATGATCCAACTATGAAATAGGGAATACTCCTTTATATAGTACCAGTAGCACATTGAGCGACCTAACAATTCGTAAAGACATAGCTGACTTCCTTTATTCATTGCTTGGAACTTTGCCACAGACTATTTTCTATCAAGTAAATGCTAATTTCTCATTAATTCCTCACAGTATTGGAATTGGTAATCAGAAGACTTGAGAAAAGACAAATATCGACTGAGGAATAGTTGTTAAAATTCCTTAGGAACCAGTTCAAAAGACTGATTGAGAATTTTTTTATATAGAGTTTAGTATGCTCAGAAAATGAGAACTAACAAACACGTGTGTCAGATACAAAGATTTTATTCTGTACTCAAGGTTTTGGGGTAACAGCAGCAGCAGGGGCGGGGTAAGTATAGTATCACCAGAAGCTGAGGTAGGTTCTCGGTTGGGCCCACCATAGTGGTACAGTAGCAGTGTTCTTGCTGTGATGTATATAACATAGAGGAAGTTGACTTTTAATTTGATCAAACTATAATACATTTTGGAGAGAATTAATTGTCATTTAGGTGAGCATACAAAGTTATGATAGACTTGGTTATCATTAAGTTTATCAAGAGTTAGACAAACTAGCAAGAATATGCACAATCCAGTCATAAGAATTTAAGTTTTAACATAAAGAAATACATTAAATTATAAAGAACAAAATGAGTTTTAAAAAATGTGTTAAAAAAATTAAGTTAAAAAATTTGAGTACCCATCAAGAATGAATAAAACAAAAATGTCTTTGGCATTGAATAACCCAACAAGATTTGACATGCCATAAAATCCAATCAAACCAAAAATTAATACATAAAAAAACATTGATTTCTATTTGTTTTGTTTGTTTGCTTTGTTGTGTATTACAGCATAATCAACATCAGTGGGTCATTTAATGCTGACAAAGTTTTGAAACAAATTCATTCTTAACCCTAACAGTACTACCACTCGAGTGGACCAGGGAGAAATGGTGATGAAAGGGTGCTCCATATTCCCCAGACCTCCAAAACTGGAACCTTGACATCAGATAGAGTTTAATGTCATTCCAGACATGAAGACCTTAGCCACCTTCTAGCGCCCATATGATGAAAAGAGCTGGGGTTTGCCATAAGGGCAATAGGGTTAGGACAATCATATAGTTGCTAGAGTTAGGGTCCCATCTCTGTTTAAATAGAAAAATGTGTTTATAAAAAAAATTGAGTATTGAGAATGAATTTATATCAAAACTTTGTCGGCATTAAATAACCCACTGAGGATGATATGCTGTAAAACCAACCAAACTGTTAACAGTAATGAATTTATCTGGTTGCCCTAACTTAATTTCCATGAAGTTTTGAGACATTGATTTGACAAGAGCCGATATCAATTGATAAATAGTAAATAAATATAAAAAAATCTTAAAAGCCAGTTTGTATAAAGCTTCATATTCTGGCATTAATAATCTTTTCCTACAAATACAAATGATCAATAAATTATTGAAATAGATAATTTTGAAAAGTGTTCATCGTCTAAGGGTTCAGCAAATATGGCTTTCCTGTCTGGAACAACAAATATTGAAGTTAAAGTACAATCTTGTTGACTCTTTGAAGAATTCTACACACTTAATGATGGAAACAGATTATTTGCGTATTTGGAAATGTAGCCAAAATGTAACCAAATTGTAAATATTTTATGATTATATTACTGTGTGAGGAATGGTTGGTTGGTTGGATTTTATGACACATCAACTCTTGTTGGTTATTTTATGCCAAATATATTTTGTTTTATTCATTCTTCATGGGTCTTCTTGTCAGAATTATATGATCTGTTTGTATCCAAAATCCCAGAGAAATTTAGTTTTATTCTCTAGGACAGATTCTGGTTTGTGAATATACCATTTTGTAGTATGGTAAAAGTATACTTTCTTGCACAATTCCCATTTGATCACCATTCCTACCCAGTCATGCCTAGTCTTGTACTCTTTTTGTGCTAGTTTGTTGCATTCCTTATTATGTTTTGTCTGTATATCCACACATCCTATATGTAATATTCTGTTATGTCTTATCTATCTATATATTAATACTCTTGTTTCTTAAAAGTATGACTGTTATCATCTTGCAATACCCTCTGGTTAAAAATGAGACCATCCAAATCATCCAAATGAAATGCAAAAATATAAGTTATGATTATCTGGTGTTGCTTATCCACTGAATTCTTATTTTTTATAGATGTCATTGCCTCTGCTAAATAATGGACCATTCCATTTGTATCATAATGTAATAAGAAAGAAAGAAAGAAAGAAAGAAAGAAAGAGAATAGGGGAAAGGTTGAGCGCAGAGGTGAGCACGTGGAAGTGATAATGCTAATCTGCTTCAATACAACATGATGAAAAGAAAGAAAGAAAGAAAAAAAAAGAGTGAGAGAGACTTAAATCAAGATTAGGGCCGGTTTAGCTCATTCGGTAGAGTGTTCGGCTAGGAATCATAAGGTTCTTGGTTCGATACCGGCCCTCACCAACTCAGCATATGAGTTGCACAGGGAACTGTGAGGTAAAGAGAGGAGCTGATGGTAGGTTTTGCGCTCCACCTCAGATGCAAAAATAATCTCCTTGGTCTAGCGCTATTGAAAAGGGGATAGACTCCCTCACTGTCTGGCTGATACTGACATTAGGCCACCCCGAAGACTTTACATTACTTTACCTATTGAACTATTTTCAATAGCTCTGAAGTAAACATATCAAATGTTGTGATAATTAGATTATCATATTGTGGTATATCCACAGTTCCTGCTAGTTATTATTCTGAAATGGAAATGTGAGTAACTTAATAGCATATAGAATAAAATTGACACAATAAGTTCAACCATTGCCTGGGATAATTTGCACTCTCTTTACACTAATGCCCCTGGGAAAAGCAAGAATCCACCTTCCCTCAGTGGCAGGGTAGTGGGAGTTTTTCCTTCATGTAAAAGGCAATAAATCTAGGGCATCTGATAATAGGTCAGGTCGGAGATCATTCCTTGCTACTGGTACCATGTAACCAAATACAAAGTGTAATATTACTTAGAGAGGAGATAAACATGACCAAGTAACCTGAATTGTTCTGGGAGATGCTAGAGTAATTATTTGGCACTGAACCCTGATATGCCTACAGCACCAAAAGTCCCTTAGTAGCAAAAGTCTCAAATAAATCAATGGGTTATAACTAAAATGTTTTAACACTACAAATCTTTGCAGTTCTATTTATAAAAGCAGATAGATGTGCTTGTAACTGTGCAAGGCTTATGACTTTTTTTCTTTTACTAGTGGGATCTAAGCACTGCAACACCAATGGAACAAGTGTGTGGACTGCAAGGTGGACTATGTTAAAAAGGAAATGAAGCAGCTCCTTGATACTTCTTCAGGTAAAAAGTAAAGCCGTCGGAGCGGTGAGGGAGTCTATCCCCTTTTCATTAGTGCTAGATCAAGGAGATTATTTTTTAGTGTCTGAGGTGGAGCGCCACACCTACCATCAATTCCTCACTTTACTGCACAGATCCCTGTGCTACTCATACGCAGGTAAAAAATTAAAACACAAGACTCAACTAATGTTTGAATAAACAGCGATTTTATTGCATTTCTGAAACAGGGGTCTTACAAATGGGGTCATAGAAAGTTTGGAAAATAAATTTAATTGTGCACCATAACCAGTGTTAAGAGACTACAAAAACAAATTCCTGATAGAAAAAGTTCCCTCCAAATCTTTTAACTGCTGCTAGCTTGGATGGAAATCATGTTGTCTTGTGGGATTTCTGATAGAACCCACTAGGATTATTACATAACAGACATTGGTCCTTATCTTGTTGTTTCCCTGACACTGATCACATTTAATGGTTAATTTACAGGTTTAATTATTGGCACACCCTAATGTGGCAGCGACAATAAATTTGATCACATTCCATGAGAGTATCTTGGTCAGCCTATGAACTTTTCAGCCAACCTTCATACTTCTCAGCAGTGGAAAAAGAATACTCTATATTTTATGAGATATAGAGCTTTAGAAATACGCATTTGATTAAGATTTTATATCTCACTTTATGGGATGGATGGGTTAAAAGGTCAGTAACCTTGTTTTGTCCACCGACCCAGATTCACTGATTGGAAACATCCATCAAATATATATAAACTACTTATATCTATCAGTTTTATGATTTGTTCTTTTTTGTTTTGTTTTTGTTTGTTTTTTCATCTAATTGCACTTTATTTTATCAGTTTGGCTAAGTTGCAAACTATTTGAATTTCTTCCAACATTTAAAATTGAATTTGATAAATTTCATGAAATAGAAATAAAAATTTATGTTTGTACATGCATGTGTGTGTACATGCGTGCAAGTGTGAGTAGGTATATGTGCATGTTCGAATGCATACCTGTATGTGTGTGAGAGTGCATGCATTGTTAATACAGAGAGCAGATTTCATCGACAAACCTTTTTTTTTTACATGAAAAAGATTTTAATACGAAGTAGGTATATAACTGACCCTTTGTCCACAGACTGGATGTGACACAAGGAAAAGTTTTAAGCAGTGCAATTGGCTTGAATTTAGAGTTTTCCTTCTCATAGGCTGGTTGGCTTACCAAGGCAAGAAAACCCAGTCTGCCCTACTATTTCAGCTGGTGGGGTGATGGACACATTTGAATTCAAAACCAGGAACTGGAGTTCCCACAGCATGCTGACATTAGAAATAGCAGTTTGTGTTCATTTTGAATTTATACCATTGGGAAATGCATGAATCCATCTCTCCTCCCCCCAGTCAAAGGTAAAACAGTAGACCAGACTAGACTCTCTACTCTTAGTGGTTAACCAGTCTAAGAGAAGGACAGCTTTGTATTAAAAACCAGGAACTGGAGTTCCCACAGTATCCTGACATTGGTAGAGATTGTTTGTGTTTACTTTCCACTAATATCCTAAGGAAAGGCATGAATTCACCTCTTCTCCCCCAGCTACCAGCAACATAATATGACAGACTCTACTCTGATCTTGCCAAGGCTGTTTTCATTTCTACTTTGGCTGGGTAAAATAGTGGAATAGACACAACTCTTCCCTTTGGTGGGCAGCCAGTCTAAGAGAAAGTTTATGATCAATTTACACTAATGTCCTTGGAAAAAGCACGAAATCCATTTATTCTTCCCCTTTCAGATATTCAGATAATCTAAGAGAAGGACACATTCAAATTTAAAACCAGGAACTGAAGTTCTTAAGACAACAGATATTGGTAGAGGTTGTTTGTATTTACTTTCTATGAAAGGCAAGAATTCATCTCTTGTTCCCCCAGCTATGGGTAAAACAGTAGGCCAGACTGAACTCTTTACTTTTGGTAGACAACCAGTCTAAGATAAAGACAGCTTTAAATTTAAAATCAGATGCTGGAGTTCCTAAGGACATTGTCTTCAGCCTTGATCTGACAACTCCCATAATGGCACTGTAGCTCAATCTTATTTAACTTTAATGAGGGATGGTTTAGTTCAGTATAGAGCACCTGACTAGAAATCATAAGATTCCTGATTTGATACTGGTTCCCACCAAATAAGCGCATGAGTAGCACAGATCTGGTAATCTGTACTGTGCTGTAAAATGGGAATTTGATGGTAGGTGTGGCACTCCACCTTATCTAGTGCTAACAAAAAGGGGTTAGACCCCCTCGCTGATACTGACAATAGACCACTCCACCACTGCCGCCAACTTTATTTACCTTTATTTGGGGATGGGGTGGACAAGAGAGTTTCCGCATGGGCAATTGCCTGTCTTCCATTCTGTCCAGGATTTTGCATGGATCCAGGTGTGAATCCATTGTCATGTGAGACTAATGGATGCACAATGGCTTTTGGAGCTTCAGAGTCCAATTTGAAAATATTTGGTTGGGCAAGCTTTCAGGTTTCCAGACAAGATCTTTAGAGTGTTAGAGATATAAGTAGTTTGTTGTAAATTTTATATCTCTGCAGTAGAATGGGAGGCCATTAAAATGTGCACATAAAAAAGTGCATGTAAGTTAATGGACTTAATGCATCTTTGCACATCTCTCTCTCTCTCTCTTTCTCTCTTTCTCTCTCTCTCTATCTCTCTCTCTCTCTCTCTCATGTGTATGTGTGTAAATATAAAAATATGAAAAACATAATATTCAGAGGATGTATTTATACATAAATGATGATACATTCTCTGAATATTTTGCACATCTCCCTCTCCCACATATATATATATATATATATATACATGTGTGTGTGTGTGTGTGTGTGTGTGTGTGTGTGTATGATATAATAAGAAAAGAAAGAAAATGCATAAAAATTGCTCAATGAGGAACCACAACCAACTTGCCAACTCAGCATATGAGTAGCATGGGGATCTGTGTGGTAAAGTGAGGAGCTGATGGTAGATGTGGTGCTCCACTTCAGACACCAAAACAATCTCCTTGGTCTAGCACTAGTGTGAAAAGGATAGACTTTCTAGCTGTCTGGCTGATACCGACATTAGGCTACCTCGACAACGACTTATTATAACAAAGTTGGTATAAAGCCTAAGTTATTTAAATGAAGTTTGATGTTGAGTACACAGACATCAGATTAGTGTGCATGTATGTGTGGAGGAAACTACAAAAATAAAACAAAGTAAATATATACACATTTACTATCACCAGAGCTTGCTTTTTGTGCAAAAATAATGAAGATTTTATTTATATTTGGGAAGATATCTAAAAATTAGGATTTGAATAGTAAGAGAAGGGAAAGTCATTGGTTGCATTCATTATTAAAACATAAATGAATTATGTAAGACCAAAACAATCAATGGATCTGCGAGACTAACTTTTTATCACCCCCTCTACCAAGGCAATGCTGAGTAGCTGCTTCTAGTATTTAACAAAAATAATTAAAAAAACTAAGAAAATCTAACCAAAATTTCACTCTAATGTGCCATTTTTGTTAGATTACAATTATATATAGAAGTAAAGCTTGCAGAGTGGCCTATTTCAGTATCAGCCAAACAACGAGGGAGTCTATCCCCTTTTTGTTTGTGCTAGACCTAGATTGTTTTTGTGAGGTGGAGTAGGCATATCTACCATTAGCTCCCAGATACTTTACTACACAGATCAGATTACCCAGTTGTGCTACCCATGCTCTGAGTTAGCAGGACCAGGATTGAACCTGGAACTTTGTGATTCTAGACAAATGCTCTATTGACTGAGCTAACTTTCCCTAAAGTTACACACACACACACACACATATTATATATATATATATATATATATATATATATATATATATATATATATATATATATATATATATATATATATATTTAGGGGACGGTTTAGCCCAGTCGGTAGAGCACCCGACTAGGAATTGTATGGTTCCATGTTCGTTAGTGGTCCCTGCCAACTCAGCGTATGAGTAGCACAGATTGGGTAATCTGATCTCTGCGGTAAAGTGGGTAGTTGATGGTAGGTGTGGTGCTCCACCTCAGCAAAAACTATCTCCTTGGTCTAGCAGGCAACTCAGCATCTGAATAGCACAGATTGGGTAATCTGATCTCTGCGGTAAAGTGGGTAGTTGATGGTAGGTGTGGTGCTCCACCTCAGCAAAAATTGGATAGACTTCCTTGCTGCTAGTTGATACTGACAATAGGCCACTCCACCAACTTTATTCTACTTTTATATATATAATCTAACAATAGCACATCATATTAAGATTTTTCTTAAACAAATGTACTTAAAATTGTCTAACTTAGAGAATAAAGTTATTTCCAGTCCTATTTCCAACTGAATGATAATTTTGTGTGGATCTTCAAGGGATCATCCAATTCTGGATATAAGGGAGATAACTATAAAATGCTAATCAGAATCTTTAACTCTTTCATAAATAGATGATTAAGTATCATGACTGACAACTGCTATAAAGATAACCTAATGGTTTAACTCAGTTGGTAGAGTGTCTGGCTGAGAACCTCAAGGTTCCTGGTTCAACTCAGTATATGAGTAGCATAGATATCTGTGCAGTAAAGTGAGAAGTTGATGGTAGGTGTGGCGCTCCATCTCAGATGCTAAAAAACAATTTCCCTGGTCTAGCGCTAGTGAAAAGGAGATAGACTCCTTCACTGTCTGGCTGATACCTACGTTAGGCTGACTTTAATTACATTACTAGTATAAAATTGCATACAAGTTAGTCTACAATTAAACAAACAGGCAAATATGTAGATTACCATTGAAAAGGAAATAGTTACAAAACGGCATGTTATAGTGACTTGAAAAATGATTTATATTGTTGTATGTATTTGACAAGACGAGAGTAGATTAACTTAGCATGGAGCCTCCCCCCACCCCTTAGGTGTGAGGTCCAATTGAGAGAAACTGATCCAATTGGCTTAAAGCCAGCCCTAAACGAATAGTAACACAATTTCATATTAATATCAATGAAGCTATAATAATATCAGCCTAGCCAAATAGCATACTGGTATTTTGTAGCTTTAGTTTTTATATCAGCTTTTTTGAAAGTACTGAATACACCTAATTTCAATAAAGTATACATAATCAATATGCAATATCAGACGTAATGATTTTACTCAAATAAATCAAACTTTTACTCATTCTCTTATATACAGTCATACAGTTTGGAAGAATCCTTGTATTATTTCATCAGAGAGATAATATTTCCATATATCAATAGCAGCCTGCCTTTCTAATGCGAATATTGACCTTGTTTTCAGTAGATAAGATATTGTTATCAAGGTACATAAACTGATCTACTAATTTATCATTTAATGAGGAGATGGCACCATTTTTTGTTGGCTAAGACGGTACTGCCACCCCTGACACCACCAGTAGTTTTGGGTACTGGACAAAGTATTATTTTGTCTTATCTGTCACATATCTCCTAGTCTTTTAATTCTGTTAATGGTATAGCATTTATTGAGTACAGTTTTATTTCCATGTAAATATCAATAATAATTCTGATTAATTTAAAATAAATTATATTGGTTAATTTTATATCAAAAATATTTTAACACATTACTCACTCTATATACTACAGGAGATTCATTTATGATTTTCAAAATAACTTAACATAATTCCAGTATAGTGTCTTTCTGTTGTAATTCGAACCCCTGGAACAGTCCTCAAAGTTTGGAAAGAGTGAACAATTTTGGAATAATTTGATATGTGCTAGTTTGCTACATGTTTATCATGTGACCAAAGGAGTTCAAACCATTAAAGATACCAGATGTAGTTAGTAGTATTGTAGTAGTTGTTGCACTGACGTGTTGTGCATAGTTTGATTCTATGTATTTGGAAATAACCGGTTAACTAGAACAGAGTTCATCTTTCACTCAGCCTTCCGAAAATTCTATGTACCACTTAAAAATTATTGCCTGACATAAAAGTTGATTTCCATTATGCTCTGTCAGTGGGGCTTAGAATATGCTGTGTCCCCTGCATAGGGGTAAGACCCTCCTACAAAAAGGGGTGTCCTGTGTATGATACTAAACTGCATTTGATAATGAGATGACAATTCGAGAGATCTGAGGAGAGTGGAGTACCCCATCATTACCATTACTCCTAGTTTCACTCTGTTCTGAAGTGGTAGTACCCGTTAGGATCCCATCTATAGGTCAGATAAATCTGTTTAAGCATTGTTTGTATTCGATAGGATCATGTGCAAAAAAAAAGAACCTCTTAAGAAACAGCTACACAAAAAAATGTACAATGAACATGATTCCCTAACCTCTTGGTATAAAATAACCCTCAATGGATTGACATGCTGTTAAGATGAACCAATCATTGATTTCCATAACCCTGTGTTAACTTGTTAAACATTTCTTTTGCATTGTCCTCACATAGAATTTTATCTTGTTTTCCACTTTCATGACACACTTAATCAAACACACTTGTAATTATTCAAGACTAGCAGTACCTGTGGATTTACTGCAGTATGATAATTTAATTATTACAACACTTAATATGTTTATTTAAGAGCTATTGCTAATTAGTTCAATATGTAAAAAGTATAATAATTTCACTGTTTTTTGTCTTTCTTTCCTTCATTTCATCTTTTCATTATGTTTGATTGAAACAGATTCGCGTTATCGCTTCCATGCACTCATGCCCTCTCTCTATCTTTCCCCTACTTTCTTTCTTTCTTATTATATTTTTTCTGTATAGCATGTCCTTTTTCTTCTCTTTCTTTCTTTATAATAAAAACAGAACGGTTCATTATTCAGCTGAGGTGACAACACTCATAAAAAATAAGAAGTCAGCAGATAAGAAACACCAGGTTATCAGGATTTACATTTTTGTATTTCATCTTAAATGATTTGGACAGTTTCATTTTTAATCAGAGGGTGTTGTAAGATGATAACGGTCATGCTGTTAAGGAACACATGTATCAATATATAGATTACTCATCTTTATTCTGAGGGCTGGTTTAGCTCAGTCGGTAGAGCGTCTGACTAGGAACCACAACTCAGCATATAAGTGGCACAGAGATCTGTGCGGTAAAGTTAGGAGCTGATGGTAGGTTTGGCGCTTCACCTCAGATGCAAAAACAATCTCCTTAGTCTAGTGCTAGTGAAAAGGGGATAGACTCCCTCGCTGTCAGGCTGATACTGACTTTAGGCCACCCCGATGACTTCACATTTTTTACTTTTTTTGTTCTGAGAGGCATACATGAACGGAATCTTTTAACTTATGTTCAAGGTTAACAATGATCAGCTGAATGTCAATGAAGGTTGCCAGCCTCAAAAATAAAAGATGAGTCTCATTATATTCCAAACTGACCTCCTAGCTTAATAGTTATTACATTTACTTTATGAAATGTAAATACAAATGTAACAGCCATTATGAGACAGTGGTAGTACTTTTTTTTATTGGTATTATTTGGATTATTCAGACTATTGTCCTCATCTTCATTGTTATCTGTACAATGTTTCAGCTAATTATGAAGCCTCATCTCAAACATTCCAAGAAATAGTATTTTTTATTGATTATATAATATTAACCAATCTTTGAGCAATAAACATGAATTAGAACCGAAATCATTGTCATTCTGGTCATTGGCAGAGATGGATAACATATCTTTCTGCTGTAGTTGTTCCTGGTGGAATTCATGAATAAATTCAATACAGCTCTCCAAGAAACCAAACTAACCTTGATTAAGTAATAAATGTTATGGTGTCAAAAGTATTTATCTTTTTATACATCTTTACTCCAAAATTAATTTCATGTACAAGTTCTAAAATTATCTAGGACACCACAATATGGGCCGGTTTAGCACAGTTGATAAAACACTTACCTAGGAATCGCATGGTTCCTGGTTTGATACTGGTCTTTGCCAACTCTTTGTTTGAGTAGCACAAGGATCTGTGTAGTAAAATTAGAAGATGATGGTAGGAGTGTCGCTCCAACTCAGATGCTAAAAAACAATCTCCTTGGTGTAGCACTAGTGAAAAGGGGATATACTCCCTCGCTGTCAGGCTGATACCGACATTAGGCCACTCTATTGACTGACTAATTTTACTCCTTGTGAGTCTAACCGGTATTTTTTTTTACTGTAGTGAGTGACAGCAAGTCTCTGCAGGTCTTCAGGAATCTTCTGAGTATTCTAGCTGATTTTAATTAACTCTTTCGAACATGCAGCACATATACCCACAAAGCCATGCTTACTTGATTATAAAAGTCCGTCAGACGACGATGGTCTCTCTCGATGGAGTGAAACTTGTGCGTGAGATATTTTAAGTAGAAAGAGGGTGCACAGACCTCGGTCCACTCTCCTGGCTGTCGTTATATATGTTAGTTTCTCAATGAGAGAGAGAGAGAGAGAGAGAGAGAGAGAGAGAGAGAGAGAGAGAGAGAGAGAGAGAGAGAGAGAGAGAGAGAGAGTTGACAGTTTTAAACGGATTTGTATGTTAAGTTTCACAAGCTGCCAACCCGGCCAACATATATAAATAGGGCTCTTATTAAATTTAAATTAGGTCAAAAGTTCCCTTTGTTAGAAATCTTACAAAATTATTCTAATGTTTTTTTTTTTAGATTCTCCGGTCGTATTTATTTTTTTCAAAATTTAATTCGCTTTGCAAACTCACTTTTCCTTAATCCCAATTATCTACCCAGAGCTCAATGGGTGACCCAACGAGTAACGTTTTGTCTAGTAATGTTTAGATTTGCTTCATTTCCATCTTGTTCTTCTCTATAACATTAAATCACACTTATTTGTTGATAAATTGTTTTTTTATGACTTAAGTAATTATTTTGTTTGTTGTTGGTTTTGTGTACAGATCTAAGTGAAATGGAAGAAATATAACATTATAACTCATTACCAATTTTGACAGCATATTATGTCTAATGTTATAATTCATTAAAACGGGAGGCACAACATTGACGCTATGCATCATTCATGCAGCAATTGAAAAATTATAGTAACTAGTAGGACCTGTAAATATACCACAGTATGATAATTTAATTATAACAATGTTTGATATGTTTACTTAAGAGATATTGCAAAATACTTCAATATGTAAAACGTATGATAATCTTGATTTTCTTTCTCTTCTCACACACATACACTCAAAAGTAAAATAATAAGAAAAAAATAACTTATCAACTAGTAGATTTTGCAGTTCCAGCAGATCCCTGTATGAAGATAAAAAGATAGACAAATACCTACTTGCTAGAGAACTGAAAAAAGCTGTGGAATATGAAGGTGAAAGTAATACCAATTATAGTTGGTGTACTTGGAACGAACCCCCCCCCCTCCCCCAAAAAAAAAAAAGCTTAGAAAAAAGACTAGAGGAACTGGAAATTAAAAAAGAATTGGGACCATCCAGACAACAGCACTTTTGAAATCGGCTAGAATACTCAGAAGAGTCCTGGAGACCTGAGGAGACTTGTTGTCACTCAGAATTCAGTAAAAAACAATCAGCTTACGCAGTGTGGAAAAATTCACTGGGAGTGAAATAATAATAGCAATACAATAATAATAACTTGCTGTCACTCAACTTCCAATGAACCACCGGCTACGGCGGGTGTGAAAAACTCGATAATAATAATAATACTGGGAATTGTGCAAGAAATTAAATTTTCACCTTACTACTAAATGGTATATGCGCAAAAAGAATGAGACTTCATAAAATTCTCTGGGATTTTGACATAAGGACGGATCACCTAATCCGCTCCAGAGATAATAGTTGTATCAATTGTTATTCGAACCCTTGGAACAGTCCCCAAGGATTTGGAAAGAGTCTGGAGGAATTAGAAATCCGAGGAAGAATCGATACCATCCAAACAACAGCATTTTTAAGATCAAGTAGAATACTCAGAAGAGTCCTGGAAACCTAGGGAGACTTACTATCACTCAGCATCCAGTGAACCACCAGCTTAGGCGGGTGTGAAAAGCTCTCATGGAAAAAAAAAATAATAATAAATCAATGCCAGGAGATCAGACCAAGTATTGACAAGAAGAGAACCTGTAATCTTGTGGATTTTGCCGTCCCGGCCGACCACCGAGTAAAAATGAAAGAAAGCGAGAACTGAGGAAACTTTGAAACATGAAGGTGAAGGTCGTACCAATTGTAATTGGTGCTCTTGGAACGGTCCCCAAAGCTCTGGAAAAGAATTTGGGTGAATAGGAAATGAGAGGAAGAATCAAACCATCCAAACTACGGCACTGTTGGGATCGGCTAGAATACCCAGAAGAGTCCTGGAGGCATGAGGAGCCTTGCTGTCACTCAGCCTCTAGTGAACCAACGTCTACAGCAGGTGGGAAAACTCCATAATAATAATGATACTTCAGCATTGTTGAAATCAGCTGGAATACTCAGGAGTGTCCTGGAGCCCCGAGGAGACTTGTTGTCAGACTCCAGAGTAAGACGTTCAACAAACGCTGGTGTGAAAAATTCACAAGGAGTGAAATAATAATAATAATAATAATAATAATAATAATAATGATAATGATAATCGACAAGTGTGCAATGATAGTTATAAAACTAGGGGAAAGGAAATACGGGAGGAATTGAACTACCGAATAAGGACACTAGGAGAAAAGGAAAATTATAAATACTTGGGAGTACTGGAAGCGGACACTATCAAACAATGAGAGATGATAGAAAGAGCAAGGAAAGAGTGCCTCAGGTAAACAAGAACATTCCTAGAAACTAAACTCTTCAGCAGAAATCTCATCAAGGACATAAAGACCTGGGCTGTCTCCCTTGTAAGATACACTGGACCATTCTTAAAATGGACAAGAGAGGAGCTCCGACAGATGGAGCAAAGGACAAGGAAACTTATGACAATGCACAAGGCATTACACCCGAGAGACGACACAGAGACTATATGTACAAGAAAAGAAGGAGGAAGAGGTCTCGCCAGCATTGAAGATTGTGTAGACTCGACAATTCGAGCACTCAATGAATCTACTAAAAAGAGCAAAGAAAGACTAATAGCCGCTGCCAGAAAAAAACAAAAAACAAAACAAAAACAAACAAATAATTGCAACATATGGACGATCACAAATATAACAAACACAAGACAGCAGAAATGGGAAGAAAAACAACTATATGGACACTTCAAGCGAAACACAGGAGAGATCGCACATCAGAAGACATGGACATGGCTAAGAAGGGGAAACCTCAAGAAAAAACAGAATCTCTTTTAATTGCAGCACAATTCAATGCCATAAGGACAAATTACATAAAAGTAAAAATAGATAAGATACAACAGAATAGCAAGTGTAGAATGTGTGAGGGAAAAGACGAAATTGTCAATCACATAAGCGAATGCAGTAAAATCGCACAGAGTACAAGACTAGGCACGACTGGGTGGGAAAGGTAATTCACTGGAAATTGTGCAATAAATTCAATTTTCACCATTTAACTAAATGGTAAATGCACAAGCCTGAATATGTCCTGAAGAATGAGACGCACAAAATTCTCTGGGACTTTGAGGTACAGAGGGATCACCTAATCCCAGCCAGGAGACCAGACCTGGTGTTGATCAATAATAATAAGAAAACTTGTCATCTCGTGGATTTTGCCATCCCGGCCGATCACCGACTGAAAGTGAAAGAAAGCGAAAAGATAAACAGATACTTGAACCTTGCCAGAGAACTAAGAAAACTATGGAACATAGAGGTAAATATCGTTCTAATGGTAATTGGTGCTCTACAAACGGTCACCAGGGGTCTAAAAAATAATCGAAACCATCCAAACTACAGCATTATTGAGCTCGGTTGGAATACTCAGAAGAGTCCTGGAGACCTGACGAGACTTTCTGACACTCAGCCTCAGTGAACCACCGGCTAGAGCGGATGTGAAAAACTCTAATGAAGTGAAAAATAATAATAATAATAGAGGAATTGGGAATCAAAGAAAGAACTGAGACCATCCAAATACTGCATTTCTGCAATCGGCTAGAATACTCAGAAGAGTCCTGGGGACCTGAGGAGATATGTTATCACTCCAGTAAAATACCATTAGCTAACGTTGGTGTGAAAAACCCACATAATAATAATAATAATAATAATAATAATAATAATAATAATAATAATAATAATAATGTATCTTTGGGTGTTATTCAATAAGTAATAACCACGTTTCTCATTCACACTGCTTAATTTCTTTGTGAATTTCTGATTATGACAACAACAATAAAAATAAATATTTTATTTTGTATTCTTGTGCAGGATTCTAGAATTAATGGCCATTTCAGATTTTATTCATTTTTTTTGCCCCCCCCCCGCCAAATGAGTTTTTCATTTTCGTTTTTCATAACTTCATTTATTTTATTTTATTTTATTATATATTCATTTTATTCATTTCTTATACGTGGTCATTTAGTTATTTCTGCTAAAACGAGTTTCGCAAAGAACGAAACTATACTACTCCCACAAAAAAGACACATAAATACCTTGAAGAATTTGTACCGAATCAACAAAAATGGCAATTTCATCGTGAAGCAAAGGACGAAGGATTGCAATCATGGATAAAGACACGTACAATAATAAGATTATTGTTGAAGGATAACAGCAACAGCAACAACAACAACAACAACAACAACAACAACAACAACACACACACACACACACACACACACATATATATATATATATATATATATATATATATATATCAACTACTCCGCACGAGCAGGATGTGACACAAGTTCAATTTTCTAAGCAGAGTTTAACAGGTTTGAATTCAGAGTTTTCCTTCTGCTAGACTGGTTACCTAGCCAAGTTTAAAGAACCCAGTCAGCCCTACTATTTACCCATACCTGGAGGAAAAATAATTGGATGCATACCTTTCCCAAGGGTATTAATACTATGTGTAATGTAAGGGTTAAAAAAGGTATATTCATGTAGACCACATTTAGGAGGAACATATTCAGAGGAAGAGTTTATTGGTGAACAATGAAAAAGAGTTTGTTGAGAAAGAGTTCTGCTTGTGTTTGTATGTTTTGTTTTGTGGCATATCAACCTCAGTGGGTCATTTAATGCCAACAAATTTTTGAAATAAATTCATTCTCAATGGATACTCAATTTTTTTTTATAAACGCATTTTTCTATTTAACCCATAGATAGGACCTTAACAGGTACTACCACGTGGACCAGGGAGCAATTGTGATAAAAAGGTGCTCCACATTCCCCAAACCTCCAGAACTGGAATCTCATCATCAGATAGAGTTTAGCGTCATTCCCAGGACATGAAGACCCTCTACCACCGCTTTTTTGCACCCATATGATAAAAAGGGTTGAGCCTTGCCATAAGGGCAATAGGATTGGGGCAATCATATAGGTGCTAGGGCTTGATATGACCTACCTCTACTTCTAGAGGGTCTACCTCTAGTTTTTCTTTTATTCCCCACACGTGATTAGATAGACTAATGTTATATCAGTATGTTTCGTGTGCGAAACTACTCTTGTGGTTATAGAATCATATTTTGAAGGCTCCTTGTGTGGACTCCAAGTATACTTTATTTTATTACTATTATTATTTAGTTTATTGGTATATACTTCGACCTTATACACTAGGTAAAGTTGTTGGCATTTTCCTTTAGGGAGACATTCAGCCCTATTGATACAGTTACAATTAGGGGGCTTCTTGTGTTACTTTTATTAAGTTACCTACGTTGGGCATGTAGCTGTGTCTATACTTGCAGCTACATCTAACTTGAATCCGAATTTACCAAATAACCAATAGAATTTTTTTTATATATCCCCCTTTCTAGGAGTGTAGTTATCCATTATTATGAGCCCGTCATCACGATAAAGCAAGTGGTTTTAGGGATCAGTAATTTTGTTGAGGTTATATAATAATTAGCAACTGCTAGCTCGCATATTTCGGCCCTATCATAGACCCTATGGGATTATTGAAATTGACCCTACGGCCCTTTTTTATCCAGATTTTTTCATTGAAGTATAATTTTTTTTATATATCATTTTAATTTTATCATCTGGTATTGACATTTAATCACACACACACACACACACACACACACACACACACACACATATATATATATATGTATATATATACATTTATGCATGTTGAATTAAACAAAAGGCACATCTCCTGTTTAACAATTTTATTTTTGATCTTTTCGAGTTTTCTGGCCAACTTTTTAATATTTGGGTGAAATTCGTGGATTAGTCCTCCAAAGTTCAGGTCCTGAGTACTTTCGGCACTATGAAGTGTCATCATCAGTTCCAAAGTAAGTACACTATATATATATATATATATATATATATATATATATATATATATATAAATTTTATTTATTTTATAGAGCTATTGTAATTTCAATTTTGGTTTCAGTTTCAATTTTTAGAGATTGGTAATGATAATACCTAATAATATCCGTTTTGAGATTCTAATGTTCTACTTGAAATAATAAAATGTATCTTTGATCAAGAAGTTTTTTTAATGGTCTGGTCGTACCGATTTGGGGGGATGTTTATTTTTTTAAAAAATGGTGCTTTTGCAAGTGCGTCAATTTGTTCATCCCTAATGTAGAGTGATCACACCTTCTACCAAGAAATAACAGATTAAGTACACTCATTCTATTAAATTGCGATCACCGCGAAATCATCTCAACAAGTACCCACGCACCAAAAAGAACACAGAAACTTTCACCCCTTTGCGGGAGTAGTACGGATCACGTCACATGACAAAAACAACAACATCTTGTCTGAGCCCAACGACTGCACATAAATACGAGAGTCGAGACAGACACTGGAGGCTCTGATTTCTCAGATGCCACACACTGTCACACAGACACTGATTCGCCCCCCCCCCCTCGAATAACACGTCACGCAGAACACCGACAGCTACAAACTACTTGTCGATGCCAAGTCAAGGTGCAACAATGATTCATCTCATCGCACCAATTCCACACGTAAAAGACCCAGTCAAGTTTTTTCCCGCACTTTTCCATTTATTTATCGGATTGTCAACTTTGATTTCTCATTCAAACACCAACTTTTATTTTCACGTTCCGCAAAAGAAAAGGGAAATCACTCAAGTGTAAACATATTATGTTTCTATAAAAGTGTTTATTTAATATTCAATGAAGCTTGATAATTTGTATTATTTAGATTTAGATTTTTCGGACTGTTGTCCTCATCTTATAGATGTTGAATTACGTGATTTAGTGCACTGGTGAATTGAACAACAACTAAGCATAACTGAATTTGTCCATAAAGCAGGTGGCATTTATAGCACTCATGAATATTCTATACTTACATCTGGGTGATCCAATTCCTTGAGTCCTGATTGGCTGTTGGTCTTAGTGTGGTTATGGTGATAGATAAATATCCATCATTCTGTATTATGCTGGCAGCAATTCAGGTTCTGTATTGAGTTACAACTTGCCTGCAGCATTGTCTGCCAATTCAACGGTAATTAGAATCCCACTGCAACAGTAAGTATCATATTGCTTCTACAAGAAGGTCGATGTGCCCTCCGGTCTGTTTCAGGGGTTTCTAGTTGAACTCACGATGTTTATTTGCTATTCATAAGTCTTGTTCTAACACGACTGAGTGCATTTGATTCAGTTTTTTCATTTCACCAGACTTCTGAACTGGTAACTCATTGTAAGGAGACAATGAATAATTATTTTCCTTTGAGAATGAACATGTATATTATTATTATTATTATTATATTATTATTATTATATATATCAGTGAAATATATCACTAATTAGGACTGAGCCTATTCTAATAGTGAACCACCCCAAGCAGAGTTTAAGAGGTTTGTATTCAGAGTTTTCCTCTCCTAGACTGGTTATCTAACCAAGGTTAAAGAGCCCAGTCTGCCCTACTATTTTACCCATAGCTGGAGGGAGAGTTGTTGGATACATATTTCCTAAGGGTATTAACGCTATGTGGACTGTAGCTTCGTCCAGGATTTGAACTCGGGTCGACGAATCCATTTCCTACGACTCTAACCAAACAACACGCACCTCCAGTATATCTGTTATGTGTCTTGTGATGTGTCACATAACACATGACAATCCAGAAACTCATTATCGACCTCTTTTTCCTTTGTCCTTTGAACAGTAGAGACGTGTCTCAAACTCTGTTTGTGTCAAGTAAGCTTTTTTTCCATTTTCGTACTCCTACATACTTTGGAAATTCATAAAAAAGGGTTTAAGTTTGGATTGTGGCCCTTTGGGAAAATTGCGCTGCTGCTGATGATTGTTTTTCTATTATTGGTCAATTCAAAAGGGTAGCCGTTATTCCAAGATGGTAAGATTCGTCAGTCTTTTAGTTGCTAACTAGCTTTGATAGGCAGTAGAAGGCTCCGGGTAACTTTTCAGTACCTCGTTAACCCGTGCACTTACCCAGCCTTGAGAGGTGGGAAAATACACGTTAAGAAAATTGTCTTTTTAGTCTTTTGGAGTTTTTTGTAGCCTTTTTGAGGTAGAAAACAGAGCTCTGTTTTTTTTGTTTGTTTGTTTTTTGCACTTCGTTTATTTGTGCACTTATCTAGTTCTAACAGGAAAAGACACGTGTGAAAAATAGATTTTTTCAGAAATTAGAACCTTTATGTTTGTAGTAAAACTACTACAATAGCAAGTTCCAGATTTTATGAAAAAGTTATTACTCGCTTCTTACCTTGGAATGAAATAAATGACACGCAGTGCATATCTATTTTAAAGAAATTTGGACTGAGTCCGAATATAAACTTTGAAAGTTTACAAGGAAGAATAACTAAATTAACGATCCAGCTTCCTGGACTCAGGCCTTTTTTCACAATGAAAACATGTTTTATTAATTCATTTTACTATAATAATGGGATCACCAAACTTATTTCACGGTGGGCCGGATAATTGAAAAAATGACGAGCGCGGACCACATTATTATTGTGTTCAGTACTTGTTAGCCAGAACGAAAGCTCTGAGAAAAAGATGTAAAACAAAATTTATTTCCCATGTTATATTCATGGATGAGTGGCGTAAGATGCACAAAAACAAACTTAACCAACATATTGATTTTCAAAACATTAGCCAAATTCAAGTGCCGTCGGCGGGTCTGATAAAATGCTTACGCGGGCCGGATCCGACCCTCGGACAGTAGTTTAGTGACCCTGTACTATACTGATATATCTTCTCGTATTTATAAAAATAAACTAAAAAAAAAAAAAAAAAAAAAAAAATGGACCCTCTCCTTTTCTCTTAAAATGTCCACAAAACGGACAATATTTCTTCAGCCAACCTGTAAGTTTTTTCTTTCTATATCATTCTCTCTATATTTATATTTGTTGAAAAAATAATTGAAAGAAAAATATATATACTTTGGTATGGATGAACTTTATTATTTTTATTTGTCGACACGTGTTTTGACCAAATTCCCTTACACACAATGTATTTATTTGAAATTATTTTAAAACAGAAAACAAAATTAACCGTGTAAACATAAGTCATCACCAGGGCAGTTTACACGCTTAAGTTTGTATTCTATTGCTATTATCTTATTTAATTTTTATATTTAAAATGAAAATAGATGTTATTTAGATTTGAAATCCTGCACACACCTTAACATGTTTATAATTAAGAAACACACAAAATTTAGCTATTGATTTTTAATGATTAAGTGATATAATTAAATGATTAAGCAAATAATGAAGTAAAAATTGGATCAAGTTTCCAGTCATTGAAAAGTCATTTTTGTTTTTCATCACTAGCATCCGCTTCCGATTACACTGGCCTGTGTCAATTTTTTTAAGGTTAAAGATTTACCAAGTGATATATGATCGCCATTTTATACTTAATTCAAAAATACCATTAATTATGTTTGGTCTGGTCTGGTTTTTAAGATGTGCTTGAATACTTCACAAGTTGTACATAATAATTACATTTATTCAAAATTCTGTGGACTCTACTTCTCAGAAATAAATAGTTATAATACTGCTCTATACATTTCAAGTAAGAGCTTGTATCTTAAAAAAATTAATCTGATTAGAAATTAGAAAAAATGAGTAGGATTTTCGGATTCAGCGTAAAAAAATGCCTTAAAATCTGCCATTAGACCGTAAAAACATCGTAGGCCAGTGTTATTTGTAAACAAACAGACGATTTTTTTGCACCTATATTGTATCTGACATTAGAATTCACTGTAATTGCAATATCAATTTCAATAAAAAAATAGTTATTCATTTAAAAAAATAATATTTTAAATGTAAACAAAAAAATATATATAAAATAAACCAAATATACAAATTTTCGACGATTTCAATTTGAATTATTATTTTCCTTTACCCCTTCTCTTACTACTGTTTTCCGCTTTCTTTCTTTAACTCGCTGGTGTTCCTAAACTCAGTTTAGATCGGTCATAGACCGGTATTTTCTGCTAGTTACCTATATTTATATGCTTAAAAACACGTACTTAATATACCTACACATGAATACACAATTAAATTTATAAGAGGTGTTATGAAACAAAATAACTCGACAACAATTACTTTTTAGGCAATAAAACATTTGTTTTTCAAATTGATAACATCTTAATATAATTCCCAATTGATATTGCTATAATTTTTGAAGAGTTAAGGATGTCTACAAATACCTTTTTCGGTGATGTAAGAAAACATTAAAAGAATAAAATATTTCTGCCTCATTTTATCATTATTATGGAATGTTTGCCTTCTGCAAAGCTGTAATCCATTGCTTAGGGAAGACATCTTTGATTTGTTTAAACAATCTGAAAAATAGGCTTAATTCTGCATGAACACACAAATTTTATTCGTCTTATTTGACATCAAATATTTTTCGGATAAACTGAAAATAGCAGAGGCTCAGAAGGACATTATTTTACCAATTTTATAGTGAGTAACTTTTAGGTATTTTATGGCTATTTCTTTCTTTCTTTTTTTTTTTGGGGGGGGGGGGGTATGTTTTTTATCATTTATTATTATTTTTTCCCCAGGAAAAGGTTCTTTTATTTGTATCATTAAAATGATAATTGTGTTGTTGCACAATCAAAATATTCGATTATCTGCCCTTGGCAAGGTTTTAATGCCATAGAGCGTTCAGGTCTGTGAAGAAAACTTATTGCCATTGGAAACCGGAAAAGAAAAAAAGAAAAACATACCAAAATATCAATGGTCTTTTCCAGCAGTTCCACATAGCAACGAGGCTTACTGTCTTTGGTTGACCGAGAGCCGACAGCTGCTGAGTAAAGCCCGCCATGCCTAAGAAACAAAGCTATATCTTTTTTGTCTATTTTTTAACAGATATGCAGATAAATCACAAGTAACGATACAAATATAGATAAATAAATAAAAAAACAACTCGTTTAACAATAAAAATCAATTGAAACAATAAAATCAGTAATTGATTCTTTCTTCAAGTATATGAGTATCAGATAGACATTCCGGTTTCTAAAAAGATATTACCATTCCAGAAAGCTAAGAACTTTTCTATAACCTTTATAGCAATCTTGGTGTGAATTGTTATATATATATATATATATATATATATATATATATATATATATATATATATATAATAGAAAGTTTGGTATGTACGTGTCGACTTATAACTCAGAACCGAGATGTTATTCAGATTCGAAATCTTACATACAACTTGACTACCTTATAATTAAGAAACACACTAAATTTAGTTATTAATTTTTACTGATTAAGGGATATAATTAATTAATTAAACAAAAATCAAACGATTTGCGATAATCATGGCATAGCTGCTGCTGCTGCTAATATAAAGAAAATTTCGCTGGCTGTTGTCTATATCAGCAGTGATTTACAATGGCGCCGTTGCTAGTATATATATAAAGGAGAGAATTTGGTATGTACGTGTCGACGTATAACTCCAAAACGGGAGGTTATTCCAATTTCAAATCTTGCATACACATTGATATCGTTCTAACTAAGAAACACTCCAAATTTGGTTATTGATTTTAACTGATTAAGGGATATAATTAATTAATTAAGTCCAAATCAAATGATTTTTCGAAATCTATAAGATAGCTGCTACTGCTGATATTCCAGCTACAATCAGCAGGCACACCCCACCCAGCTGCCCGTCCGTATGTACGCTCTATTTCTAATGCGTTGTTGAATGTGTGTTTATGTAAAAAAGAAAAATGAAAACCTTTTTATCAATATTTTTACGAATACTTTCATATTTCTTAGAATAAAATATATCCATTTTTAATCAGCGAATCAAATTTGAATTAATATGCGAATTAGCAATTACAAAAACTGAATTTAAAATAGACTTACACACGCAAAAAATCCTTCAAGCGATTAAAAAAAGGGGATTCTTAGAATAATATGATTAAATATATCCAGTGAAACTCAAAATGTTTTTGAAAGAAGAATAACGGTCCATCTTTTTACTCGCCTGTTTATGGTTCAATCTTTTTTAGGATACCTATATGATTCGAAAGACAATTCAATCAATCAATCACACACGCGCGCGCGCACACACACACTCTCAGAGAGAGAGAGAGAGAGAGAGAGAGAGAGAGAGAGAGAGAGAGAGAGAGAGAGAGAACGCCTATTGAACAGAAATAGAGTTTATATAAAATGGTTTTACGTACATAGTGCAGATGGTTTGCATAATTTGCATAATGCCTTTAATAATCTTTGTTTAATTAATAACTATTAGTTGTAATTGATTCCTAATATTATTATTTTATTCTCAAACGTATTGAAAACAATCCTATGTATAATTCTATATCGAAAGCAAATCAAGATTATAATTAAATCTAAAAATTCAATAAAAATAATTGTAATCTTTTTATATCCGGTCTTGTAGAGTTTCATTAGTTTATTCTAATCTCTATATAACAGAATATGATAGTACTTCCGTTTCATCTTATAACTCATAAAAGACACGTTATTCAGCATTGAAATTTTCAATGTAATTTAAATTAATTTCGATTTATAATTATACATAGGATTACTTTGAATACGTTTGAGAATAAAACAATGATATTAGAAGTCAATTACAAATAATAATTATTGAACAATCTTAGTTTAATAACTATGATTGTTCAAAGTAGTATGCAAATTATGCAAACCATCTGTACATTGTACGTAAAACCATTTTATATGAACTCTCTATTTCTGTTTAAGAGGCGTTATCTTTTTTATCTTAATAAACATTGCATATATATATATATATATATATATATATATATATATATATATATATATGAGATTAATAACTGTCTGTAACCGAAAATACGTCATCACTGACGTCACAATTTCCCTAGTAACGATTATGAAATAGTCATTATTTAATCTTAATCATTAGGGGTAATTCAAATTTGCGCACCTGCTGATAAGAGGGATCACAGAAAATTCTTCTAAAAATCAACTAAAATAAACTATCCAATTTTAATAAAACTTTTGTTGTATGAATTAATAAAAATAACTTTTATTCTAAATAAATGTTTACTCTAAATTGCAAAGGCTCATTATTTTTTCGTTAGTTTTTGTTTCGCACATTTATTCCCCATACAAGTTTCTTCATAATTTTTTGCATTTTTACATTTTTGAAAAGATAATTCAATAACGGAAAATATGTAAAAAAAAATCGATACTGTGATTATTTCGGTAGTAGGATGTCTTACATTTTAAAACAAAAGTCTTGTAAATAAGAAAAAATATTTATCCTTTTTTTTTTTCCTAAATCGTTAGCTTATTTTTTAAGGAATGTTATATTAAAAGTTCGAGTTGTCTACCTTTTAAATTATTGTTTGAGGGGATTTTTTTTAATTTCTAAAATGTAAGATAAATATTAAAAATTAATATTATCATCGTTTATTTAATGGGAGGTTGTAGGAGACATAATATTCTATTCACGAGTGTAACAACAACTGCTGATGATTTTAATTTCTCCCCTTTTTCCCAATAACATTAAAAGTTAAATGCTAAGGCATAGACTAAATGCTAATAATAGTAATTTGTTTTGTTTCAGACTAAAAATTATTACATGTATGATTCTCCATAGAAAATTACGTCGCTCTATTTTTTCGCGAGGAAATGCTATAACAATGTCAACAAGATTAAAAATGTATCTTAAATTTATTTAAAATGCAAAAAACGTTCTTTATATGTAACAGGAATCTGTTTTTTCTTCTTATTTTAACATATAAACTTGGAATTGTTCTTTATATCAAACGTAAAAGAAAACAGTAAAAAAAGATAATTTTCCATCTTTTATTAATGTTTGAAAATATTGTTTTTAACAATTACAGACTAATAAAATCTCAGTATTTTGGACAGAATTTAACACTTTTAGCCGGTCATGGTCAACGGAATGAGAAAAATCTACGCCAATGGATTAAATAAAGAGTTCGGTTCGAAGTTCTATGAAGGCTCCTGATTACGACATAACTGCTCCAGAGTTCAACAAGATGGTTTCCAGATTCCACATGAAATACCCGAAGAAGGCCGGAGAGCACATAGGTCGAAAAGTTGAGTATATGGCAATAAAAATTAGGACAGCAGTCCGAAAAATCTAGATAATACAAATTATCAAGCCTCATTTTTTTTTAAAAATCAGACAAATAAGACCTTTAGATCATTCGATATCACTATTTGACAGGCGGGTGTAGTGGTGAGCAATCATATGACAAAGACTTAAGTCTTTTTTAACCAAGCGGGAAGCAACACAGTCTAAAGCTGTGAGGGCTTTTTTGATCTCATAAAAAGCATTTTACTTCTGTCTGCCGCTCTCAACTAGGGCTTATTTTAAGGGGAGGGCTTATATTAAAATCATTCTGAAAAGTTTGGTCTTATTTTCGGGAAACATGGTAGTGTGAAACACTTGATAAGAAGTAATTGACCACTCTGTTGTCTTCACTTTTTTTTTAATACTGGTGTGAAAAACATGAAAAGGATTACAATGATAACATCATGTGAATATGATGAGAAGCAGATTGACTTAATATTTCTGAATATCAGATGAAATGAACGTTGATGTAAGAATGATAATCTTTCTTCTTAAATCTACAACAAATTATCCTGACTGATGTGTTGTTGTTGTTTTTTTTTTAAATTTTTTTAAAAATTTTTTTCAGTTATCAATAATGTAAATATCTGACTTGACAAATGGAAGAACGAAACTAAATTATATATCTAAATTCATATGCTTCTAAAAAGTAAAGTCGTCGGGGTGGCCTAATGTCGGTATCAGCTAAACAGCGAGGAAGTCTCTCATCTTTTCACTAGCGTTAGACACCGCACAGATCCCTATGCTGCTCATACGCTGAGTTGGCGAAGGCCGGTATCGAACCAAGTATTTTGGAATTCATAGTCCAGTGCTCTACCGACTGAGCTAAACTGTTGCAAATGATAACACAAACTTAAAAATAAAACTAACAGAAAACATGAACATTACATAAATAATGTATCCATATATATATGCCTACAAACCATTATTGGAAAAAAATAATGGAAGTGAGGAAGATGAAAATTTCCAAAAAGATCAATAGTGATAAAAGAAGTCAAATAATCAGTTTGGCAGAAAGAAAACATAGAAATCAATAATTCCTTAATCCTCCTCCCCGAAATAATAAAACTGTAATAAAAAGAGGAAATAAGTTTCAGAAATGTAGACATCAATAAATCAACATTTCAAATAAATCAGAATAAAATCAATAAAGTTTTAAATGAATAATAATAAATCCAATTGCTGAGAGAGAAAATATTGGTGCTATCAATATCAAAACACTTAAGAGAAAAAAAGAAATGTTCTTAATCTTCAATATTGCAAAGGAAAAAAAGTTTTAACAAAGAAATCTCAAGAGAGAGGTTTTGCAAAAAACATTCCATTTACATATGGTGATGCACCGGTAACATCAGAAATGATGAGGGGGTAAAAAAAGAAATGAACAACTTTGTTGAGAGAATTTTTCTGATCCTCAAGGGCACTTTGCTCAGAACTATTTCAAGGTGTTTTTGGCATCGATTCATTATCTCTATATATAAAGGAGTCGCATCTGTTTTTTGGTATGTACGTGTAGACTTATAACTCAGAAAAGAGATGTCATTGAGCATCAAAATCGCGCATACACTTTGATATGCTTATAATAAAGGAAAGTATAAAATTTAGGTTTTGATCTTTACTTATTAAATGATATAATTCAATAATTAAAAATCAATCGATTTGTGGAACTCTTCACGGTTCTTCATTATTGTTTGAATATAAAATTAAGCAAAAAAAGTATTCATTCAAAAAAATCAGTTTTCATATTTTTTAGATAAAAATATGTCAATTTTTAATCACTGTAACTCAAAAACTTTTTAATAGAATAAACGATGAAAGAGTCCAGCATATATATATATATTATATATATATATATATATATATATATATATATATATATATAGCAGTGTATGTATATACAGAGTTTCCAGAAAAATATTGACATCATTTGAAATGTGAATATCTAAGTAATTACAAATCTTAAGCAAACAAAATCAAATAGACTTCATGTTGAATAATAAAAGATTTATTTATCAAAATTTGAACAAGATTCTCAGAGAGAAATAGAATCTATAATCGATTTCTAAAAGCCTCGCACCCTTGTTTGGCTGTGTTTGAGAGTATTTAAACACACAAAATGCCTTTTCCTTTCATCTGAATGTCTTTGTTGCCTCCGTGGAAAAATTTAAACTTTAAAATTAGTTTTTATACACTTTGATAAAATTTGAGATAATTTGAACGAAAACTGCCAATATTTTTAGACTAAGTCAATTTTGAGAGATACCCTATATATATATGTATGTAAAGTTTCTTGCCTATGCGATTTTCAAATCAGTGAAATCGATCACTAATTAGGACTGATCATATTCTAGTAGGGACTACCTCAAGCCGAGTTTAACAGGTTTGAATTCAGAGTTTTCCTTCTCCTAGACTGGTTGCCTAACCAATGTTAAAGAGCCCAGTTTAGCCTACTTTTACCCATAGCTGGAGGGAGAGTAGTTGGATTCATACCTTTCCCAAGGATATTATCGCTATGTGAACTGTAGCTTCGTCCAATTTGAACTCGGGTCGACGAGTCCATTTCCTACAACTCTAACCATTAGACCATACGCCTCCAACTATGAATATTGCAGCAACATGGCTTCTCACTGATTATTATTCATTGCTAGAATACATTTCGATGTGAACCCCCTTTCCTCGTTCTGGTGGCTGAGTGAACCATGATCCTGGAGATTAAGTGGGTCGTGTGAACTGCAACACTCCAATTTGGCCTTACTTGGACAGAGATACCTGATGCAATTAATTGGCTAGTCGTGCCAAGCCGAAACACTTATGTATTATAAATTATCTGATTGTTCCCAATACCAAAATTGATCCAAATACAATTGTAATCAACACTCATCCTTATTATTCATATAAGTGTTAAGAAAAGACGCTAAGAAAAGGTCAATTGATTTGGTAGATAATAACTGTTTGCACATTATTAGTATTACATAGGAATGTTTGAAGCAAAATAATTATGTACAAATTATTTGTAAATAATAGGAATAATTATCAAAGCCATATAAAGACTTGTAAATTATTAGTATTTGACAGGAATAGTTAATCGAATATATAATTGAATATATATAACTAGCAGGACCTTTGGATACACCATAGTATGATAATCTAATTATCACAACGTTTGATATGTTTGCTCAAGAGCTATTGTAGAATAGTTCAATATGTAAAATAATTTTGATTCATTTCTCTATCTTTCTGTCTCTCTCTCTCTCTCTCTCTCTCTCTCTCTCTCTCTCCTCATCACGTTTTGATTGAAACAGATTACTATTATCGCTTCCGCGTGTTAACCCCTTCTCTCTATCTTTCCCTAGTTATTTGTTTCTTATATTTTTTCTATGTAGCGTGTACTTTTCTTCCTTTCCTTTCTGATGAAAACGGAATGGTCCATTATTTAGCCGAGGTGATGACACTCATAAAAATAAGATTTTGGCGGATAAGCAACACCCGATAATCAAGATTTACATTTTATCTTGGATGATTTCGACATTGTAATAATTCAATTATCAAACTGTGACATATCCACAGGTCCTGCTAGTACATTCTATATTGTGGTAATGTAGTTGTCAGTGGAATTTGGTAGATATAATTAAAATTTAACAAATCATTCATATTTCTATGTTGCTTGAGGTGCTGGTGAATTTCAGGGTGGCTCTCTTTAGTTGTTGAGGAATTCAATGTTTCTTTAATTTTTGCATTCAAATGTTTGATTTCCTTGTTTACTAATACTTGTCTTTTATATATATATATATATATATATATATATATATATATATATATATATATAATATGAAAATAATGTTTGGTTGTTTATAAGTATGAACGAAATGAGTGATATAAATTTCATTCTAAACAACCTTATTTTATAATATATATATATATATATATATATATATATATATATATATATATATATATATATTGAGAAGTATACAAAAACGATGTGTTTTGATATGGCTTTTTTAGCCGACAATTTTGGGAGAAATGTGGTTAATTGAAGTCGTACCTAATTTTTTGAAAGTTAATTAATTAATAATTATTAATTAATTAACTTTCAAAAAATTAGGTACGACTTCAATTAAGCACATATTCTCCCAATATATATATATATATATATATATATATATATATAGAGAGAGAGAGAGAGAGAGAGAGATAATATATACATATAAATATATAACATATACGCATAAATAGACCCATCAGATATACCGACAAAGAAGCATACATTGACTCCACAACAACTAAAGAAAACCACCCTGAAATTCACCAGCACCTTAAGCAAATGGCTAACATAGATGATAAATATGTACTTGAGAGAGAAAGTACATATTTATCATCTATGTTACCCATTTGCTCGAGGTGCTAGTGAATTTCAGTGTGGTTTTCTTTAGTTGTCGAGAAATTCAATGTTTCTTTAACTTTTGCAATTTTTGCATTCAAATGTTTGATTTCTCTCTCTCTCTCTCTCTCTCTCTCTCTCTCTCTCTCTCTCTCTCTCTATATATATATATATATATATATATATATATATATATATATATATATATATATATATAAATGTTGTTCTGGTTCCAACGGGAGAAAATGTAATATTTTATAAAAAAGAAGAAGGTCCGCAAAATGTATCGTTCTCAGAAAAAATGTTTTATCCTTTTTATTTCACATACGCAACACGTGTTTCAGATATTCTGGTATCTTCTTCAGGCTTTGATCAATACATATATTGATATACATATATATATATATACACATACACATATATATATACATAGGTTGTGCGTGTTTCTGTAATTTTTCTGTTATCTATATATATATAAAGTAATGTTTTGCTATGTATGTGTCGATTTACAACTCAGAAAAGAAATGTCATTGAGCATTAAAATCGCGCATCCACATTAATATATCTAGAAGAAGAATAAAGTACAAATCTATTTTTTAATTTTTTACTGATTAAATCAAATAATTCAATTATTAGAAATCAATCGATTTGTTGTACTCGTTAAAGTTCTTCATAAGTAAGTACAAAAACTAGCCTTTAAAAAAATGAAATTGTTTCAAAAGACTCACGAATTTAGGCTCACAATTATTTCAAATGTAAAAAAAATGAAAAAAAAAGATTTCTAAAATAAACGAATATTATAATATGCGAATTCTCAGCTTCTTTTATCATTAAAATTAATTTCTCTTACTCCTATCTTCCTCTTTTCTCTCTCACTCCGTGGTGTTCCTAAAATCATTTTAGTTTGATTATCGACCGGGTTGCTCAGCTGTATATATATATATATATATATATATATATATATATATATATATATATATATATATATATAGAGAGGAGAGAGAGAGAGAGAGAGAGAGAGAGAGAGGGGGGGCAGACAGACAAGGACAAAGAGTTAGATATACACGATTTTATGTCTATGGATTTGCAATAGCTATAATAGGTCTTATAATCTTATTCAAACTTATTTTACATGGCCTGAAGCGTTTAAAAGAGTAATTTTCTGGATTTATTGGATTCTTGACTGTTTGGTAGGCTTCCGCCCCCACCCCCTCTCTCAACGGTAGATTTTTGTTCTTTTTTTCTCTTTCACTTCATGTAATAAATCATGTGTACTTTTCAACACTGACAGATTTTAATTTCATCTCTCTGCAATATTGAAACGTTTTCTGTGAGGCAACAAAAATATTTCAACAGTCACTTGTTTAAAGAACTTTCTTAAAAGGCTGGATTTGATATTTAATTTTTATTTTTCGGGAGGGGGGGATCTTTTTAAAAGCTGCCTGGTGATGTTGATATAAATCTGATAGGATAAGAGGACTTTTCAGCACTCCTGTGGGCCCCTAAGGAAATGGAAATGGACATAAGAGTATACTGCTGTTAAACAAACAATTGGATAAAATGGATGCTATATAGCCGGGGGGGGGACTATATAGCATCCATTTTATATTACAAGTAAGATTTTTTTTAAATGTCTATTTCAATAAAATTCACAAAAGAAAATAAATAAACGAAATTAGAAAAAAATGTTTGTAAAATATATTGTTGGTTGGTTGGGTTTTACAGCATGTCAACCCTTGTTGGGTTATTTTATGCCAAAGACGTTTTCATTTATTCATTCTTGACAGATACTCAATATTTTATTAACAAAACTCATTTTTAACACTTATTTTTAAACTCATTTTTATATTTGACTTGGGACTTTAGCAGGTACTACCACTCCAGGTCAGGGTGGAACTGGGAGTAATGGCGATAAAGAGGTACTCCACACGCACCAGAGCTCTATGATTTGAACTTCCCCATTAGATGTAGTTTAACATCATAATCCAGAACACTTAGCCACCGCTTTCTAGCACATATATGATAAAAAGGGTTGGGATTTGCCATAAGGGCAATAGGGTTGGGGCAATCATATGGATGCTAGAGCTTGACGTGACCAGCCGATTGATCAGAAAAATATATTGTAATGAGTACATGTTGATCACCATAGGAAATGGACACAGCGAACAGAGCTCAAATACTTAAAAAGGTTGTTTGAATTTCATTGGGAAAGGTATGAATCCAATTATTCTCCGTCCAGCTATAGGTAAATAGTAGGGAAGACTGGCCTATTTAACTTATGATAGATAACTAGTCTAGGAGAAGGAAAACTTTTAATTCGAACCTGTTGAACTCCACTTAATAAACTGACCTTGTGTCACATTCTACTAATGCGAACAGGTTGGTAAATAGATACCAACAGATACAGGTAAATATATCCTCTAAAACATCCACATATAAATAAATGAATTTTTTTCATTCTTCCAAAAGGCATCACTAAATCTTTTTTATTACTGACGACGCCCCATCTGTGTCCAGTGACTTTAGTCCTGGACAGGTTAAGTAATTAATGGCGTAGACCCCAAGAGGCTATCCCCTCAGGAAACATTTGCCCTCTTATATTTAAAGGGGCAGGGTTGGGTTTATTGTCCAGCACTTGTGGTGCCCTCCTTGAGGGGGAATGCCGATGGGATCGACACATTTTTTGCACCCACCATCCTATGAGCTTCAGTTCGTGAGTTGTCCCACATCAAAAGACCTTGTGTCATATCCGCATATGTCAGATGCGAGGTAAATATTCTATTCATTATATATAAGAGAACTATTACTCAAACAATATTTGATGAAAAAAAATATGCAGCTTGTGTTTATCTTTTTGATCAAATCGAACCTGAAACAATATATAACTTTATTTGTAAAAGGCAATTTGAAAAAAAAAAAAAAAAAAACTATTTAAATTCAGACAACTGATTGTTATAATAAAAAAAAAGCAATCAAACAAAATCTAATTATATACAAGTTGTAATGAAAAAGTATTAAGAGAAAACCTTGAAATGTTTTTAAAATCTAAAATCTAAATGGAGGCTTGTACAACGGAGAAATTTATATAATGAATTGATGATGTCTAGAATGAAGTCTCATGTGAACTTGATAAAAATAATGAAACCAGTCTTATGAAATTTGAAATGAGATGAGTTTTGTGGAAAACACAAGGTTAATCAAGTGTAGCCGTCTACATATTTATCAGAATTATCTCGGTGCAACTTTTTCTTGTTTCATAAATTGATAAAGGCAAGACTTGAGAATACGATGATATTTAAAGAAATATAACGGTGCAACTAATCTGTACACACTTACATGGTACCAAGTATTCTTATATAATACTAATAAACTGTACACAATTACAAGGTATGAGGGGATTTTTAAAAAATACAAATATAAAAATAAAATAAAAAGAACAAAACTCCCATGGGGTCTTTCACCGGAAATTCGATCTGCGCATGTCCGACAAAAAGGACCGACTCCTTTCCCCAAAAAGAATCCCTTGGACATTTCGAACGAAGGCCGCAACTGATGTAGTTCGTTTTCTAGATAGGGCCAAGTGCCCTCGCTACCAATGACTATGACTCCGTTCAATAAAGCCTGAGTTATGAAACCACCTTCTGCCTTTGTCTCTTTCCTTTCTCGTTCTTTGAATGCCTTCCATTTCAGCTTACCAGCCCAGAAGAAATAAGAACCAAGTTTTTACATGGAGCTAAAATAACAGCCCAACCAACCTTTAAATTAGCCCCGTGGGTATCAAATATTTTTATATAATACTAATAATCTGTACACCTATTGTAGGTGTTTACCCAAGTAGAATATGATACAAGTTCACAACTATGGGGACTCCAGCCATCGAACTTGCTATCCAGTAGTACAGGATCTGCAAGACTAGCATGCTAACCATTTCACCTTGATGGGAAAGTATTCCTATCTAACACAAATAATCTGCACACAGTTATATCAACCATTCTTATCAAATGCTAATAATTTACACACAATTATATGGTTTAAAGTAACTATTCCTATTTAATAATAATTTGTTTGCACACAATTATATGATTTCAAGTATTCTATCAAACATAAATAATTTGCAAGCAATGATATGATTTCAAATAACTAATGATAATAATCCTTAGTAAACAATTATTTCAGGTAACTATTCCTAACACAAATAATTTGTACACAGTTATATGGTATCAAATATTATTATCAACCAGTATTAATATATGCACAATTATATAGTTTCATGTAACTATTCCTATTTGATTATGATAATGATTATTTCCTTTGCACAGTTATATGGAATCAAGTATTCTATTTAATATAAATAGTTTTCAAAGAGATCTATTTGACCATAAATGGGAGTCTAAAAGGATAATTTAATTTCGGAGTGAACCAGGGAGCAATGGTGATGAAGGGATGCTTCACATTCCCCAAACCTCCAGAACTGGAACCTAACCATCAGATAAAGTTCAACATCACTCCCAGGACTTGAAGACCCTCAGCCACCACCTTCTAGTACCCATAAAATAAAAAGGTTGGGGCTTGCCATAAGGGCAATAGGGGGGCAATCATAGATGCGCTTGGGCTTGACATGACCAGCCAATTGATCAGAGGGGGCCTCTCCAACGGCCCGTCTAGCCTAAGTAAGGATCTAAGCAGAGTGTTGCATGTAATGGACATGACAGATGGCCCCATTGGGGGGTTCTTACGCCTCTGTAGAGGTGCAGTCGTTGTATTCTAAAGCCCCATCCGACAGGACTGTTGCGTGAGGAGTTGGTGTATGTGTGTATGTATATATATATATATATATATATATATATATATATATACTTTCAATAAGAAAGAAAAACTTAATAAACTGTCATTTGGCTTTTATCCCAACCCATTCAATTAATAGCCAAATGATGTTTTTTTTAATTTTTTTATTGAAACTGTAAATATGCTTTGTATATAATTAATTTATTATCTTATATTAAGCTCTCTTAGGGATTTGAAATAATCCTTGTATAAAAGGTGTACATCAGCATAAGCATGCATTGTGGATATACAGAGGATATTGATGATCCCAAATAGAATCAACCCCAAGTTACCAGACAATTGGATAATATTATATATATATATATAAAGGTAAAAATATCCAGTTGATTATATATATATATATATATATATATATATATATATATATATATATATATATATATATATATATAATATGTATCCAGTTGATATATATATATATAAAGGTAAGAGTATCCAGTTGATATATATATATATATATATATATATATATATATATATATATATATATATTATATATACACACACACACACACATACTTATAGACAACATCGTTTCAAAGCAGAAAAGCCGTCTTTGCCTTTATTTTTTCTTTGTTGTTTTCATCTTAGAAATCAAGTCCAACAACTCTGCTGAAACTGTTAGAACAATCTTTGTGATAAAAGATCCCAAAAAAAGATTCCCCCATATAAAAGTATCAAATCTCTTTTCCTAAATGCATCATGATGATATGCATTCTAATGAAGATAATGGAACAAAACTGAAAAAAAGAAATGAAGCTTTATTTTTTATTATCAGTATAAAAAAAACAGAAAGAAATATTGTTTCCTTGTTTTTCTATATAAAATCAAGTTTACTTCATTTTTTATTACAAAAAAACTGTTTCTTTTCAGCATTAAGTTTCATAACAATAGAAGTTTATGAGTTAAGACTGAAATATACAATGTCTCTTGTTCAAAATAAAGTTGCAGATATAAATCCTGTTTATTACACTACAACATCTGATAAAAAAATATCAAGATTTCACCATCATCATCATCATCATCATCATGCACAAGTAGCACAGATATCCATAACAATCTCTCACTAACTGTCCCTTGTCCTTGGGGGGTCGTCTGCACAGCATCCAGTATCCGTGCAGAGCTAGTCAATGTAGGTCTTTGCTGGATGGCCCCATTGGAAAATCCATGTACTGTGCAGCATGTCCTTTTTCTTCCCTTTCTTACTTTATAATAAAAATGGAATGGTGCATTATTTAACTGAGATGATGACACTCATAAGAAATAAGAATTTAAATGAATAAGCAACACCAAATAATCAGGATTTACAATTTTTGCATTTCATCTTGGATGATTTGTATGGTCTCATTTTTAAACAGAGGGTGTTACAAGATAATAATGGTTGTACAATTAAGGAACATGAGTATTGATTGATAGATTGTTGTTGTATAATTTTGTAAATTACTTGTAAATGGAAAATACCAAGTTAACACATTGTTAAAAGCCCAGTAAGCATAACCCAAAGCCAAAATATTTCAGACTTTATTTTTTAATGCAAATATCATTGGGGAATGAGAAAAGTTTTGGTAAACAGGCCAAAGTCTGGCTCATTCAACAAAACTTTCTATGTTCCTCAATGATACTTGAATCTGAAAAATAAGGTCTAAACTGTCTGGCTCTGGGTTACCCTTATGGGCTTTTAACATGGTTGGTTGGATTTTATGGCATTTCAACCCTTGTTGGGTTAATTTATGCTGAAGATATTTTGTTTTATTCATTCTTGATGGGTATTCAAAATTTCTTAAACACATTTTTTATCTAAAAACACATAGTTGGGACACTAACAGTACTACCACTCCAGGTCAGAACGGACTGGGAGTAATGACGATGAAGGGGTACTCCACACTCCCGAGAGCACCAGAATTGTAACTTCACCATTAGATGTAGTTTAATACCAGACCAGGGCAATTTTAACCTCTCTGGAAGTTTATATTCTAATAAAGTATTTTTTTTTCTTTTTTTTTTCTTATTTGTTTACATGTTAAATTAAATATATGTTTGAATTGTCAATGTGCACTTTTTTCATTAATTTCTGATTCATTCTTCCGTTAATATTGAATTAATAATTAATTGCAAACTTCTTATAATTAGCATAACATCATTTTATAAGAATAAACAAAAATCTTTTCTTTACATATTTTAAGCTTTCTGAAAGTTAATTTAATTCTTAGAAAAATTAATGAGAAATTATGGCAACTGGAATAAATTCTTTTTTGTTCAGTGAATGGATGAAATTAAAGAAACTTTTTTCATTGTCTCATCAGATTTTTTTTTTCCATTTTAAATCAAGACAAAATCTAAAATAAATTAATTTTCTTTTGTAATATTTTGATTTAGAAAAAACAAAAACTTTGACTGGTTGGTTGGATTTTACGGCATGTCAATCCCTGTTGGGATATTTTATGCTGAAGACATTTTGTTTTTATTCATTCTTGTTGAGTACTCAATTTTTTTTATAAACTCATTTTTTCAATTCAACCCATAGATCGGACCCTGACAGATACTACCACTCTGGGTGTTATGATGATGAAGGGGTACTCCATATTCCCCAGACCTCCAGATTGGAAACTTCACTATCAGAGTTAAAAGTCATACCCAGGATATTAAGACCTTCAGCCACACCTGTCACATCTATGATAAAAAAGATTTGGGCTTGCCATAAAGACAATAGGATTGGGACAATCATATAGGTGCTAGGGCTGATATGTCCAGCCCTATGATAAGAGGGAGCCTCCCCAACACCCGTCTAGCCTAAGTAAGGGCCAAAGAGGAGTGTTGCACATCATGGATTGCTCAGTCACCAGGGTTCCATCCTTAAGCATCACGGTTCACCCCCCCCCTCAGAGCCAACAGGTAGCCTCATTGAAGGGGGGGGGGCTTAACTGTTGCAGAGGTGCAGTTAGTTTATTCTAAAGCCCCAGCCAAACAAAATAACAAGGCTGACAAAAATTGAGTATGATTTGAAATCTAAAAGTTGAAATAAAGACATTACTTTTTGAAGGAACAATATTTTTAACAAAAGAAATTGAGTATGATTTGAATTTAAAAGTTGAAGAGACATTAATTTTTGAAGGTCTAAGTAGCAATGATTTTAATGAGAATAAAGTCAGTGTGATTTGAAGTCTAAAAGTTAAAGTAACAATATTATTTTTTGAAGGTCAAAGGAACAATGATTTTAACTAAAAATAAGTCATTGTGATTTTCAAATTACAATGAATTATTTTTAAAGATGTCATTTTTGATGACTCTTTTATATTCTTCCATTACTCAAATCTCAACCCTTTCAATCCATAAAATCGATATTTCAGGTTTGTGGAGATACAATAAACAAACATTTCCTTAGAGAATTGGAATGTCCATTAGGAGCCATGTAGGTTGTCATATCATGGCCCCTGAAAATGTCTATTTGCATCTGTTCTTTAAGCAATAGAGATAGTGTGTCTGAGCCCTTCCATTTGGATACAAGGTATGTCAGAAAAGTTCAATGTGAGGGGCATCGTCCATTGCGAGTTCTTGCCACAGGGCCAGACGATCAGCCAGCTTCTCTACAAAGAGATACTGCAGCATTTGCTTCATTCAGTGTGCGAGAAGAGTCAAGAGATGTGGCTGGCCAACTTGTGGGTGCTTCACCATGACAACACACCTGCCCACACTGCCCTGAGTATCCGAGAGTTCCTGGTTCAGAAGAACATCACTATACCAAAGCAACCCCTACTCGCCTGATCTGGCTCCATGGGATTTTTTTCACTTTCGTAAGCTCAAGGGGGTCATCAAGGGAACCCCTTTTTGAGGAGGTGCATGACATCAAAAAGGCTGTGACGACAGAGCTACGGAGAATCCTGGAAGAATCTTTCCAGGAGTGCATGCAAGCATAGAGAAGGATGGGAAAGTGCATTAAACTCCAAGGTGATTACTTTGAAGAGAGTAACCTGAAGTTTGGATTTGGAATAATTTTTTTTGTGACGCCAGTCCTGGAACTTTTCTGACATACATTGTATATCATCTACATTTCTCTTTTTGTAGACTTTCCGCGTACTGCTTGTTCTTGGAACAATATTATTGTTTTAGGGTGGCAACACAATTTCTTCCCTGGATATTATTTACATACTTTCCACTTGTCACTTGTACCATCTTGCTTCAAAGTCAGACTGCAATCCCTGTCTCAGGCGACACTGCATTTATATTGCTGTGGCTCATCAGATCAATCAGCATGAGCAACTAATCATATACATGGACGTCTTTTCTTGTGAAAGGCTAATCAAACTAAATAAGAATGCATATAAAAACATTTGAAACAGAAGGGTTGATAACTAAAAAATAGAACAACTGAAGCTTACTCTTCTATTACTCCCATTTCTCATTGCTAAATTTTCCTAATTTAACTATTTAGTTAAAATATGAAGTAAAGAATAAAATTAGATTTATTTCTTCTTGCTAATGGATTTTTTAAAAGATTTATTCCCGAGATTTTTTCTCTTATTCATTAAGATAAAACCTGACAATTAGAAATCAATAATACTAAGCACATATTTATTAAAAACAAATTTTTAATATCGATATGCAAATTAGCCTTCCCATTCATACTCTAAAGTGCTATTTTGTTGTATATATAAATACAAATGCATTTTATTAGTACATAGATATGACCAACAGTATTAATAATGTAAAACAATTTTATTAATAATTGAGGTTTAAATAAAAATAAAATCATGGAGAATGTGACTTGAGTAGTGATATAGTTTTGGTTACAGACAAACACACAATCTCCATTATAATAAGATTAAATGTTAAATGTTCTTGTATGAGCAAATGAGTTTATCTCTTTACTTCCATTGTGTTCAGTGTTAGTATATCAAGGATATAAAGTAATTGATACCAACAATAGGACACTCTGCCAAGTGTCCTATTTTTAGTATCAGCTCAACAGTAAGGGAGTCTATCTCCTTTTTGCTTGTATTAGACCAAGGAGATTATTTTGCTGTGCCACACTTACCATCAGCTACCATATGCTTTACAGCACAGATCAGAATAACCAAGCCATGCAATTCATGGGCTGAATTGGCTAGGATTGGTATCCAACCCAGAACCTTGCAATTCCAAGAACCTTCCAAATTCTCAACTAACTGAGCTAAAATAATAAAGAATTGGTTCTTGCTTGAGTGGGGGACTTGACGATCTTCCCTATGCCCAAGCATAACAATACTACAAATAAAATACTTAATATACTGAACATTAGCTTTTTCTTTTTTTTTCTTTTTTTTAAAGATGCCTGAGCCCTGGAGCTAAGTTTGGATTTTCTTTTTAATAAGATTTAAGAGGCTGGTTGGTTTGTTGGTTGTGTTTTATGACATCTCAATCTATTGGGTCATTTCATGCTGCAGACCTTTATTTCAACTCAATTTTTTCTATCTAACCTATAGATGGGGCCCTAATAGAGTGGACCTGGGAGTAATTGTGATGAAGGGATACTTTACACTCCCCAGAGCTACAGAATTGGAACCTCACCATCAAATAGAGTTTAATCATACCAGGACATTATGACCCTCAGCCACCACTTTCTAGGACATATATAATAAAAAGGGTTGGGGGCTTGTCATAAGAGCATAGGGTCACAGGACAATCATATAGGTGCTAGGCCTTGATATAACCAGCTGATTGATGAAATTTATGAGCATAGTTACAAAGTACCTGTAAATATTAAATCACCATACTGTAGTATATCCCCAGGTCCTGCGAATATACAATGAATGCATATAGGTAATTTTAAATTGATAATTAGTGTAAAATATTTTAAAAAAAGGATCAATATATTTTTTAGGTAAGGTTTGTGCTGAATTTATTGCTAATCAGTACCACGAAGAGGAGACAATCTCTTTCCAACTTGAAATAATTGAAATATTACAAAATGTATCAATTATTAACAAAGTATTTTTCTCTATTTAGAGAGAGAGAGAGAGAGAGAGAGAGAGAGAGAGAGAGAGAGAGAGATTGATGAGTGTCTCCTTCCCTCCACCACCACTTCAGACATTCAAATGAAATTATTTTTTCTGTTTTTTTTCTTAACCAAAACTATTTGATCATTTATTTTTCGTTAACATTGTTTCATCACTCTTCAGCCTGCAGCTTGTGTTTGTTTTTTGTTCGTTTTTAATGAAAACACTACAGACGTTCTACTCCATTGGTAGCAGTATGTTTTTCATTTGTTTTATCTGGGGATTTTTCATCATGTAATTATTCTCAAGAAATTGGGTGCCTCATTCAAAAGTTGATTACAATGTTGAAGCAAAAATTGGAGTAGGTTTAATAGGGAGAAATATTACTTGTATGAACAATGTGTTGATATTAATCTAAAAACAAAACAAAACTTATAACCCATATATATATATATATATATATATATATATATATATATATATACTCAGATTGCCATGTCCATTATAGTATATGTATATATATATATATATATATATATATATATATATATATACAACACACACGTGTATATGTAGAAAATATAAAAACACAAAGTATTCCAAAAATTGGTTTTATTCTTGTTGGGGAAGTTGACACTATAACGTTTTGGTTGTTACAACCTTCATTAGGACTTGAAGTGGGTGAAATGTTGCGTGGTGAGGGTGGATGACTTCCAAAAAATTGTTGGCTCTGTATGAAGTTAGAGGCAGTAACTAGTGTTGCCCTAAAATTAGTTTTGGGACTTCACCTTCAAGAATAAAACACATCTTTTTAGAATACTTTGTATTTTTCTATTTTCTATATACTGTCGGATTTAATTCCCTATTTTACTTTCATATATATATATATATATATATATATATATATATATATATATGGGAGGGGGAATGATTATTGTAGTAGGAAATGGAAATAGCAAACCAATTTCAAATCCTGGATGAAGTGGTTTACATTTCAGATCACACCAATACCATTGAGAAAGATATTCTTCCTCCAGCTATGGGTAAATAGTAAAGCAGAATGGGCTCTTTAACCTTGGTAAAGCAGGCTTACGAGGAGAAATCTGAAAACCTTTTTAACTTCACTTAAAAATTCACCCTACTCATATATATATATATATTATATATATATATATATATATATATTACAGTTATTCAATATTTAAGTGGGATGTTTTTTAAAAAAAGCAAAATCAATTTATTTTTCTTCAATTTTTTTTCATGAATGTAAACTCATTGTTTGAAATGGGTTTAAAACAAAAATCATTTTAATCTTGTAAAAATATTTGTTTTTAGGATATTCAAAATGGCGGCAAATCAAAGTGCTTCAGGCTTAAAAAGAGGTCTGTCATCAAATCTTTGAGAAGCATGTGCAAATCCAAACATTTTTCCAAATGGGCTAAACATGGGTTTGCTATCATGAGCCTAAATCAAAAGGACAAACCATGAACTAGAAATACACTGACTTTCTGGTAAAGAAAAAGTACCTGGTGCAGCTGTATAGAAGGTCATGCTGACGGTTGCACATGAAGGGAACCATCAATATAAAATGTAAAACATTTCACCTTATTTATTGAATGACTCTCATAAATATATAAGAGTTAAGGTAGTGTGGACAGTTTCTCACATATACGATCTTCAGACCAAATGAGGAAATTGATTTCGCGGTTTGTTTAGATACCCTGTAATTTGGCCCTTAACTGAGGGGAGTGGACTGGATTTTGATTAGTTAATTGTTATGATTAGCACAAACTTTACCTGATACAGTTGTTTATTTAAGCAGAGTGTTCTACTTGGAAATATAGCACCCATATTATCTACAATAATATACATATAATATATGTTACATTTATATATATATATATATATATATATATATATATATATATAATGTAAGGTAATCCAAATGACTGGTGAGTAAGGGATGATTCTATTTGGGATCATCAGATCTCACTGTACAACTATACCGTCTGCTCTTGTAGGTGCAAACATATATACTCATACAAGGGGAAATGGACTCGTCGACCCGAGTTCAATTCCTGGACGAAGCTGTTTGAATCTTACATTGCGGTAATACCCTTGGGAAAGGCATGAATCCAATACTCCCTCGAGTTATGGGTAAATAGCAGGGCAGACTAGTCTCTTTAACCATGGCTAGGTAATCAGTCTAGGAGAAGGAACACTCTGAATTCAAACCTTCTGAACTCCGCTTAAGAAATTGACCTTGTGTCACATCCTGCTCGTGCGGAGGGGTTGGGTAAATATATATATACTCATACAAGGATTTTAATAAATCCCTAAAAAGAGCTTAATGTATAATAGTCAATAAATTAATTTAAATACAGATCAATATTTAACAAACCGTCATTCCATTATATTTTTATTTCGACCAGAGACTTAAAAAAATGAGTTTTAGCCTCCTCAGACAGGTTTTTTTTTTTTTAAGTAGAATTATGTTTCATTGCAATTAAATCTACTTCTTAGCAAATTATTATTCCATAATTTATTCCATTTAGATTTCTTTCACAGCCATTTCATTCTGCCTTCAAGATCAAAGTGTAGAACCCTTTTTATCTTCAGTAAAAGAAAATACTGCCTCCCTTTGACTTGTACACTAGAAACTAATAATTCTTTTAAAGAAATAAAGATAAAATCTAATGAAAATTATATATATATGTGTCTATGTGGTTGGTTTACAAATTGATAAGACTAATTCTTTTGTTTTTCTTTTTTCAGTTTGGCAACTCTGATTAAAATAAATATGAATAGAAGTGAAAATGAAATAAAGTGGTAACTTGATTTACAAATTTAATCCATTCTATTTGTAACGCAATTTCCTCATATATCAAATCAATTTTTCCCACTGAAATAAACTGAAATGCTATTAATCTTTTTTGATAAACTGAAATGCCTTTAATCTGATACTTTTAACTTTTTTAGTTGCTGATGATAGGTGTGGCGCTCCACCTCAGATGCTAAAACAATCTCCCTGGTCTAGCACTATTGAAAAGGGGATAGACTCCCTCACTGACTGGCTGATACCGACTTTAGGCCTCCCCATCGACTTTACTTTTTTTTAACTTTTTAGTTATGATTTTAGTTGTAATCCAAGTCTTGACCCCTGACCCATATAAATGAGTATTTCAGCTAATTCACCCCTTTCCATATATATGTATATGAATACAAATGGAAATTGTACATGTCTATGTGGTTAGTATACAAGTATATATATATATATATATATATATATATATATATATATATATATATATATATATAGAGAGAGAGAGAGAGAGAGAAGAGAGAGAGAGAGAGAGATTGTAATATAGATTTTAATGTAGATTTTTCCTTCATGGAAATACTATAGTATTCTTTTGATTGTAAATAATTCTTCATATAATCCACATGTAGCTTGTCTCATTGTGTTCCCTTTCAATGTGTTAGCCTTTAATGAGTTCTCTAACAATTTTTCTAAACCACTGACCAATGTTTTCAGTCTGGATGTTTTCATAATGTTTATTGAAGCATTCACTTTGTTGTATCAAATACCACTGATTTTGTTGGCAGCTTAAGGTTATAGAAATGTTAAAAATAATTACTATATAATAGAAATAAGGCAAGAATCAGTATACATACATATTTATTCATTTCTATCTATATAAATCTGGACATATATATATATATATACATATATATTTCCATCTATTCATCTCTCTCTCTCTCTCTCTCTCTCTCTCTCTCTCTCTCTCTCTCTCTCTGAGAAAATAAGGGATTGGTTAAAAGGTGACAAAATGGAATTAAAAGTTTAGGAATTTGTTTGTGCGGTTTTATCTTTTTATTTCTCAACTTTTAATCACTCATATATACATTATATATATATATATATGAAGTGGACAAATGATGTGTTTGAAATGGCTGATAGCCAACAATTTTTTGGAGATTATGTGCTTAATTAAAGTCATACCTAATTTTGTTAATTAATTAATTATAATTAAATGAATTAGGCGTGCAAATCGGTTTTAAATGTAAAGCGTAAACAAATCGAGAAAAAGTAAATTCCTGATGAGGCTTAATAGGCTGAAATGTACATACAGAGATCAACCTTTTTCTCAATTTGTTTATGCTTTGCATTTAAACCTCATTCATTTAATTATAATTAATTAATTAACAAATTTAGGTATGACTTTAATTAAGCACATAATCTCCCAAATATATATATATATATATTTTATAAAAAAGGAAGGTCCGCAAAATGTATTTTGTTCTCAGAAAAAAATTTTTTATTCTTTTATTCAAAAAGAATAAAAAAATTTTTTTCTGAGAACAAAATACATTTTGCGGACCTTCCTTTTTTATAAAATATTGAATTTTCTCCCGTTGGAACCAGAACAACACTTTTTATATATATATATATATATATATATATATATATATATATATATATATAACACAGAGGAATCTCATATGATTATTTAGATACATTTGTGTATGCGTATACTTTTGTACACTGAAACATACACACATATATATATATTATATGCTTATATGAATATATATGTATGTGCATATCCAACCTGATAATCAGGATATACATTTTGTTGCATTTCATCTTGGATAATTTGGACAGTCACCAGAGGGTATTGCAAGATGATAATGGTCATACAATTTAGAAACTCAAGTCTCAATATATAGATAAAACTGCAAACTCATCACATACCGACAGTCAACTAGTTGTGTACTAGCAATCTCCTTAAAGAATTGACTGAGTTATATCCTGCCTCTGGGTTTAATAAATATACAATGTTATATGCTTATAGAAACTAGTTCACTTGAATCCAACACCTACGTCATTTACATTAATCTATATATATATATATATAGTTCAATGAGAAATCAAAACAAATAAAAGTTTTTGCTTTTATTTATTTAATTACGGGAACGGTATTACAACCAGCGGTTTCTTGCTTAGAGCATTCATCGGGTAATACGAAAAGTTCCTTTAAAAATGACAGAAATTGTGTAAATGGTCAAATGTGTGCGTTTTTTTTAACTGTATTCTCGTGTTTGCGTGTTTACGTGATGCGGAATGAACTATCATTGAACTCATTGAACTATCAACGCTCTATCACAGATATTGAGCACTCTTCTAATAACACTGTACGTTGGATTACTATTACTTTTTCTAGTATACTAGTGCCAACCATACACATTAATATATATATATATTTTTTTCTTTTTTTTCTTGGACCTCAATTAGATGTGTTTTGCGTGATCTATTTGCCTATTAGATGAATCAATAAAACTTGTTCAATTTTGGGTATTTCACTTTTTGCTTTAGAATGAAAAATAAACACTTTAATGTCCATTTATTATTTATATTATTCATATCTGAAATTGTTGAATTTATAAATATAGAACTAAATTCTCCCAAAAGATTTACAAAGCAATTACTAAATGGACACATACAAAGTCCATTTTGTCAGTAAATGTCTGCAAGTTGGCATTAAATATCAGGAAATACTGAAGCACTACACAACCAATATTTCTTCACTTTGTCAATTTTCTCAGATAAATTGTTTCATTGCAAGTTTTCTTTACAAAAATGTGTTAGTGTGAATCAAAAATATATTTTGTTTTTATACAGAAATTTACATCAAAGCTTACTTCATGTACACATATAAAGGCTATGATTATATGGGGGCGCATGGTCTAATGGTTAAAGTCGTAGGAAATGGACTTGTCAATGCGAGTTCAATTCCTAGACGAAGCTGTTGGCATTTCACATGACGCTAATACCCTTGGGAAAGGTATGAATCCAATTCTCCCTCCTGGTATGGGTAAATAGCAGGACAGACTGGACTCTTTAATTATGTCTAGGTAACCAGTCTAAGAGAAGTAAAACTCTGAATTCAAACCTGTTAAACTCCGCTTAAGAAATTGACATTGTGTCACATCCTGCTCGTGCGGAGGGGTTGGTAATATATATAAAGGCTATGAATATATTTAGCACTAGAAGTGGCTACGCAGTGTCGACTGGGCTGAGGGGTGGGGAACCCTGGTTTTTTGATTTGTTTACTTTTGAGATTTACAAATGCTGGACATTTTAAAGCAGAATTTCAATGCTACTTCTATGTATATCTTAATTTTTATATATTTTGTAATATAAATCAAATCTTCATTATTTTTGCTCAAAAAGCAAAAACTGGTGATATTTAATGTGGGTATATATTTTGTTTGTCATTCTATGCTTTAAGCATCATTTGTGTCTGTACAACCATGCTTAAAATCAGCATACCACCTCTTAGATATTGTTTCCAATGGAGCAGAATCCGAATAACACTTATCAAGCCATTGCTTTGCTTGAACAGAATTTTTTTCCCATCAGAAAGCAATGCTTTATCAACACATGAAATTCAGATTTTTCCATTGTTTTGAAAATTTGCAACAGTAGCTTCACTTAAATAATTGTAATTTGTAAACTAATAATCTGATTGGGCTCAAATTTTGACATGCACCATTTGAAGGTTAATACTTTATAAAAATTAAATGGAATTTTATTAGTGGCGTCATCTATATGTCAGGCCCAGGACTTATTGAGTAAGGTTTTATATATAGTTTTGCTATTTCCATTGCAGTTACTAATTGTTACTAGCAGGACCTAAAGGATGTACTAAAGTATGACAATTTACTTAAGAGCTACTGCAAAATAATTCAATATGTAAAAAGTATAATAATCTTGATTTAACTCCCTCTTATTTCTTTCTTTTCATCTTTTCATTATGTTCAATTGAAACATTAGCATTATCCCTTCCGCGTGCTCAACCCCAGTTTATTTCTTTCTTAATTTTTTCTGAGTTGCATGTCCTTTTTATTCTCTTTCTTTGTTTATAATAAAAACAGAATGGTCTATTATTTACCTGAGGTGATAACACTCATAAGAAATAAGAATTCACTAGATAAGCAACACCAGATAATCAGGATTTACATTTTAGCATTTTCATCTGGGATGATTTGGACATACTCATTTTTAATCATAGGGTGTTTCAAGATGATTATGGTTGTACTATTAAGGAACATGAGTATTAATATATAGATTTCTTTGGCCAGTGATGTTACATGAGAAATATTTATCCGCCTTTAGTAAGAATTTTCTACTGGTGGGTATAAAGGAACCCTGTTGCTATAGAAACCATTCTTGCTAGCCTTGGAAACTAGAAGCATCTAATATCAATCCTCTTTTCTAGAAAAGTCCGTCAAGATGTGACATCCACTGCATAGAGCTGAATGTTTCGGCCATCATCATCCTCCTCCTCCTCCTCCTCCTCCTCCTCCTCCTCCTCCTCCTCATCGTTGTGTTTTGACCATATCTAAATGCTTTCACCTTTCACCTATTAAAGCTACACAGAAGAAGAAGAAGGCTGGCTAAATGCACAAGTCTTACTAAATACAATGCTGTAAAAATATACAAAAAAGAAAAAAGACATGACATTTCTTTAGGCATAGACACTTATGCATTTATGTCTCTAAAAGACTCTGGCAACTTAGCTGTAAAAGACATTACGGTCTGAAACTCTTCCAAATATTAAGAACTTGCAGTAAACCTTCTATAAGCTTTATGAGTGAGAAATGAAAAATTCTCAGCCCAACCAGAAAGAAAATGACAATTCAAAATAAAAAAAGAAAAAATATTTTTTGGAGGAGTTAAAGAAACTTGAAAATTAAAAACATTTATTTGTGGGGATTAAAATATGCCTACATAAACATATATCTTATTTGTTTGAATGTTTGAGATGAGGCGTGATGTGAACAATTTTGATTTTTTAGACTATTTTCTTCATCTTTATTGTGATATGTAAAATTAAAAAAGCTTCATCTGCTCTATCCTCCAGTCTGCCTCAGGTTTTGCCTGTGTATCCAAGCGCATAGCAATGACCAAATCTGGGAAATCATTTTGAATAGTTTATTGTTAATAAAAACAGGTTTTTAAAAATCTTATTCAAATAATGATGTCAATGCTTTTGCATGCCTATCATTCCTCCTCCATCACAAGAAGCATCACAATCATTTATATATATATATATATATATATATATATATATATATATATTCAAAATTCAAAATTCCTGAGGTCAGTCGTTGATTGGGTTTGTGGCAACCCTTGATGCACCAATTCTTTCCTATCGACTGTGCCAAAAAGTGTGGATGGTCCAACACAAGCCTTCACTACTATAAACAAATCACTGTGTGGGTGTTCATTGTGTGTGTGAACCCTCATGCGTCAAAAATCAACGAGAAAGTCCATAATATATATATATATTGATTATATAGTTTGATAAGTATCTATAAGTATCTATAAGTATCATCAATAGAGCATATATAAGTTAGGGTAGCGGATACATAAAGTCAACACCACTTGGTAACTGTAAGTTTCTCACTTATGTGTTTTTCAAACTAAGTAGTACACTTGGTTTGAAAATTGCATAGGTGAGAAATTACCCTAACATTATATATATATATATATATATATATATATATATATATATATATATATATATATATACAGGTTTTTCCTGCTATGCCATTTGGTTGACATGCCGATCAATGCATCTTGAGAATATTTAAATTTAAAATTCCTTTTAAATATAAACATCCCTAATTACAGTTTCACTTGTCTATCAGGTGACTTAGCCATGCTTTTCAGCCATGAACCCATATTTACAAAACTGCTTGTGTGTCATTATTATATATTTCACATAATTATCCCTCATTTCAGAATTCTCCAAACTAAAATGGTAGTTTACCAATTGTAAACACAATCTCTAACTTCTTAAAACCAAATGTTCTGTTTGAATTGAATAAAGTCGTATTTACATGGTAACTTTTTTTTTGTTTATTCATCAGAATTTATTCAACTGAAGTATTTCAAGATGGAGTGTGTATCCTGTGTCCTGACAGACTGAACATAAATTTAAATGCAATTGATGCTGAAATGATGACTTTCATTGATGAATGCCAAATACAACACTCTTAATAAGCTACGTTGTCTTACAAAGCACATTTTTTATTCAATATATGAACTTAGGGCTGGTTTAGCTCATTTGATAGACTGTCCGACTTGGAACCACAAGGTTCTGGGTTTGATACTGGCCCTTGCAAACTGATTCAATATGTGAACTTATATTGGACTTTACCACCAATAACTCTGCCAATGGTGTCCTGGTTGGTTGGATTTTACAGCAAGGGAAGGTACTGCTAGAGGGGTCAGGATCTCCTGAATCAAACCTTTATATGGTGACAGCATGGCTGAAAAAGTGGAGCAGACACTTCACTTTAATCTCAGCTGGGAGGCTAGAGGCCTTTTTTAAATGGAACATTGGTGTTTGGTTTGTTTTGTTTCACAGCATATCAACCTCAATGGGTTATTTAATGCCGACAAAGTTTTGAAATAAATTCATTCTCATTTGATAATCATGGATGTAGAGATAAACTTGAACAGTGTGCATGTCTTTCTTTTGACACTTGGTTAGTTTTTACGGCATGTCAACCCTTGTTGGGTTATTTTATGCCAAAGATGTTTTGTTTTATTCATTCTTGTAAAGTATTCAATATTTTTTCACTCTCAATTTATTTTAAACTCATTTTTTTATCTATTTGATGAGACCCTAACGATTTCACGTTTAGTGGTGTCACATTTGTTTGCAAACTTTAAACTCCATATACAATCAATTGTAACAAAATCTCAAACATATTAGGATATTAGTTGTTTAATTTTATAACATATCAACCTCAGTTGGTTATTTAATGCCAAATCTTTTTTTTTTTTTTTTGGTGGTTTGTACAATTTGTAAGAGAATAATTAATATTATTTGTATTATTCGGACTATTGCCCTCATTTTCATTGTTGGACACATAGCCTAGTGGATAAAGGAGTTATTTTAAGACAGTTCTAAGGGACAGTTATCTCTAGACTTCAGATTCAATCCTGGTCAAGGTCAGCAGTAACATAGAATAATAATTAACACAGTTTAACACCTGTACACCTGTGACCCATGCTTGGTAAAGAAGGCCTGAGAAGGGCACATCAGTTGAAAAGTTGTACAAATAACAATGAAGATGAGGACAATAGTCTGAATAATACAAATAATACTAATTATCAAGCCTCATTTAAAAAATTCAGAGAAAGAGAATAATTAAGTTTGTTGGTTGGTTGAATTTTATGACATGTCAACCTTTCAGTTATTTTATGCCAAAGATATTTTGTGTTATTCATGCTTGTAGGGCATTCAATTTTTTTCAATCTCAATTTCTTTTAAATATATTTTTTGTAAACTCATTTTTTTATCTATTTAACCCATAGATAGGACCCTAACGGGTACTACCACTTTGAGCCAGGGTGGATCTGGGAGCAATGGCAATGAAGTGGTACTCCACACTCCACAAAGCTTCAAACTGAAACTTCACCACTAGATGCAGTTTAACATCATACCAAGGACACATAGACCCTCAGCCACTGCCTTCTAGCACATATATATAATAAAGGGATTAGAGTTTTGGCATAAGAGCAATAGGGTTGGAACAATGATATAAGTTCTACGGCTTGACATGACCAGCCAAGTGATTGAAGAGGGCTTCTCTGGCCACCTGTCAAGCCTAAATAAGGAGCAACGTGAACTGCTCAGTCATGAGTATTCTATCCTTAAGCATCACAGGCACTACCTATGGCCAACAGGTAGCCCCATTGGCAGGATTTTACCCCACTGCAGGGGTACAGTCAGGTTATTCTACAGACCCAGCTGACAGGGCTTGATATCCTGGATAATTCTTTTATTAAAATTAAAAATACAATTTCTGGAGGGAGAATAGATGGATTCATACCTTTCCCAAGGATATTAGTGCTATGTGAAATGCCAACAGCCTCATCCAGATTTTTAATTTAGTTCACCATGTCCATTTCTTACAACAATAACCATTACACTACAAACACATTGGCCCTTCTATAAAAAGATAGAATTATTCTTTCATGATATAGCATGGCACATGTGACATACAACAAAGGGGAGGTAGTTAAATAAAGCATTAAAAATGAGGTTGATTTGCTTCTCTTTACAATTAAGCCAATGGCAAAATGCCCTTCTTGTTATATCATAGATATTTCCCTGTTGAATGATTGAACTAAAAGAACATTGAATAAGATGTTTGGCTCATTAAGCTATTTGTTATTGAATACATTGTCACCTTTTGTGCTAGGGATGCAAGAAAGAATACACATCTCAAGATTTTGTTGTTGTTTTTTCACTGAGGGTGATCTAGGAATAGTCTACTTTTATATTTCATGTTCACACTAGTAAAAAGGTGTTAGTTTAAGGTAGCAGTACAGCTTTATGTGGCAAAGGTATTTGTGTTATACAGAAGATTTGGTTTAGTTTAATATGGTCTTCCAAAATTTGACTGGGAGAGGGGGGGTTAACCGCCATTGTGAGTAATGTGCTGGACTGTGAAACCGTAGTGAGTGAGTTCAAACTCAGTCTTGCTATTAGTTCACTTTTGAACTAACATCCTTGGAAAGGCATTAAATAACCCATGAAGGTTGATATGAACTTTTACAAGACAACTTCTAGGTGTTGGTTATTATATTTTGTTTATTACATGTTGGAAAATTCTTAAACAGAATTTCTCTCCTGATGAAAACTCCAAGACAAATTATGGTTTTGTGGCTGTGTGTCATTACCATGACTTGATGATTTTGGCTATCCCCATGTGTGGTATGGGCTGGCAGACCAGAGGTGGAGTTTTGGCTATGCATTCTGTGGTTGCTGGTTTGATCTCAAGTGACAGAGATACACTGCTGAAGAGACCAAATAAGGTCAAAACAGCTGTCCAGTGTTCCGCATGTTGTACATGGTGTTTGCCGAATTTTCTGGTCTTGAAAATTTAATTAATTTCTCTCCTGTATGTCAATGAATGCTGGACAAATATGTTTTAAAAGAAGACTTGAAGCAAACAATGGATGCTTTTACCAACAAATGACAAGAATGTCTTGGAAAGGGTATGTAATAAATAAGGAAGTTTTAAAGAGAATAGTGATGACAAAAATATTAATACCAGTCAGAAAGAGATAGCTAGTATTTTGGAGGACATAAGATGAAGAAGGAAATCCTGGAGAATTAAACACTTGTAAGATGCACAGAAGAGAAAATGGATGGAAGAAATAAAAAGAGAAGACACAGATTCTGAAAAGAGCAAAAGGAAGGAAGATGTGGAGTCATGATCATCCCTCTCCTAAAGATTATTGGTTGGGTTTTACAGTATGTCAACCCTTGTTGGGTTATTTAATGCTGAAGATATTTTGTTTTATTCACTCTTGTTGGATATTCATTTTTTTCCAAACTCAATTTTTTAAAAAACACATTTTTAATACTCACTTTTTGATGCATTTAACCCATAGATAGGACCCTACTAGGTACTACCACTCCAGGTCAAAAGATTTTTGGTAGGTTTATAATGATGATTTCAAGTAACTATACCTAGTAATAAGTTGTTTTAACACAGAGTTTCAAGTTTTTCTATGTCATACTCATAATTTTTCAACAATATATTTTAATCTATAGATGGGTTCCTAACATGTACTACCACAACAGTTAAAGTTGTCAGAATTAATGGCAATGAAAGAACGACTTCACACTCACCAGAGTTCAAGCCTCACTTCTGGATACAGAATTATTGGTTGACTGATTTTAACAGCATGTCAACCTATCTAGGGTTATTTCATGCCTACAGGTTATCAAATTCTGTTCATTGTACATTTATATTTACATGTTTTGCATAGTTGCTTCTTAAAAAAATTTTTTGTACATTGTCCTATAGAATACATTTACAAACAGATCTATTTTACCCATAGTAAGAACCCTAACAGATATTACCACCACTTTGGGGCAGAGTGGACCTGGAAGTAATGGCAATGAAGAGGTAGTCCACACTGCTCAGAGCTCCAGAATGAAAGCCTCACAATCAAATGCAGTTTTCAGAACACCTCTCCTCTCTAGAATCAACATCATACTCACCTTCACAGAAAGGCTGTAACAAGTGTCCATTCACTAGACATACAAAAAGACAGGCTGTTACTGAATACAGGCTCTGTACCAACTACCAGAACACAGTATGGGGTATATATGGATCAAAGTATCCACATTAAAACCAGCATTGAATGAGAATCCTGGGAATGAGCTTGGTCAAGGTACACAGTAGAATAGCCCAACCTACTATTTAAACCACCTACCAACTCTGGATTCTTGGACCAGATTCAACTTGCAACACAGCTGAATACTGATCACTCAATACAAATCTCTACATGGCACTGAAAACAGGATACAAATCTGTATAGAAGTATCCCACTGGATATAGAGACATGATACAGAGAAAGTGATAGAGAAGATGAAATGTTCATGAATCATACATTAACTATAAGAATAAAAAAGTATGGTTGTTATTATGTGTCAATTTATAAATGAAAACTATTTTGATTGAAAGGCAACCAATAAAGTTGATAAGTAAATAAATCAGTTCTATATTTACTTTTATATAATAAATGTTTACACATACTTTTATGTAAATATTGTCTTTTCACTTATAAATTGGAGGATTTACCAATCCATTCTGTTCCAAGAGATTACAGAAAAAAACAAAAAAAAAAAACAACTTTTTCTAACGATTCATTTTTGTTAAATTGCTGCATGAAAAGAAAAATTAAAATGAATTTCAATATGCACATTTGTCGGTTGGTTGAATTTTAAGGCATGTCAACCCTTGTTGGATTATTCTATGCTGAAGACGTTTCGTTTTATTCATTCTTGATGCATAGTCAATTTTTTAAAAATATTATTTTAAAGCTCATTTTTTAACCCACTGATGGGACCCTAACAGATAATCCCACTCCAGGTCACAATGAATCTGGGAGAATGGGGATGAATGGGTACCCCACATTCCCCAGAGATCCAGAATTGGAACTTTTCCATCAGAAAGTTAAAAGAAATATGTTAAAAAAAACAGGGTTAAAAAAAAATTGAATACCCATCAAGCATAAATAGAACAAAACGTCTTTGGCATAAAATAACCCAACAAGGGTTGACATATTGTAAAACGTGACCAGCCAATTGATCGGAGGGGGCCCTCTCCGATCGCCTGTCTAGCCCAAGATAGGGCCAAAGTGGAGTATTGCAAGTCATGAACTGCTCATCTACCTGGGTTCTATACCTAAGCATCACGGGTGACCACCCACAGCCAACAGGTGGCCCATTGGAAGAGTCTTACCCCTCTGCAGAGGTGCAGTCGGTGCATTCTAAGGCCCCAGCCAACCGGGTAGCGGGGGGATGGTATATGTGTGCATGTGCATTTATTTGATATAGGATGACACTGCCACAATTGTGTGTGCGTGTTTACCCAACCCCACAAGGTCAAATTTTGAGTGGAGTACAGTTGGTTTGAATTCAGATTTTCCTTCTCATAGATTGCCACACCAAAGCTAAAGAGCCCAATCTGCCATACTATTTACTCATAACTGAGATGGATTCATGCTTTTCCAAAGGACAATCAGTCTCATCTAGGAATTGAACTCGCTTCACAGATTCCATTTCCCATGATGATAACCATTACACTAAGCATGCCTCCTCAATGTGTGAGTAGGGAGGTATGTGCCTGTGTTTGTGTGTGTGCACATAAACATATGTACAGTCATCTAATATTGGATGGTATTCTTATCAAAGCTCATTTCTTTAGTCAATGGTATCTTAGAGAATAAGTAAATCTATGATATTTTTAAAAGTTTTATAATTTGCTTGAAGCATTGTGTGTATATTGGTTTGGCAGTTTGTTTTGACCGATATCACAATGCAAGTGTAAAGAGAAACGAGGTAACTATGATCTTTTTCATTTACCTTTGATTTATTTTTTTAATATTTCAGGATGAAAAATCCCTTCATCAGAAGATTTCTGAAAGCACAGAGTCCTGAAAAGTGAGATGTTAACTGTTCTTAGAATCTGACCATTTTGTTCTTGTTTGATAATGTCTTATTCTTCTGAATTCTTTGTGTGTTTGTGTGCGTATGTTTAATGATGTCTTAGTATTATTCCAAATTTTTTTAGTGTATGTGTGTTGGTCTTTCCCATGTATTTTTTCTGTGCCATATGTTCCTTCCTTGGTGGTGGTTGGGGCACTGTCTTGATACACCCTTTGAGGTGGGGTTGGTTCCATTTGTTTGTTTGTTGTTTATTTATTTCTCTGTGTGTGTTTTTTGGTTTAGGAATTCTTGAGACCTAGCTGTAATATGATTGTTGCTGTTGTTGTCATTATCTGTGATTTCTTGTTGGTCTGTGTGTGTGGAAGTGTGCTATGTGTTTGTTGTGTATGTGTATGAATCTGTTGTGCCCATGTGTGTGTGAGTATGTGTACTGTCTTGTGGTTTGTTCATTATGTATGTGTTTATTGGGCTTGTGTATGTGTCATTCTATGGATGTAAAATATTTTGTTTTTATCAGAATTTTTTGTGGAATTTCCAACTCATTTCAGTTTTTTTTTTCCATGCAGTAAACATTGAAAAAAAAGAAAAAAAAAGTCCATCTCAAGTTTCAGTAAGATAAAGTTTGTTATGATAATTTTGGCTGGTTCATTTTCACTAAGTGAAAAAAATAAAATAAAATGGCTATCTTCAATTCTGGTAAATTCTTGAAAAAAGATTTCACTTTCTGTCAGAATCAATATAAAAGTTTAATTTTTAGAACATTTTTTTCTTTCTTTCCTAGTATTCTCTCCAAATGAAAGCAAATTGGTCTGAAAAGGGTTATGATGAAATGGCAACAAGATGTTTGGTTTGGTTTGGTTTGGTTTAGTTTGGTTTGTTTTACGGCATATCAACCTCAGTGGGTCATTTAATGCCAACAAAGTTGTGAAATAAATTCATTCTTAATGCATGATACAATTTTGTTTATAAACTCATGTTTTTCTATTCATAGATGGGACCCTAACAGGTACTACCACTGCGGGTCAGAGTGGACCAGGGAGCAATGGTGATGAAAGGGTGTTCCACATTCCCCAAACCTCCAAAACTGGAACCTCACCATCAGATAGTTTAATGTCATTCCCAGGACATGTAGACCCTCAGTCACCTCCTTCTAGCACCCATATGATAAGAGGGATTGGGGGGTTGCCATAAAGGCAATAGGGTTAGGTAAATCATATAGGTGCTAAGGCTTGACGTAACCAGCCGATTAATCGGAGGGGGCCTCTTGACTGCCCGTCTAGCCCAAGATAGGGCCAAAGTGGAGTATTGCAAGTCATGAACTGCTCATCCACCTGGGTTCTATCCTTAAGCATCACGAGTTGCCACCCACAGCCAACAGGTGGCCCCATTGGGGGAGTCTTAACCCTCTGCAGAGGTGCAGTTGGTGCATTCTAAAGTCCCAGCCGACAGGGCGGGAGGTATGTCAGAAAAGTTCCAGATTGATCACATTATTCTACATGAGGGACATTGTCCACTGCAAGTTCTTGCCACAGGGCCAAATGATCAACCATCATTTCTACAAAGAGACACTGTGGTGTTCGCTTTGTTCAGTGTGCAAGAAGAGGCTGCTTCACCATGACAACACTGCCCTGAGTATCCAAGAGTTCCTGGCCCAGAAGAACATCACTGTGCTGGAGCAACCTTCCTACTCGCCTGACCTGGCTCCCTGTGATTTTTTCCCTCTACCCCAAGCTCAGGGGGTCATCAAAGGAACACATTTTGAGGATGTGCATGACATCAAAAAGGAAGTGACAACAGAGCTACAGAGAATCCCAGAAGAATCCTTCCAGCAGTTTATATAAGCATGGCAGAGAAGAATGGGAAAGTGCATGAGACTCCAGGGGGCTTACTTTGAAGGGGAGAATTTGTAGTTTGGATTTGAAATAATTTTGGGGGGACATCAGTCCTGTAACTTTTCTGACATACCTTGTATATTCAAAACTATGTGCAATAGATATAGGGCTCTGAGTATGGGGTCCCCATACAATGAGTATAGGCATAATATATATGTATATTGAGTAACATGCCAACATTTCTATAAATGTAGGACCCTCTGATGGGTTTGACCCAGGGTCCACAAACTGATAAATCCTACCCTGAATATGAAAGAACAGGGAGTAATTGAGACATCTAAGGACTAATCAGGCATTTTTTGACCTGATACTTGAAGTCATATACTGTTGGAAATCATTCATAAAGAAGTTTGTTCCATATCTCAGTTGTTCTTGTTATGAGGAAATTGCATTGGGATTGGGGGTATCAAGTATCAATGGTACTTACATTGAAAGTCTTGTAGAAAATAGAAAAACAGAAAGTGTTCCAAAAGATGAGTTTTATTCTGGATGGTGAAGTCGATGTTATAATGTTTCGGTTTTTGCAGCCTTCATCAGGACTTGAGGTAGGAGAAATGTTGTGTGGTGATAATGGATGATTTCCGAAAAATGTGAGAATTGTTTGTCAAGTATGAAGAAAGCGGGGGTAACCAGTGTTGGCCTAGCATTAGTTCCGGGACGCATAAAGATATTCAAGAATTAGGGAAAGGACATGGTGGCTTTGAGGAGGTACATGGATAAGGAGATTGTTTTTAGTGTCTGAGGTGTACCGCCACACCTACCATCAGCTCCTCACTTTACCACACAGATCCCTGTGCTAGTCATACACTGAGTTGGTGAAGGCTGGTATCGAACCAGGAACCTTGTGGTTCCCAAGCTGACACTCTACTGACTTAGCTAAATCGGCTCCAAATCAGCTATTTATTGAAAGGTATTTATTTGAGAGTCTAAAACTTTCATTGTATATATTTATTTACCCAACCCCTCAGCATGCGCAAGATGTGACTAAAGGCCAATTTTTAAGCAGAGTTTAAGAGGTTTGATTTTAGAGTTTTCCTTCTCCTAGGCTGGTTACCATACAAAGATTAAAAGGTCCCAGTCTAATCTACTATTTACACATTGCTGGAGAGAGAATAGTTGGATTTGTACCTTTGGCAATGATATTAGTGCTATGTGAAATGCAAACAGTTTTGTCCAAGATTTGAACTCGGTTCACCAAGTCAATTTCATATGATATAACCATTACACCACAAGCAAACTTTCATTATAATTGGATGAAACTGTAATCTTCTTGATCTGTCAAGTTAGCAAGTTTGTCTCATTGACAAAATAAGAGATTAGCAAACTCATTGCTTTGTTTTTTATGTCAGACATTTGACCATATAAATCTTATTATAATGGAGATTCGGTGTCTGAAAGCAAAACTATGTCAATGCTTATATAACAATACCCTCAGGAATTGCATAAGTTTATCAATGATTTTTTTTAAATTTATACTGGTTTTAACAAAACTGGGTTTAATACATAATTATTTGGTGTTATTGACCTCTAATATTATTGTTTTATTCTTCAACGTATTAAAATCAATCCTATGAATAATTTTATATAGAAAGCAATAAAAATATAATTAAAATAATCGTAATCTTTTTATATGAATTCTTATTTAATTGTGTTATTCTTTCTAATTTGATATATTTTATTACAAGTTTTAAAACTTAAACCCTTATGCCTGGAGGGTGCATGTTCTTGCTAGTATTACATTATGAATGACTTGAAGAACTGAATTTTGATTAGAAACTCCTGGATTGATAATAATTAGGGAATGGAAAATATATGCTTAGATTATCCAAGAATAATTTCCTGTTCTTAGAAAACCAAAGATTTAAAATTGATTGGTTATATTAAAAAAAAAATCTTCATTCAAAATTTTATTTCTGGACAATTCTTCCATTTATGTAAACTATTAATTTCTAGTTACTAAATTATAAATTAAATTCAACAATAATCTTAATTTTTGGTGAGCCGGAAGTTAACGCTTTGAAAGCAGAAATGGAATGGCGAAAATAAATGCTTTGCGCATGGGGATCGGCGCAGGTAAAGAGAGAAAAATAGAAATATTAAAAATGATAATTTTTAACCAATCAGATGCGTTCACGCCTAAAAAGAAGTTTTTCAAAAAGACCGATTTCAAGCCTAGGTAGTTGCTATAAATAACAGGCTTTTCAAAGAACAAGCCAGAAAGAACAAACATGCCTGAAGAGTCCACGTCTCTCGTTTTAAGAAATATTCACCTACTGCTGAAGGTATTACAAGCTATATCTTTCTCTAAGTAATTTGACTGCTGATTTGATTTTTGAACGATACCCTTTCTTTCTCAGTTGGAGTCAATTCAACACCTTATTATCTTATTACATGAACATTTAAAAAAGCATATTCTGCAGGACTTTGATCAGTATTCTTGATTATTGTAATCTTTTGTTTCAATACAAATATTACTTGTTCAATTTATGAGTTCTTTGTTTTTCTGTCTTAATATATGTGACCTTATGGTATGTTGAGTGTAATTACCCAAAATATATATATATATATATATATATATATATATATATATATATCCCATCAATCCATACACAATACCATAATTGTTTATGTATAACACAAATCCTTAACTTTCGACCACAAAATTCTGGGGGAAAAGATTCTTATGTATGATACAGATTTATAGAAGTTGTAGCAGCTAAATAAGAAAGTAGGAGAAAGATGGAGGGGTGAGCATGCGGAAGCAATGATGCTAATCAGATTCAATTGAACATAAGGAAAAGAAAGAAAGAAAAAAAGAATGGGAGTTAAATCTTATTTATTTATTTATTTTTTTACATTTTGAACTATTATGCAATATCTCTTCAGTAAATATAACATACGTGATAATTAGACTATCATACTGTGGTATATCCACAGGTCCCACTGGTACACAAATAATTACAGTAAGTTTAAAACTCTAATTTCTATTTCTGACTGATTTTTATTATTCCAACTGTTGATTTTTTTGTGTATCTTTTGATTGGTATTTAAAAAGGGTATCTCCATCATTGTTGGCAATCAATGGCTTCAGGCATCACTGCATCTGTGGAAAATCTGTGGTAAACAAGGGCATCTCCTTCCTCTGATTGGAATATGTATGTTGGGTTTGGGAACCGCTTGCAAATTTCCTATTTCCTTGTTACTCCTTCCATAAATCCACCACAAGTGAATTCGTTGGTTGGAGCTGACTCAACCAACCCAGAGTGAATGTCGTCATAGAAACAGAAAAATACAGAACCAAAACTTTTGGACTGAAAAATTTGTGAAAATAATCTCATACAATTGTGGCAATTTTTAAAATCTAATTTTTATTCCTGACTGATATGGTTTTGATTATTACAACTGTTGATGTTTTTGTGTCTCTTTTATTTAAAGATATTACTAATGTCCTTGAGTAAACCCTGAAAAAAAATCAAGAGCCGGAGTCCCTAAAGTGGTGTGATGCTGAAATTTAGCGCTACCCAGCAACTCCTTTCTCTCTTTCACTATGCTAAGGGCAGGATATGACACAAAGTTAATTCCTAAGTTAAATTCTAAGTGATGTATTAAAATCAGTCCTATATGATTTTATATAGAAACCAATTAAAATATAATCAAAATAAGCGGAATCTTTTTATATGCATTGTTATTTGATTTCATTTGTAATTTAATATATTTCACTACATTAAAACATAAATACTCCTGGAGGGCACATATTCTTGCTAGTTTGCTTAAAGCAGGGATTACCAAACTTTTTTCATGGCGGGCCAGATAATTTAAAAAAATAACGAGCAAGGGCCACATTATTATTGACCTATTCATTGCTTCACAATAGCTCTTTGAAAATTACCTGTTTTTCAAGTAGCTGTAAGAAATAAAAAATTCAGGATCCCATTAGTAACAAGTGAAATGCTCACATGCACAAAATTTTGTAGCCTACCTACAGTAGTCAAGTCCATTAAGATTTAGTAAGCTTAACATGATATTCAAATTTAAATAGTATCAGAATGTTTTGCATTCCATACGATTTAACAAACAAATTCAAGTACCATCAACTGGCCTGATAAAATGCCTTTGCATGCCGGATTCAACCCACGGGCTGTAGTTTAGTGACCCCTGGCTTAAAGCATAAAACTTTTTATATGATAAACAAGATGCCCAAGATAATCTTTGTAATTGGCACATTTTTTAAATATTAGCTTTTCATAATCTTTATGACAGCAATGATACATTTAATAACTCTGATAATGCATGTTATATGTCTATAACAGTCTACTAATAATAAAATGATAGAGTCGTGTTTATTCCTCAGAGAAATATTGAAGGCCAAAGTTTTAATTGATTGTTATCATTCCAGATTGATTTTGTCATTTGGGAACAAAGAAAAGAGATAAGAAACTGATTCTAAATAACATAACTATAATTCATCATTTAATGTCTGTTAAAAATAAATTGGGTAATGAATTTTTTTAAATAATAAAAGGTATCAGTGATAGCTTTTTGATTTAGTGCATCCCAACATTCACATATTTGCTTTAAATGAGTCCTGGGGAAAATTCATGGGTCCCAACTAAAGTTTCTTAATAGATTGTACGGTTTTTATTTATAATCTGGAGAAACAACAAAAGCTGTCTAACTCCTACCTTGTAACCTATCCTGTGGAATTCGTTTCTGAGAAACTATTGAAATCTATTTACAGTTAGCTTGAAATGGTAAAGGAAGAAAAAAGAAAAACACTTGGATGCATGGATATGATTTTACTGTGTCCTTTTAGATTTTGTGCATCAAGGATGCAGGATGCATACCTATCAGCATCTCTGAAGCATTTCCTTTGCTAGTCTGCACATAGTTATAAGAAATTCTTCAGAGTGGCCTATTGTTAGTATCATTGATTGTCTTAATTGGATGGCTTGTGAGATGGGAGATAAGTGGCCTTATAATTGTAAAGTGATGCTTCCAGGATTTGTTCAAAACAACATGCAGCTTCCTTGAAATAATTGCTAACCTCTCCGATGAAACTTCTCTGAGTGGTTTTATAATTTTTTAAGAACTCAGAAAATCATTGTCCTATCTAAGGAAAATAAGAAGGGTATTAAAGTCAATGTTGTGGAGTCTTTGTGGTGAAGTGGTTAATGTACTGGACTGCAACATCATAGTAAGCAAGTTCAAACTCCAGTCATGCTATTATGTTCATTTTTGGAAAAAAGGTATGAATCCCCTCATCTCCTTAGCCATGGGTTAAATAGTACCACTGCGGTTCTTCTACAAGGATGGCTTGGCATTAAATAACCCATGAAGGTTGATATTCCATTAAAGAAAGAAACCAAACCAAACCATGAAAATCAAGGAAAATCAGAATTTATCTATAATTGGATAACATTAGAATGACTAGAGGAGAGTTCTTATTTCTTATGAGTGTTGTCACCTCAGCTAAATAATGGACCATTCTGTTTTTAGTATAAAGAAAAGGAAGAAAAGGACATGTTACACAAAAAATGTAATAAAAAGAAAGAATAAAAAAGAGTAGAGAGAAGATAGAGAGAGTGGATGAACGCTTGGAAGCGATAAAGCTACTCTATTTCAATCAAACATTATGAAAACATGAAAAGGCAAAAAAAGAGAGAGAGAGAGAGAGAGAGAGAGTGTGTGTGTTAAATCAAGATTATTATAGTTTTTTACATATTGAACTATTTGGAAATAACTCTTAAGTAAGCATATCAAACGTAATAATTAAATTATCATACTGTGGTATACCCACAGGTCCTGCTAGTTTGTCTATAATTGCATAACACTAGATTGACTAGAGCTATAGCCAACAAATATTTTGGCTTGCTAAAAGGAGCCTGGAGTATTTCTTAGCATAATTTTATTAAAAATTAAAAAATAAACCTTTTAAGTTTATAAGTTATGAGTTGGATGGTAAGTATACTGTGCTAAACTGAACATTTGCATCATACTGTGTTTTCCCAAAAATAAAATATGGCTTATATTAATTTTCACTCCAAACACTAGGGCTTATTTTTGGGGAATGTCTTATTCTTCATATGTCAAAAAATAACATTACAAAGTAGAAAATGACAACATTTCTAAATAAAAAGAAATTATGAAAAGCAATCTACATTTATTTACCATTAAACATTTTTTTTTGTTTTTTTTAATTCAAAAACTCATTAATGAAAATTCATTTAAAAATAATTATATCATCATCCTCTGGAATATTATTGCTCTAGAGAAAGGCTTATATCAAAATCATTCTAAAGAATTATGTTAGGTTTTATTTTGCATGTAGGTCTTATTGTTTGATTTATTGTGCTAAACTTAACATTTGTATGATATATGTATTTACCCAACCCCTCTGTCACAGGATGTAACCCAAGGTCAATTTTTGTAAGCAATGTAAGACTAGTTTTCTTTCTTTTAGTTGGTTGGTTGTTTTGTTTTACAGAATATCAACCCTTTTTCGGGTCATTTAATGCCAAATCAAGTCATTTTTGATAAACAAGATTCAGTCGGCTTACAGTACACCCATACAAGTATTGAACAGGCTCATTGTGGCTTAACTTTGGTGATCTAACAGGAATCAATCCTTTCAGAATGACTTGACCATAGTCCTTTCCTTCTTCTAGATTAGTAACCTAAGCAAGACTAAAAAAACAGTCTACCCTACTATTTACCCATAGTTGTAGGGAAAAATCAATTCATACCTTTTTCAAGGGTATTAGCACTGTGTGAAATGTAAACAGCCTAATCCAGGATATGAACCTGGGTCACCAATTCCATTTCCTAAGTTTCATTTGATACAGTAAATATCTATGTGAAAATTTCTTAACAAAAACTTAAACAATGACCTTTTAGCCATGACTTTTTTCTTGGGGGTGGGGATTGTATTTTGTTTACGTAAATAATCATGGTAAGCAAAATGTAAGGTTATCGTTGAATTTAATTTGATTTATAATTTAGTAACTAGAAATTAATAGTTTACATAAATGGAAGAATTGTCCAGAAATAAAATTTTGAATGAAGATTTTATTTTATTTTTAATATAACCAATCAATTTTGAATCTTTGGTTTTCTAAAAACAGGAAATTATTCATGGATAATCTAAGCATATATTTTTCATTCCCTCATATCACCAATCCAGAGGTTTGTTGAATGCAAGAGTTGAACTGAACAACAACTAACTAAGCATAACTGAATTTGTTTATAAGCATTTGATATTTATAGCACTCTGAAATATTCCATACTTGCATCTGGGTGATCCCATTCCTTCATTCCTGATTGGCTGCTGGTCTTAGTGTGGTTATGGTGCTGGATAGATATTAACTATTCTGCATTATGCTGGTGGCAATGCAAGTTCTTTATTGAGTTACAGTTTGCTTGCTGCCTTGTCTGCCAATTCGACAATAATTGCAATCCCACTGTGATTGCTTTTACAGTCTACATTCAAAATAAGATGGTTACTTTAAAAATGATTATTTCAAATGCAATCAGCCCTATTAATGTTTGACCTATCTAACAAGTTCTGGTGACCTCCTATTTATATTTCTCTTTGATGAAAGAAAAAACAGAATTTGTAAGAGACATTGATATTTGCGCGGTAAAATTTACTTTACGAGCTGAACCATTTCATATCAACTGATATAACTCCTTTGCTCGGCTTTCAAATTATTCATAATTAATGCTGCTATGCTGTGTATAAAAACCTATTAATAATTCACCTGAGGAGGATCAGTTTATATTATAGATGTAAATGTGATAGAATATAAAGAGGGCAAATATCAGTTCCAATAAATTCCTGAATGTTAATGATGTTTTAACTGTATAGATATGGAACTGGTACTGTCTTGTGTTTGCCTTGCATTTGTACAATATATAAACTTCTAAAATCTTTTAGTTATCAAGCATACATACAGTGTTAAGATTTAAATGATCAGAACTTATATCTAAATGTAGGCATAAAACTAATTCCTATTAAGCCATCTGAAAACTAAAGACCCCAAAGATTAATAGATTAAAAAAAGATGATATTGTTTGGAACTTCTGTAAAATGACAAAATTATCTTTTTTTATCCAGTCTTCTTGCTGCCTTGTCAGCTGGTGCTGTAGAATACACCAACTGCACCTCTGCAGAGGGGTAAAATCACCCTCAATGTGGTCACTTGTTGGCTGTGGGTGGCGACCCATGATGCTTAAGGACGGAATCCTGGTGGCTGAACAGCCCATGATATGCAATACTTCAAGACTTTATCTACTTAGGCTCAACAGATGGTCAGGCCCCTCCAATAAATTGGCAAGTCATATCAATCCCTAGCAACTATATGATTTTCCTGACCCTATTGCCCTTATGGCAACCCCCAACCCTTTTTATCATATATGTGCAAGAACCCAGTGGCTGAGAGTCTTAGTGTCTTGGGTATGATGCTAAACTGCATCTAGTGGTTTATCACCATTACTTCAAGATCCACCCTGACACAGAGAGTTAGTACCTGTTAGGGTCCCATCTATTGATAACTAGATTAAAAAATGAGTACTAAAAAATGTGTTTTAAAAAATTGGGTTGAAAAAAAAATTGAATACCCAACAAGAATGAATATAACCTAACGTCTTTATCATAAAATAATCCAGCAAGGGTTAATGTGCTTAAAATACGGACCAGTCTTCTCATTATTAATGGCTATCTATGCTGCTTCCCCCCTCCTTTCTTGGGAATCCAACACTGAAAAATATGTGAGGACAAGAAAGGCTTAACTTATAAAAATCCTTGCAGGAAAATATAAAGAAAAATTTGGCAGCTTGTTTCCACTTAATAAGGAGTGTCTGAAGAATTTCTCAACCCACTAAAATAAAAAGGGTCATAAAAGTGTAAGATTTTTTTTTTTTTTGGTGACCCACTGTGGTGTGCTCTTCCTTGGAAGAATATCAGGTCGCTGTGTAGGAGCACAGATAATAATCAAACCCTGGGTTTGGTATTACCATATCATACAATCTGTGAAAAATATGACAAATAGAAATACAGATAAACATGGGATTGAGGTTTCTGATCTGAGTGTCAGGATCGGCAGGTGCTCCCTTAATAGCCAACATGGGGGAACCACTCAGCATCCTGTGAATGTTGGCTGATCTAATTTTAATTACACAAATAAAGACCAAAACAACAATGCATCTAAGATATCAGAGGAAAACAGGGAAAAAAAGATAGCATAAATGTATATCCACTGTTTTTTTAAATGTAACCCAACATAAAGAGTTTAAAGAAAAAGGATGATAGAAATTTGGAATGGACCTGCTAATTTCAATATAACAAGCCAACAACTTGCAAATCAAGCAAGGATCATTTTAAAGGTTCTCTGATCTTGATATAATGGAAATATATAGACAGTTAAGTCAAGAAGAAATGCTCTCTCTCATATATATATATATATATATATATATATATATATAGTGTGAGATGGTCACTGTTTCAGCTTCAAATGTCATGAAACATCTTCACCTGATGATTGCATCACATGAAACCAATATGGTTGTGATTGTTCCTTTGTCACCTAATAAATAGATATGTAAAACCTTTATATATTTATCTTATTATATTATATAACAGCTCTATTTTATATATATAATATATATATATATATATATATATATATATATATATATGGGTTAAGTTTTTCTTATTGAAAGTGTAAATATTGCTCTGTATATAATTAATTCAAAATAATGATCCTTACATAAATCTATAGGTGTGCATCAGCATGGTCATGTATTGTGGATATACAGAGGATATAGGTGAACCCAAATAGAATCATCCCCAACTTACTAGTCAATTGGATACTTCATATATATATATATGATGAAAAAGTAAAAGAAATAAAGGAAAGAAAGTATTGAATGGATAAAATAGGATATTTTAATTAACTTAACTTACACGTGTTTTGGTCAGGAGTTTATCCATGCGTACATTTAAAAATAATAATAGATTGATTAATGTACACATGGATAAACTCCTGACCGAAACACGTGTAAGTTAAATTAATTAAAATATCCTATTTTATCCATTCAATACTTTCTTTCCTTTATCTTTTCAATATATATATATATGTATATTATTATATATATATATATATATAACATCAACCAAATCATATCCTTTGAAATATCACTTTGTTTTTGTACAATTAAGAACATGAATATTAATATATAGATAAACTTCCATCTTTGCTTACAGAATATTTTCCAAGGAGTAGGGAAGTTGTTTCATTCAGTATTTTCCTTATGTAGGACATTGCTATGTGTTAAATCAGTTTTATATTGTAATTACTATAAGTTATGTGACCAATCAATAAATAGCTGATCCAACAATCAATTCATGGCCTATAAAAACACAATGTTCCATCAAAAAACTTAATAGTAATCAGAGGGAATTAGATTACTTAAATTTTGAGTAGACCAGATTACCAACAAAGCCTACTAGCATTCATTCCCTTAAACGTACAGCATGCTATTTACTTTGCACTTCAACAGCATTAATTACCTCTCCAGAGAACTTAGATTTCATCAAACATAATTACACTGACAAAAAATTCTTATAGCATTACCAGATGACCCATGAACCTATTGTAACATTGATCTATAAAGATATTGATGTTTCTATTTTAAGAAAGAGTGAAAGATTTTAATTAGCATTTTATAGTTATCTTTAAAGATTTTAGACGATGAAAAAAAAAGGTATAATTGGGAGACGTGCCTGGGTAGATTTAACCACACCACAGATCTGTGGCATGTCCTGAAAATATACTAAAACAAAGAAATAACACTTATGATCGTAGAGAAAAATTAATAAGCACCCTGTCAGTAAGGATTAGAATGTGCTGACTGGTTCCCCTGCTGAGGGTAAGACCCCCTCCTACTCAGAAAATGTGTGTAGGGGTATGAAACTGTTGTTTCTTAAAAAGGGCTACAATCAGACAAGGTTGTAGTTGAGTGGAAGGACCAGTCAACATGTTTGTAGATTAAAGATAGAGGGTTTTATTGCAGAGAGATACAATAAGACAGACAAGGAATAGTGAGGCACACTACTAATCTCAAAGCCAGCCCAGTATAATGCTGTGCTCACTATATATATATATATATATATATAGTTAGACCATATGGGTGAGAGAGAGTGTGGAATATCTTATTATAACAGAAACTAAACTACATCTGAAAAATTCCAGTTCTGGAGATCTTGGAAGAGTGGAGTAACCCTTTATGGCCATTACTCCCAAGTCTACTCTGATACAGAGTGGTAGTACCTGTTATGATCCCATCTTTGGGTCAAATAGATCTGTTTAAAAATTATTTGTATTTGATAGAATCGCATGCAAAAAAAAAAACTCTGAAGAAACAACTTCACAAAAAATGTAAATATATATACTTACCAACACCTCCGCACGAACAGGGTGTGACACAAGGTCAATTTCTTTAGCAGAGTTTAACAGGTTTGAATTTAGAGTTTTCCTTCTCCTAGACTGGTTACCTAGCCATGGTTAAAGA
>CM042146.1:35017743-35035243 GCA_023376005.1 Doryteuthis pealeii | reverse complement strand
GATATTTTCAAACAATTCAATTAATAATATTGTTGTGTGTGAGTTATCAAATAGAAACATTGAATCCAGAAGAAAGCTTTATTATCCTTTGGTACAAAAAATATAAGATAGGGTCCAACACGCACCTCTTTAAAAACAGTAATTAAAATCTCTGTAGCAAGACTAGATACAACTTAACTACCCAAGTAATACCCTTGTATAGTCCTTATTATTGATGCGTTTGATTGGATGAATCCAACTTTCTTTCAGTGGAAATATCTTCCCTTACAAAAAAAAAAAAAATTAAAATTAAAAAAAACAAGAACAACAAAGTAAACATGATAATTTGATCAGCAATTGTGTGTTATAGTACAATATCATGAAAACTATAAAACACTCACTTTTAATAATGATATTTTGCAAAACAACAATAGAGTTGTAACATAATAAGATGGGAAAAAGCCAGGAATGCAAAAGATTACGTGTAGGTAACATGGAAAGTTTTTGTTGACAAATCACGATGCAATTTGTCAATTTCTGATTGGTTAGCACAGATCAGTGAAGAAAGTGAGAGAAAGAGAGAAGGATGAAAGATCAGTTTGGAATGAAGCAGTGGCTGGATTAGATGCAAAATGTGTGTCTGTCACCCAAGGTATTTTGACTTGAGGATAAAAATAACTCATGAAAAAAAAAAAGCTTTAACATGTGATCCCTCCTTTCAAAATAGACCCACTAGGCTACACACTGAGGTTTCCTAGTTACAATACATTGAATTGGTCAATGAGTAACCAATGGAAAAATGCTGGTTAAATTGAATTTAATGGACCTGGATTCTATCATTGTATGTCACCCAGCTGAAAAAAAAAAAATCAGGGAATTAACCGATTTTAATGAAATTTTCAGTGTTGATATATTAATGAATAAAATATATAATGCACTAGTTATTTTATTTAAAATTTTTTACATTTTTTCAGATCAGTTAATTTGAACCATGTTTCTTTGAGGCATAACACAGAAGTCTCAAATATAAGTGGTTCAAAGTTAACTGACCTGAAAAAATGTAAAAGTTTTAAAATAAAATAAATGGTGCATTATATATTTTATTCATTAATATATCAACGCTGAAACTTTCATTACATTTGGTTAATTCCCTGATGTTTGGTATTTTTTTTCTTTCGGTGGGGTGACATACGATGGTGGAATTTAGATCCGTTAAGTTCGATTTAACCAAAATGTCTTACATGGAGCAAACAGTAAACACCAAAATTTCATTTATCTGAATGTTTTTTTAGATGAGGTCTGATAATTTGTATTATTGTCCAATTAGACAAATGGCACAATGAATATAAGGTTGAGTTAATACTGTTTTAATTATCAACCAGTACATAGACATGTTAGTGTGGGTCGTCCAGCAAAGACCTACATAGACCAACTCTGTGCAGATACTGGATGCTCTGCAGAGGACCTGCCAGGGACAATGAGTGATAGGAACGGCTGGTGACAGGTTGTCATGGATATCCGTGCTGCTGGCATGACATGAGGGTGATGATTGTCCACAAATAATAATATAATCTTAACATTTTTTAAATAAAAATTTGATTTTTCTAAACAAACTATGATTCTTATTTCTAGTTCAACATTATACAATGAAAACGGATATCATTAGATATTATTTATTACTAAACTCTACAGCATTGAAACTTTGTAATCACAAATAAAATTACGTGGATATATATTAGTGGTATAATTATTTTTGGACTGCTATATATTCATTTAAAAAAAAAATATGAATAAGATCTTTATCTTGAAATATTAATAGACAAAAAAAAACATCATTGTTACCTCATTTTTCTTTACACTTACATTGTGATAGCCTTTAAAACCAACCACCAAACCAATATAAACACAATGTTTCAAGCAAATTATAAAACTTTTTTAAACAGAAAATTATTCTTATGACAAAATGGAAATTTAATTCTATTCAATGTTCTTGTTTTCAATAAAAATTTCTTACTAATAAATTAATAAGATACTAGGACACAGTATATTCATTTAATTATTACAATGTTTGATATTTTTACTTTAGAGCTATTGTGAAATAGTTCAATATGTAAAAAGTATAATAATCTTAATATAACTCTTTCTCACTTTTTTCATCTTTTCATTTTGTTCGATTGGAAGTGTTATCCCTTCTGCAAGCTCACCCTCTCTCTTTCTCTCTTATTATATTTTTTCTGTGTAGCATGTCCTTTTTCTTCCTTTTTGTTTTTCTTTATAACAAAAATGGAATGGTCTATTATTTAGTTGAGATGACAACACCCATAAGAAATAAGAATTTGGCGGATAAGAATCACCATATAATCAGGATCTACATTTTTGCATTTCATCTTGGATGTTCTTATTATTAACCAGGGGGTGTTGCAAAATTAAGGAATATGATATTAATTGATAAATTTCAATCTTGCTTTTAAACATGATTATTTCTCACATATCAAAACTTATCTAAATTATTCCTAAAACTTTTCACACTGTTGTTATTTTTAACATGACCGGACAAGTTATTTCAAAACTACAGGCCGTTCATAAAGACCGTGTGTACTTTAAAGAATTTTAAATTTTAAAGTGCACACAGATTTTGAGGACACCCTGTATATTGTACTATTAAAAAAAAGGAAAAAAAAAAAAAAGACATGAATCCTCAATTATTTGAATACATCAAAGAACACAAACATCTTTTTTATATGTTCATGTGTGTGTTTGATCTTTTAATATCAATCTTAAAAGATACTTTTAATAACAAAATGTTTCATTATGTTTTCAGAGCAATCCAGAGCAATTATAAAAAATGTATTTAAAACACTGCAGAGGCCGAAGATTAAAAGAAAAGAGGGATTCATTGCAGAGGCCGAAGATTAAAAGAAGAAAGGGATTCATTTATTTAAAACATTTGGGACTATACTAATTTGACATGACACTTTTCATCTGAAAAATGTATATTTTTTTAATATAAAAATGGGATAATTCCATATCAAATCATCCAGGCCATTTCCCCCACCCCCTTCAATTTTTCTGAAATTTTATCCAAGTGTGGATTATCATAAAGTTAGTCAATCCCAAAAATTTGAGCTTCCAATTCCAAAGATTGGCAGAGTTATGTCGAATTTTAGCTCTCCAAATTTGAGGGGGAAGTAGCGAAAAATAGTGACTTTTTGTAACCATTTTTTGTGACACCCCGCCCAAATTTGGAGAGCTAAAAATTGACATAACCATGCTAATTTTTGGAATTGGACGCTCAAATTTGGGAATCGTCTAATGTCAACATATCACACTGGAAAAAATTTCAGAAAAATTGATGGGGGTGGGTGACAATTTTACTTTTTTCTGGATGATTTGACATGGAATTACCTTATGAGTAAATTTTCAGACAAGTACCTCACTGTATTATTTGTCACCCAAAATATAACTTCTTAATCGACTGTAATTACATGAAACAAGCCTCTGAAAATGAAAGAAAATTATTATTATTATCATCTCTTATTATAAGGGAGATTTGGTGTATATCAGTCTGTAACTGAAACTATGTCACTGTCTACATCACAGTAACTTCAGCAAGTTTATCAAGGAGTATTTGATTTATAGTCAAAATCATTAATACATAGAATAAATCTAATTTATTAACGATGTCTCTATGAAAATCTGAGTTAGATTTGCCTCAGAACAGCCCATGTTATTAGTGCATTTATAATCCTGCAATGTGTCTTATATATCACTAAGAAATAAAAGTTTACATAATATATGATGTGGTTAATTTTCATACTGGTTTTAACAAAATCGGGTTTAATAAACAATTATTTGGTGTTATTAATCTCTAATATTATTGTTTTATTCTCCAACATATTAAAATCAATACTATGAATTATTTTATGTAGAAACATATTAAAATATAATTGAAATAAGTGTAATCTTTTTATATGTGTTCTTATTTAATTTTGTTAGTCTTTCTAATTCAATATATTTCATTACATCTGGATGATGCATATTCTTGCTAGCATCATTAAAACAAAGAATAATGAAATTTGAAACAATTTGTAGGGGTAACCAGACTTTCAGACCAGCCTGTAGATTAATGTACAAGTGTGGTCATTTATAATAATTAGTGGTAACAATAATAAGCCAAACTTGAACTCAGAGTTATCATCTGCTGGTGATTTTAGTCTAAGGTAAACAAGGAATACCTGAGTAAACAGCAGTTTGAGGGTTGTGTTTATACATACCATAAAAAAAGATGAGGACAACAGTCCGAAATATAAAATTATTGACCTCATTGTAATTCATGATTATTTTTTATGTAATTTATTCATTTTTTTAGATAGTTTAATTCATTGTTTATTAATAATAAAAAAAATTGTTCTTGGATTGTATGTCTTAAATTATTCAATTTATAATTTTTCTGTACTTTTTATTTTTAAATTATATATATATATATATATATAATATATATATATATATATATATATATATATATATATATAAACATACACACATATATAGATACATACACCTATATATATACATACAAATACACACAAAAGCACACACACACACACACATATATATATATATATAAAACATACACACATATATAGATACATACACATATACATATATATACAAGCATATGTATATATATATACATACAAATACACACAAAAGCACACACACACACACACACACACACACACACATATATATATATACACACACAAACATATACACGAACATATATACATACACACACATATGTATGTATACAAACATACAGAAATATATAGATTCACATATATATACACACACACATATATTCAAGCACACACACACACACATATATATATATATATATATATATACATGCAAACTCACACAAACACATATATACGAACATATACACACATGTATATATATATATATATATATATATATATATATATATATATATACACACATATATATGTATGCATGCATGTAAAAAAAACATAAGATTGTGTATGTTCAGTTACCTAAAGATAAGTGACCCGAGTTATAATCACTCAAAAGTGATGAAGTATCATGTTGCCATAACAACCATAAGTATAAATTAAACACTTCCTATAATGTAGATGTTTATTTATTCTTTAGAAAAAAGAGAAAACACCTATAAAATTCAAACATCATTTGTTTCATTGATAAAAATCATTCATTGATGTTTCAATTTAGTGTAAAATCTTTTGACCGTAGCAAAAAATATTGTAAATATAATTAAAATTTCTCTTTTACAAAATGACACAAAAAAATCTGATCGTCAGAAATTTCTTCAATTCTACATTTCATTTCAAAGAAAAAAATCTTCTAAACACTCATCTATGTCTATCAATAAATATATAAAGGGCAGTTGGTGTGTATGTAAATACAAGGTGTGTCAAAAAGGTATCAATGTTTTTGTACTTTTTGACACACCTTCATTCTGAAAAAAAAAAAAATTCCATTTATTCTTCATTTCTGTCTTGGTAAATACAACTTTAAACTTGGTACTTTTTTGACACACCTTGTATTCTGAAAAAAATTAATTAATGGAATTTTTTTTTTCAGAATACAAGGTGTGTCAAAAAGTACAAAAAGATTTGATACTTTTTTAATACACACCTTGTATGTGTGTATGGTCAAATAAAACTATGAATATAATACAATTAACACAAAGTAAATATATATACACATTAAATATCACCGGTTCTTTTTATGCAAAAATTGCAAAGATGTGATTTATACAAAGATGTTTAAAAATTAGAATATGCATGATATATATAATAATAATAATAATAATAATAATAATGGGTCTGCACCACATTTCTTTTACTTAAAAATGTTCAGAATTTGTGAATCTCAAAGTAAACAAATCAAAACACCAGGAATTTCCCCCCCTGTCTACCCAAGTGACACCGGGTAATCACTTCTAGTACACATATAAAGGGTAGTTGGTGTGTATGTATGCATGTCTGGATGAAACTATGAAAATTAACCAATTAATAACAAAGTAAATATATATACACATTAAATATTGCTTTTTATGCAAAAATTATGAAGATTTGATTTATATTTGAAGATATTTAAAAATTGAAATATACATAGAAATAGCATTGAAATTCTACTTAAAAATGTCTAGCATTTGTAAATCTCAAAAGTAAACAAATCAATACACCAGGTTACCCCTACCCAGGTGACCCTGGGTAGTTGCTTCTAGTTGAAATTAAAGAAACATAATTAATCTTTTCAACTGTTTCCATTTGCCAAAATATAGAGAATAAACCATTTTATATTGATAAGAAGTTATTTGCTGAATTTTTTAGATGAAGTGTATAATTTTGATTTTTTGGACTGTTGCCCTCATCTTTATTGTTTTATGTATAAACAATGTTTTGACCGCAATATTCTCTGGTCTTCTCCAGGTATTTCCTGTGTACCCAGGCATAGCAATGATCCAACCAGAGAAATCATTTTGAATAGTTTGGCTGTTGATCATAATCAGATAGACAGGAAATATCTAAGGAAGACCAGATGATACAGAGCTCAAAACATGATTGTACATACCACAATAAAGAGGAGGACAACAGCCAAAAAATCAAAATGATGATATGAAATAGCTGAAAAATAACTCATAGCTTGGTCATTTGGCTCAACACTTTCATTTTGAGACAAAAAAAAACTCTTCATTGACATTTTTTAATTCAAATAAAGGAAATAAAAAATATAAAATAGTTGAAAGAACTTTATGAGAAAAAACTGGTCAACAAAATTTTAATTATTTAAATTTTCATTTAAAGTAAAATATTGAGGGAAAAAATAATTTAGAGATGTCCTTTTCGTTCAGGAAAAATATGACCTTATATAGATTATTAATCGAAAATTTTTGTTTTTATTAAAAATACAAATTAACCATTGTAAGTATTTTAATTGTACTAAGCTGTTTGCATGGAAAGAGTTTGGTATATATATCTATATCTTGTGGATAATATGGGTGCTATATATCTAAGCAGATAGTGCTCAATATCATGGATAGAGTGTTTATATTTGAGTTAAGGTAGCATGGACATGGAGTCAACACATGGTTACAGACAGTTTCTCACCTATGGTCTGAACATCACATAGGCAAGAAACTTTCAGTAATCAGGTGTTGACTCCATATCTATACTACTTTAACTCATATATTATTATATTATATATATATATATATATATATATATATATATATATATATATATATAGGCAATCCCCCTGATGAAGGTGTTAGAGTAACACCGAAACCGCGGTCGGGAAATAACTTCTATGACTATATATATATATATATATATATATATATATATATATATATGATTTTTGTATTTTCCTCAAAAGATGGAAAATGCAGTAAAAATGAATGTTTTTATGATGAAGAAAGAAAAAATGTTTGCTTTTTTAAGTTAAAATTTTCTTGTGATGATAAATTCATGCTAAAAAAAATTCTTTTTTAAAATTACCTTTTTGTGAAGAAACGTAATCTTTGCATATTCTGGTGTATATCAAACATGACCGTTTATTACCACAGCTCTGAAGATAAATTGTTTTTTTTTATGTTGCATGATAAATATCAGACTTTATTTTGATATCAACTCTATTCACTTTTCACATACTAAACTTGTGTTTATCTGTGTAGCTATAAATTTCCAAACATTTTGTTTATTTACTTTTATTTTCTTGTTATAGATCACAGCATAATGCTAAGAATCTTCAGACAAACAAAACCCAACAAAATGTTTTTATTAACATAAATTAGTTAATGAAACAATACTAGTTAATCCAATTAGTTCCATTGTTACATTTATAAAAACTGTTATATTTATATTTTAGTCCTTGTCAATGGTTGGGGAATGTGATTTAACCCTTCTTTACCATTACTTCCAGGTCCACTGTGATCCGGAGTGGTAGTACATGTTAGGGTCCCATCAATGGCTTAAAAATCAATTAAGATTAAACAGTTGTTTTTATATATGTATATATATATGTATATATATCGGGTTAGCTCAGTCGGTAGAGCATTCGGCAGAAACCACAAGGTTACTAGTTTGATACCGGTCCTCGCCAACTCAGCGTATGAGTAGCACAGGGATCTGTGCGGTAAAGTAAGGAGCTGATGGTAGGTGTGGCGCTCCACCTCAGATGCTAAAACAATCTCCTTGGTCTAGCGCTATTGAAGAGGGGATAGACTCCTTCGCTGACTGGCTGATACTGACTTTAGGCCGCCCCGACGACTTTACTTTACTTTTATATATATATATATATATATATATATATATATATGAGGTTAAGTAAACAAACAAGTGTATTTATTTTTATATGGCTTTAAGCAACAATTTTAGGAGGATATGTGCTTAATTGAAGTTATACCTAATTTTGAAAACTAATTAGTTAATAATTAATGAATTTAGACAGGCATATATGTTCAAATGTAATGCTAAACAATTGACATTTTCTCGATTTGTTTAGCCTTACATTTGAACATATATGCCTGCCTAAATTCATTAATTATTAACTAATTAGTTTTCAAAATTAGGTATGACTTCAATTAGGCACATATCCTCCAATATATATATATATATATATATATATATATATATATATATATATATTTATACAATCCTTCCACACAAGTAGGATGTGATGTAAGGTCAATTTCTTGAACAGAGTTTAACAGGTTTGAAGATTTTTCCTTCTCCTAGACTGGTTATCTAACTACAGTTAAAGAGTTTGGTCAGCCCTACTATTTACCTATATGGAGAATATCAGTATGCATATCTTTTCCAAGGGTACTAATGCTATGTCAAGTGCAAACAACCTTGTCCAGGATTTGAATTCACTTTACCAACTCCATTTTCTATGATAATAACCAGTACACCATGTGTCTCTAGAGAATATATATATATATATATATATATATATATATATATATATATATATAAAATCATTCACAGACACAGTGTTTCAATGTATCACGTCTGCTCAGTGTGGCTCAACTTAGCAGACTACCTCCAGTCAGGAGTGAAACTGGACTGATTTTTCAGCAGTCAGTGTCCTTAACCCCTCAACCCTCAGCACCTCCTAGTAAGAATCAGATTTTTAACTGATAAATATATATGTATATATGTCACAATCACTAGAGATCTAAATCCATTAATAACTGAGAGCCTTGCTTAAGCGAATATGGTGATCATCAGCTAAATTTCCTTCCAAAGAACTCTACCGGGTTTGGGAACACACACACACACACACACACATATATTATATATATATATATATATATATATATATATATATATATATATATATATATATTTCCCAAACAATAACAATGAAAACACGCTTCATTCAATCATCAACAAGTTAAGAATATTAATAACATTTTATTCTTTGCAATACAAATTGTATCCATCCACCAAAACTTTCAAATTTTTAACGGTCTCTGCATTCCAAATGATTAAAAAAATATTCTTTTTTCGAACATTTTAAAATTCTGTTTTGTCTCCAACGGATTTTTGTCTCTACTCAAAAAATTAAAAAATTCACTCTGATGAAGGTCGTAAAAAAATCTCTCTGTGTACGGAATATTTTTACATTTTTTCCTATTATTATTATTATCATCATTTCAATTTCATCTGATTATTTTAATAATAATAATAGCGTAAATCCATATACATTTTGATAAACGGACCGAAACACATGTGTAAGTGATATCGATTAAAAGTGATATCGATAAAATTCATTTTTATCCATCTACATTTTTTCTTTACTCATTTTTTCCTCATATATTTATATATATATATATATATATATATATATATATATATATATATATATTCTTAGATGGGGTACCAAGTCATTTGGTATTAGGATGATTCTAAGCTGGTCATTTCTTCCAACGGTACAGTGTTGAAGAGTTCAGGTTCGATTGAGAGCTCAATGTTTAATTTTTATAAACAGAGCAGAGTAATTTGTAAAGACAAAAAGCAAAAGCTTACAAATCGGGTATTAAGTATCACTTAATACCAGATTTGTAAGCTTTTTGTCTTTACTAAATATACATATATATATATATATATATATATATATATATATATATATATATATATATATATATGATTCTCATTCTTGAATCAGCATTCCAATAAAGTATGAAGCCTTTATGAGGCCTTAAGAAGAATTTAATTTAGACCCCCCCCTCCATTGCACATTGTCAATACTTGATGTATACAATCTTATAGATAAGCATAGATATGCTAGTTCATATAACCATTCCCATACACCATACACACACACACAAAAAAGAAAAATAATCAGATATTCTTGGGTGGGGACCATAGGCAACCGCATATATTGCTTACCACACAGACAATCTGTGCTACTCATGCACTGAATTGGCAGGGATCAGTATTGAACTAGAAACGTTGTGATTCCAAAGTGGGTGCTCTACTAACTGAGCCATACCAGCCCCAAATATATATCGCGACTAATTTCATCTTTTTATTACAGGGAATTTCAAATTATTCAAGTTTGCTTCAAAAATGCTTTTATAATATTTCATAATGTTTTGATTTTAAAAATCATTTCAAATTATTTCAAAATCATTCCTTGGGATGTTATCATTCATGGCGATAAAACTACACAAATAAACTTTTCTTTTTTTTTCTTTTTTCATAATTCATTATCAATGAGACATTGTTTCATAAACAATTTGGATAGATTCGATGAGGATTGCTCTAAAAGTAATGCCTCCTATTTCCATGGAAACTACAACAGATACAGTGAACAAAAATGCATCACAAACAGTGGTGAAAATAGTGTCTTATAGTTGAAAACTTGCTCTATCATAACAGTGTTATAGTGTTCCCCTGTATCTATTCTTTTTTCTGTGAAAATAAATTGGTGAGATTATTTTTGGAGTGACACTTGTACTTTTAAATTTTATTGTAAATTATGAAAATCAATATTTAAATAGTCTTCTACTAGTTAACTGCTTTAGACTTCATCTAAAAGATAATTTCTAATTTGGGTTAAGTAAGATAAGGGGCATAACTCTCGTTGTTTATGAATAAATGTCCTGCAAGATACAATGGACAAGCATAATAATATAACAATAATATGAAGTATATTTTGAAAAACTATTTCATGTTATTAAGATGAATTTATTACATTTCATTCCTTTCACATCTTTTTAATAAAACAAAATTCATGCTCAAGACAATCTGAAAAATGCAAAATATTTTTTTTTTAAATAAAAAAATGAAGAAAAATTGTTTGATGAATTCAATTTTTTTTTCTTCCAAATAAAACAATTTAAAAAAAAATTGTAATAAAAGTAGAAAATAGTTATATTTAGAATGTGAAAACTTTTTTTAGTCAGAAACTAATGAGTATTTTATGATGAATTTATGATGGAAAATTTAAAACAAAACAGAAAATCAAAAGTAAATTATTATTATTATTATTTAAAAGTGATTTTGTTTTGTTTTTTATTTTGCATTTAATTGTTAACATTTTTGCTATCTTTTTAGTTATGTTTCCCCCCCCAAGCAGGATCCAAATGATTTGATAAAATTTTATTTATATTGCATAGAGTCATTCAACAGCTGCATGTTGTGTGTATGTGTGTGTATATGCATGTGTTTTTGTTTGTTTATATCCGTGTGTTTTTGTTTGTTTATATCCGTGTGTTTTTGTTTGTAAGTGTGCATTTGTTTATGTGTGTCTGGGTATGTGTATGTATGTATTTGGATTTCTTTGGTTTAGTTTGAGTTTGTTTCTGTTTTTAATGCCATATCAACTGTTATGGCCAAATCCATCCTTGTAGAAGAACAGTAGTGGTACTATTCAACCTGTAGCTGGGGAAATGAGGGTGTTCATATCTTTCCCATGGGTATTAGTCAGAAAGTGAATGTAATAGCATGGCTGGAATTTGAACTCGCTTACTACGACGTTGCAGTCCAGAACATTAGCCACTACACCACAGGGACCCACCTCCCATATGTGTTTTTGTTGGCTTATGTGTACATGTGTGTGTGTGTGTGTGTGTTGTGTGTGTGTGTGTGTGTGGTGTTTATACTAAAATATTTTGTAAACACAAACACAATCTTCAAAATATCAAAAGTTAAAAAAACAAAACAAAAACAACCACATACCTTTACACTTCAAACACAACTAACAAAAATGTGTTTATGATAAAAATATAAATATTTTCACTTCTTTTATTTTTCAATGAAAGTTTCTTTTTCCGAAATGTTTTCATTATGTAAAATGTTTAGATAAATTTTAACTAAATTTTTTTATTCAATAAAATTCATTTATTTAATTCATTTAATAAGATAAATTATTTTATTTTTCAATGAAGGTTTCATTTGTAAAATGTTTTGATAAATTTTAACTTGAAATCAGAACATCAACTTTTAAGTTAAAAACAATTTGTTTACATTTAATTTGAATAATCATAATTAGTTAAAGAAAATATTAGTAAAAATTTTGAAAAATTTTCATTGTCAAATTGATTAAAAAAACAAAAACATTAATCATTTTTCTATGGAGAATCTTCTAATGTATACAAATAATAAAGTGAAAAATATCTTTGCAAGTCAAGTGTTATTGATTTCCAATATTGTCTCATGGGACAATCAGAAAACTTTGCAGTACAATTGGAAAACTGAATGAAAATAAAATAAAATAACTTACTGTGATAATAAAATTCCAAAAAATTGGTAGAACTTTCTTATAAAGCGAATTAGCACGCAGTAGATATAAGCTCGGGGTTGGTCGGTTGATTTTGCTCTCCTAAAAATGTAAACAAGTTAATAATAGTATGTTCAATATCTTGTATCTCTTTTCTCGTTATACTTATATGTGTGTGTGTATATATATATTTATATATAAATGTGCATGTGTATGCGTGTTTATCAGATTTTTTTTTTTTATGTTTCTTTCTTTTTTTTTTCTTGGTCTTCAAAAGTTGAAGTCACTCTTGCTGCAACTTAGAACAGTTGTTGCTGTCACACAAACCGTGTGACACTCGGCAGTCATGATCACATCATAGCTGCGTGTGTCATTTGGAAAGCGAAGCCCAGTGATGCTGGTGGTGAAGATGAAGATGTTGGCACACCTCCATCAAGAGGCATGGTAGGCATAACAACAACAACAACAACAACAAAAAACAACAAAACAACAACAATAATATCGAAGACTAAGATTTACACAAAGAGATAAGACTCAGTTATCGGAGAAAGACAACCGCTAATCCCGTTCCATGTGGCCTAGTTAGGACACGTTGCCGTTTCTTCAGCAAGATACTCCGACAATATTTAAAATACACATGGCTTTCATCTACCGCTCTTGCTGCTCAGCAAAAGCAGTGCCAGTTGTGGTAGTGGTGGAGCCTGCAATGAAGAATATTGGAAAAGAAAAAAAAGAAAAAAAAAAGGATGAATTTGATGATGATGATGGTGAAAAGCAGCTGCAGTGGTGGTGGCAGGAGTAGCATTGATATTGCTCTCTGTGGCAGGAGCAGCAGCAGTACTAGCTGCAGTAACAATTCTCACTCTACTCGTGCACACACAGACACACACACGCAGTTGTATTCACGCCAGCTGTGAAACGGACAAATAGATGGACAGAGCGATGGATGTAATGGACTATTACAGCTGGTCCTGATGTCTCGTCTTCTCTTCTCTCGTGTCCATTTGCTGACAACATGGCAGTTGTCACAAAACCTTGTCAATTTATAACAATATCATTACCTGCATTATAAATGCCCTTCTTGTCACCAGGCCTGGATTTTCACTTTCCTTCTGACCAATACTATCAATTTTATTCAGCCATCATAATCATCATCATCATCTTCATCCCTGTTGCTTTAATTTTTATGACAGACCCCCCCCCGAGTCATTATCATCACCATTATGACAACCATTATTATCATTACATTATTTTTGATGATAGTCCTCCCCCAATCATTATCATCATCAACATTATGACAATCATCATATACCACTAATACCATTGGGAAAGGTATGCATCCAACTACTTTGCCTCCAGCTATGGTAAATAGTAGGGTAGACTGGGCTCTGTACCCTTGGCTAAGTAACCAGTATAGAAGGAAAACTCTCAATTCAAACCTGTTAAATTATAAGAAAATATTAAGAAATAGGCCTTGTGTCACATCCTGCTTGTGCAGAGAGGTTGGTGTCTATATATGTATATGTATATATATATATATGCAAAAATCTATCATTGAGAAATTAACATCCTATTTAAAACAATTAAAAAAAAAATAAACATTCCCTATGAACAAGTTTACTGCATTTCAATACAATGTCCAATATTTCAGGCTGAGTGTTATTTTACTATATACTGTAAGCCCATTTGGCGAACCATCTGTTAAAAATATGAAATGAATTAAACAAAAACATTTTGATAGTAAAAAAATGAATATTTTTATTTAAATTTGAACTTTTTTCATTTTGATCTGATTTCTTGAACATTTGAGCAGGTTTCATTTGACTATTGAAAAAAAAAATACTAGCAAAAGTATGCACTCCTTGGCCTCAAGTACTTAAGTTTTTATGTAATAAAATATTATAGTAAATTAGAAAGATTAATGAAACTAAATAAGAACAAATATAAAAAGTATTACACTTATTCTAATGTTATTTTAATTGATTGCTATATAAATTATATACAGAACTACTTTTAATATTTTGAGAATAGCCTGATAGTATTAGAAATCAGTAACAGCAAATAATTATTTATCAAACTGTTTTGTTAAAATCATTATGCAAATTATTCCCGTGATATACTATGTAAATCTTTATTTCTTAGAGATATATAACACATATTTCAGGACTTTAAACACATTAATAATATGGTCAGTTTTGTGGCAAATCTAACTCAGCTAGACTTTAAGAGATATCAGTGATAAAAAAGATGCTAATTAAGATTAAATAATGACTATTTCATGATTTTTGAGAATATAACTAAAAATAACTAAGGAAATCCTGACGTCAGTGGTGACATAGTTTGGTTACAGACAGTTACATAATCTCCATTATTCATTTCCTTTTGATCTGATTACTTGAATATTAATGGTTTTCATAATATTTCAATCAACTAATTTTTAAAATATATTTTCAAAATACTTTTATTCATAATACAGTGTTACATTGAATTACAAGTCCTCCAACTTATGAGTTTTCTAATTTTCAAGTTGTCACTCAGTCAATTTTTGTTTGTGTTTGAGTTAAAATTTGAGGTATAAGCGAAGCTTAAAATATTCTTATATTAATAAGTTCACTAAAAACATTTGTTTCCAAATTTATTACACAAAAGAAAAATATATTCATAAAATATATTAATAAAATATTATTCATAAAACAAATAAACATTAATAATTTACTATTTCTCTGAATTTTTGAGATGAGGCTTCATAATTAGTATTATTTATGTCCAATTGGACACATAGCATAGTGGATAAAGGAGTAGGTTAAGACAGTTCTAAGTGACAGTTATCTCTAGACGGCTGGTTCAATCCTGGTAACATAGAATAATAATTAACACCGCTTAACACCTGTACCCCAGCTATGTTTTTTTTTCAGCTTTACTCCTAAATGCAGTTGCCCAACATATAATACCATTTTGGAATCAGGCCAATTCCATGAGCAAATGAAAAACATTTGAAACTGAATAGACTTGCCCCCAAATGAAATAATTTTTAAAACTTTAAAATAAATTTGAAATTTGTAAGTTATGGTTAGCAGAATGAGTCCTGTGGAAATTATGACAAGACTGTTCCCGAATCCAAGAAGGTTTCTAAGTCCAACAAGAAATACCTGAAGAAGGCCGGAGGGTACATCGGCCAAAACATTGTACAGATAACAATGAAGATGAGGACAATAGTCCGAATAATACAAATAATACTAATTAATAATTTATAATGGCCAAATGATGGTTTGTTAAGTTTTTCTTTCTTATTGAAAGTGTAAATATTGCTCTGTATTGAATTATTTTATTAATTATCTTACATTGATCTTTTTTGGGAATTTGAAATAATCCTTGTATAAATCTATAGGTGTGCATCTGCAAGGGCATGCATTGTGGATATACAGTGGATATAGATGAACAAAAATAGAATCATCCACAACTTACCAGTCTATTGAATACTTGTATCTTTATATATATAGATATGAGGTTAAGTAATAGGTCGAAATGTACATTCAGGGATTGACATTTTCTCGATTTGTTTAGCCTTACATTTGAACATATATGCCCACCTAAATTCATTAATTATTAACTAATTAACTTTCAGAATTAGGTATGACTTCAATTAAGCACATATCCTCAAAAAAAAAAAAAATATATATATATATATAATTAATATTAATAATATCATGTGCTATATTATTTGTAAGTATTGCTCAATATTTATCGATAGAGCATTCATATTTAAGTTAGGGTAGGGTGGACATAAAGTCAATGGTGTTTGGTTACTGACACAATTCATTACATTCTATTATGTTTTAAACAATACAGTTTCTAGTTTTATTTCAGAAATATAACAAAAAGATTGTTTGAGGGGCTAGAATGCATTAATGGCATTTTTTTTTATTTCAGAGGGAAAAATTGATTTGATACACAGGGACATGGAGTCATGAGTTGAAAGAATTAAACTCATAAGCCAAGGCACCACTATATTTTCAAAATACTTTTATTATTTTATTAGTGGTTTAAGCCATTGGACTGGTAAGATATTTAATACCAGCTATCCCTCCAGACAGGCACCTGCACCCTAATCTAAAGGGTCAGAGCTGGGTTTATTACCCAGTGCCTGAGATGTCTCAAAAGAGAAATACAGACAGGATTCACATAATTTTTAAACACTAGCCATGCATGAGCTTTGTGTGTAGTTGCCCACTATAATGATCCTTGTGGTTGATTGACATGGCGGGATTATCAGTGAATCACGTATTTTTAGGGTTTAGGTCAGTCAGTAGAGCTAAATCATCATCATGAAACTATATGGGGGGGGTGGTGGTATGAATTCAAGCCTTACTGGAACCTGGGTATGTAACCATTCCCCTTCCATCTATTGGTAAATAGAAGGGCAGACCGGGCTCTTTAACCTTGGTATGGCAACAGGTCTAGAAAGGAAAACTCTGAATTCAAAACTGTTAAACTTTGCTTAAAATTTGACCTTATGTCATATCCTGTTTGTGTGTGTGTGGGGGGGGTAGGAAATATATACTGGGCACTTATTCATTATTCTCTTTTTTGATGCTCTTTGTCCCCTATTCATCATTTATCTCTAACTTTTTTGTTATAAGATGTTAATTTTTCCATAACTAAAGATTTAAATACTATTTGTTTGAATTTTTGAGATGAGACATGATTATCTTGGTGGATTGAATAAAGGGTTCAAAGTCCC